>OY735273.1:7558395-8054784 GCA_963457715.1 Argyresthia albistria
CTGTCTGTCTGTCACCAGGCTGTATCTCATGAACCGTGGTAGCTAGACAGTTGAAATTTTCACAGATGATGTATTTCTGTTGCCGCTAACTACACTAAACTGAAAAAATTAACAATACAACCACATAGCGTCACGCCTTGTCCCATACGGGGTGGCAGAGGCACAATAGGCTTGTGGCCTGTCAAGTCAAAATAGATACTTTTTATGAACTGTCAAAACGGAACTTTTGTTCCTGAGTTCTATGAAATAACAACAGAATGACGTCATGGAAAAGTGCCATCAAATGCTGTCTTTTATTGCACAAAATTGACTTAATAAAATATATCTGCTGGAAATATACAATTCTGAAAATGTCAAGCCATTTTGTACATAATGCTTCAATTTAAGACTTGTTCCTAGATTTATTGGATTACCTTGGCCACAAGCCTATTGTGCCCACTTTTACCCAGGTATTCAATACTCCATTGAATCCAAAATAGACAATGACACACATCAACAGCGTCACGCCATTTCCAACCCAAGGTCCCCATCACCCAGTTGTCATTCCGTTCCCGCTCACCTGTCTCAGATACATGTAGTCGGGAGACTCGTCGAACGCGAGCCCTCGACAGTAGTTCAGGTACATCGCAAACTCGGCGGGGAAGCCCTGCCGCACAGAGATAACAGCTGTTACACAAGGTGCTCCTAAACGGGCCAGAGTTTGCTGCAATATGTGGCCGGCAACTATTGGTGTCCCTCTCTTACTCACATGTCAGAAAAAGACACCAATAGTTGCCGGCCACGATGTTGCAGTGAAAATATGGCCCGTTTAGGAGCACCAATACAGACACACACTGCCTGCTATTTGGGATGCGATACGACCTAAACTAAGCAAACTAATTAAAATTGTGTGTTTGAAAATGGGATCTGTAGCCACCGCGCAAGAGTTGTCGGATTTAAAGTTGTTGTTTTAAGTTTATAGTGCCTTAGTTTACTGTCTGCATTGCCTCTTGTCCCTTTAATGCCCTTCATTCCCAGTAGTCTGTCTCGTGGAGGAAGTTTCGCGGTGCAACTAGTGCGACTTTTGTTCCTAAAGTTACGTTTAATGGTACTTGATTCCCAGTAGTTCCGTAGCGGAACTAGTGATCCCTGTTCTAGTTCCTTCAACTCAACAAATAACTGTTGCAGTAGGCCTAGACAAAGTTAATAACCGCTACGAAAACAAAACGAAACGATAACTCAAAATGTATGCGATTAGACATTTGGTGACGCTAGCGTAGCGTGACCAAACGTCAAATCGCATACATATTCTTAGCGTTTCGTGCGAACGATAATAGCGTTTTGCATCTTGTCTATGGGGGCAGGTTAATTCGCAATATTACTTTGAATAATAAGAATTAACCTCCCGCAACAATCTGAATAATAAGAATTAACCTATTCCTATCTATTTATATATCATATTTTGTTTTTTGTTTTTATCTGTATTTATGTATTTATTAGTAAGTAGTCTATTATTTTACTATTTATCGTTGTGCACTTATGTAGGTCTACCTTTTATTAAATTATCCTCTCCATCCTAGGTTTGCTGGAAGAGATCTCTTATTAGAGATAAGCTCGCCTTTTTACATGTTTTTTCTAATATTAAGTTTCTGTATTATGTTTTCTGTGCAATAAAGTATAAAGTATAACCTCCAGCAACAATCTGATAATAAGAATTAACCTCCGCAAAAATCTGAATAATAAGAATTAACCTCACGCTACAATCTGAATAATAATAATTAACCTCCCGCAACATATTAGAAGGTAGAGTCCCCCTAAGGCCAGATACATTTGATCAGCCAATAGTTTGTTCTGGTTGGGATGCCAGTAATGATATAATAGGTACAATATGCGCACCTGCATACATCTTCATACTGATTATAAGAGCCACAGTCCATGTGTGAGATTCAGGAATATTTGTGCGCAATGCATAAATCTAACTCGTTGGCTTGCTCCGTCGCGCTACCTCAATATGACATGAACTTAGAATGGGGTGGGGTGGAGGTGAGATATGTTCATCGGATACAATTACACTATCGGCCTATAGTGTGTGGTAATTTCCAGACCATGATTCTGCAAGCGAATCGTATGCCAGTGGCTTGCGAGGGCTAAAAAATCCGTTTTGGCTTGTCAACCGCGCCGAGGCGTGCCGCGACTAAGCCGGCATTTCGCGCTCTCGCTATAGCTATTGAGATGCGATTCGCTGCTTCCATCCGTACCTTGGTCAGCACTTCGACGGGAGTGGACATCTTCTTCTCGCTAATCCGCTCGTACTTCTGTTTCTTCGTGATCGCCTTCAGTCCTTGCCACGGCAGCGATCCTCTGCAATGTTACATTGTACGTTTTAATACAAACAACATAAACATATCGAGCCTCCAAATGCCACAAGCTAGAAAGCGAGTGAACCCTCTCGCTCCGATTGACATCTACTGTACCTAAGAGGTAGACAAGTCCACTTTTTGAAAATTTCTTTTCGGTACCTCTATCTCTAGTGGACTACTATTGTCTACCTCTAAGAACATAAAACAAACAATAATTGTTCTTTATTGTAGTTTGTTCGGGCCATGTCCTTAAGAGAGTATACCGATTAATGCCAAACTTGAGTACACAACAAGTTTGACATCTCCATCAAAGTACACAACCGTCCGAAACTATCGATAGTATTGTTGTTTACCGATAGTATTACACTGACAGAGACGTCGATACTATCGATTGTCCTATCGATCGTGTAGATGATTTTAGCGTTTGACAAACGATTGCAAGACTATCGATTTTTCGGCAACACTAGTTCCGACAAACGGAGCAAGTGGAGTCCATTTGCGAAATGATTTCAGAGAGGGCGGCGAGCGGCTCACCTGTTGAAGTACATGAGCACGTAGCCCAGCGACTCCATGTCGTCCCGCCGCGACTGCTCGATGCCGAGGTGGGCGTTGATGGAGGCGTAGCGCGCCGTGCCTGCAGGCCAGCCAACACATATCGACATTATAAAAGCAGTTGAACCTATAGTGAGTAAGTAAATGTAGCTCATTAATGTCCCCACCGAGGGGCACAGGGCTTTACCCGGATCCGCGTAAGATTGAGCCATACTCCACCACGCTGGCTCAGTGTGGGTTGGTGGAGGGGTTTTACGACTACTACATACTACGAAGTAGTGATAGTAGCCGGGACCTACAGCTTAACGTGCCATCCGAAACATGGTGTCCGGTGTACTTAAGACAAATTAATCATCTCATTGGTACATGGTCAGCACCGGGATTCGAACCTGCATCTCCTGCGTGAGAAGCAAGGTGAAACCCACTAGACCACGGTCACCCTATACAGACATATTTTAAAGAGTTGTTAGGAAAGTCATTGTGAGAAGTGTCTCTATGAAACCGATTTGATTAGAGCAACTTTATTTTTCACTTCTCCATACAATTAGTACCGGGCGAACAGGTGATTTGTATGAAGAAGTGAAAAATAAAGTTGCTCCGATCAAATCATCAAAAGTTGGGGGCGGTTTTCGACAGTGCTAAATTGAGTTTTTTTTAACATGGCAATAGCGGACATTAACGGCGGCGTCAATGACCGCTATTGCCATGTGAAAAAAATCCCACTATACGTACACTCTGTCGAAAACCGCTCAATATTGAGTACCAGATGGCACCACTATCGTTACCGGCAGTGCCAAATGACGAGAAGGCAAGCTTGAGTCACTCCACTTGGTATGCACCAAGAATAGCCTAGCCCTACAGAATTGGGCACCTGACTGCTGCTATCGACTCACCGGTGAGGTTCTTGTCCTCGCGGTACGAGATGTGCGAGCGCGTGCGCAGGTCCCGGAACTTCTTGGCGAGCCCGAAGTCGATCATGTACAGTTTGTTGCAGTGCCGCCCGATGCCCATCAGGAAGTTGTCCGGCTTGATGTCGCGGTGGATGAAGCATTTGCAGTGGATGAACTCCACGCGACCGAGCATCTGGTCTGTTGGCAGGTGACATTTCAATTCAATTCAATTATTTTCAATTGTAACCATCGAAGGTGCAAACTGACCAAAACGTTACAAGGTGTAATGCAACATTCGCATCGAGCATGTTGAGCATCGAGCAGGAAGCCAAGAACAGTTTCCGCTCGTCGCTCGCTGGTTTCCCCGTGACACTACGTACTGACTGCATGAATGCTCGCCTGTTTAACATGTAATGCTCGCTGTGTAAAGGTGGGTTTACATCTACAGACATTCAGCGTGTCAGACGCGTTCCGTGGCAGACAAAAAAATATTCTCCCATAGAGAGTGTATGAACGTATTTATATGGTATCGTAACGTGGCCGCGCAGACACCGACCGACTCGTGCCGTGCCCGGCCAGCATTCGCCAAGAGAATATTTTGTCTGCGCGGTTCATGTCGGTACGTGTCTGTGGCTATCTGTCGGGCAGTGTGAATACAGCTGCTGACGACGGTGTCTGAAGATGTGACGACCGACGGCGTCTGTCGGCGTCTGGCACGGCACGTATCTGGCACGCTAGATGTAAATAAACGGCGTCTGTCGGTGTCTGCCACGGAACGTGTCTGACACGCTGAATGTCTGTAGATGTAAAACCACCTTAACGCGTAACGTAACGTCAGTCAGCTCGCACCTTTACAAAGGCGGTAAAAATATTTTACTTATAGCTCTTGCATTCGTCGTTCTGTCATTCTCTTACATTCCCTCACCACGCATGTCATTCCACTCGTAAATATAGCGCACTGTGGGTCGTGGTGCGTGGGTTTCCTCACGATGTTTTTCGAAACCGTTAGAACGTACGGTACGTATAATGTATTCAAGATTCATATTCAAAGTAAAGTCTCTGTAGTCTTCACAAAATAAAAGGCCCGTTTTGACAGTTCAGGCTCATGAAGTTTTAACCCGTAACGCGTAGGTAGTAGAAGCGTACCTGTGTGTGTAACTTGTACGCTTTGCTTGTACGCAACAGTTGGCTTTTATTACCTACGCATTAGGGGTTAAAACTTCATGGGCGTGAACTGTCAAAACGGGCCTTTTATTTTGTGAAGACTTTAGATATTACAGATACACTTATGCCCGATTTCACCAACAGTTAGGGGACACTTAGCTCTTTTTCTTAGCTGTCTAGCAACTGTTTCGGAGGCCGGCCTCTTAAATTTAGGGGGTCCCCTAGTAGCCTAGATGACCCTTCAACTTAGGTCAAAGCGAATTAACCGGTAGGTAGCCCCTGAAAGCAAATAAAGTGCCCCTTAAAGATAGGGATTGTTTGTGAAATCGGCCCTTAGAATACTATATTTGCGTCTTCTCTAAGTTGGACCACTGTGCGAGATGAAAGGCAAAGAAACTCTGTAACTGCAGTATAATTATCTGCTTCCGTGGAAAACAGGTGGCACATTTCGCAACTTCAAATCGGAAAATAAAACATACTTGTTTACAGTTTTATCCGCGCACGTGACCAGTTTAATAAATACTGAGGCTGATAATAACATTCGTTCTCGGGTCAATAGCTGCGGCTATTATTCTTTAGCCGTTATTACCTTCCATATTCCTGTATTACTTCCTTACGGTGCTGTCATGTTAAGCATTTCTTACAAACCGGATGGACGGACTAGTCTAGAGTCGTTAAAGCACAATTTAAGAAAACAAACTAAGCTAGAGCCGCCAAGAGATCATACACATGAAATAGCCGGGTGAACATGATTCTAGCAAGAAAGTATGGTTTAGACAGATTGTGAGTGTGACCGAAATTTCAGAATTTGTACTTGGGAGCACCATAGCCGCCATTGGCTATCGGACTTTACCAAACTTCAGGCGCACATCAAATGTTGCGACAACGACGGAGTGAGCGTTGCGTGGCGACATCGCAGCGCTCGCGTGGCAATTCAGTTCGTTTATTCCATCTTGTTATACCACTAGTCCGATCATCTCACTGTTGGACATTTCTTTTACAAAATGTTGAGAAAAAAAGTTAGATCATGGAGAGTCAGTCAGTATAATTTAATATCAAAATATCCAAAGCAATCAGCAAAATCATGGGAATCAGTACAACATTTAAAAAAAACACAAAAAAAAACCGGCCAAGTGCGAGTCGGACTCGCGCACGAAGGGTTCCGTACCATAATCTATAAAAAACCGCAAAAAAAATCACGTTAGTTGTATGGGAGCCCCCCTTAATTTTAAATTTATTTTGTTTTTTAGTATTTGTTGTTAAAGCGGCAACAGAAATACATCATCTGTCTAGCTACCACGATTGTTTCAGAGTCCTCTTATAATTAGGTCAAATCGAAACTAACACTAGGTGGCCCCTGAAAGGAAACTGTCCCCTGAAAGATAGGGATTGTTTAACGCCGGCCATCAGCCCGTCCTGCTGATGTGCAGCTGGGGCCGGATTCTGCGAGCGAATTGCATGTTACTAGCTATAGCGAGAGAATACCGGTTTGCTTGTAGCCAAAACGGTTGACCAGCCAAAAACGGATTTTCCTCCCTGGCTATGGCCACTGTCACACGACTCGGCTGCTGCCGGTCGCATCACCCACCTGCCAGCATGAGCACGGTCTTGATGGTGAACTGGCGCGTGCAGAAGTTGAACAGGTCCTCGAGCGAGGGCCCCAGCAGGTCCATCACCAGGATATTGTGGTCCTTCTCGTAGCCGTACCATCTACCGATAAGAGGATGGGTTATAGACCATGTTAGACATAAACATTTACATAAAGACACATACAATAGACCATGATACATAATCGGTTCATAAATAATACCAGTTTCAAGGTAACACACATAAAAAAAAACATGTTGACAAAAATAACACAACCCAATGACAACCCCCCTCCTTTTTGAAGTCAGTTAGTTAAAAAGCAGAACTGCCTGGTTTAGGTCCTGCTAATAAGAGTTGATGGTAACCCCCCTGGTGAAGTACCGCCTCACCTTATGTGGGGGATCCCGATGCCCCCCTGGAGCATCTTATACACGCGGCTCTCATAGAGAAGCTGTGGATGTCTCGCCTTTATGGACTCGACCTTCACTGCTACCTCCTGTTGACAAATCAAATAGCTTGCTGTAGTTTCCAGATATAGTTTAAATTTAAGTCAAGTAAAATTGGGCAATCTACCCCAAAGTGAGTAATGAAGGCAACCAAACAATGGGAGGGCATGCCTAACACGCCATTTACTCCATCATAATAACTGCTTGATAAGCAGTCAGACACTTTATATCATACCGTGTTTTGTTATCTTTTTTTTTGTGGGCAAAAAGAAATTATGAAATTATGAAACTGCTGGTCCAAGGACTGATTGCATGTTTGCAAGATTAGGATAAATAAATGTAAGATTGGACACTATTGTGTCTCTGAGTTATGCCGTATGGCAAAAATGTGTGTGTGTGTGTGTATGTGCTGTTTAATGATACAGTTGTCTGGGCGCTGATAAAGTTAACAGGTTGGTTCAATCAGCTTCAGACAATCACGAGCCGCTATTATTAAAAATGATGGAACATGATTGGCCGAAACTGATTTAACCAATCTGTTAACTTAAAATGCGAGCAGGAAACTGGGTGTAACTAAAGCAAGCCCCATCAAAGTTACACAAAAGTTTACATTTTCTCTTTTTTACAATAGACAAAAAACTTAGACATGATTCAGAAATCGGAACATTTATTGTGGATCGAAGTTCTAGATTAGTTCTTACATTTTACATATGTGCTTACGTCCAGAATTAGGCATACAAACAGAAATACAATAACAAATGCATACATATAAAGTCATAAAATAAAAGAATAAAAAAATAAAAAATTAAAATTAAAATTGCATGTCAAAATGTCAAAACACATCACACACATAGCTGATTAGAGATAGGTAATTGTAAGGTCAAGATTAAATAAACATTAGATTAATTCAATTCAATTTATATTTATTGCAATAAACAACATTATTATTATGTCTACACAACATCATTTCAAATATTCATCGATTGAGTAATAAGTCTCATCACATCAGCTAGTTAATCCTTTAATTTCTGTTGGAAAAGATTCGGATTTTCTATATTCATGATCTGCACCGGGACCCTATTATATATTTTTGATGCCATACCAAAAACACTTTTATTGAAAAGTTCAGTTTGGTCGGTAGGCGCCTGTATTTTTTGTTATTACGGCGGCTGGTTAGATTTTGAAAGAGCTGAGGGTTTGTTTTAACAAACATTATTATTTCATAAATATATATAATGAGGGCAATGTGAATAGTTTATGGCGCTTGAAGAATGGTTTGCAGCTGTCTGTTCGTTTTAGTGAGAAAATAGACCTGATACATTTCTTTTGGGCTTTAAAATCACTATCCTTGTTAACTCCGTTACCCCAGAATATTATGCCATATCGTAGTGTAGATACTACAAATCCATGATACACCATTAATACTGAGCTAACGTCCACAACTTTGCTTTATCCAGATTTATTATAACCCTTTGTAGAAAATCATAGATGGCCATGTTAATGGTTTTTTGTTTTCTGAATCCCTTTTGTTCGGGAGCCAAGATATCATTTTTTTCTAAGTAATTATACAGGGCATTATATATCACTTTTTCAAATATTTTTGAAATTACAGGTATGAGAGTGATCGGTCTGTAGAAATTCATATTGAGCTAATCTTCTTTTTTAAACAAAGGCTTAATTATTGATATTTTTAGAGCATTAGGATACATACCATGCTCTATACATAAATTAATTATGTAGCTTATTATTGGGCTTATATTATGTACAACATATTTTATTACTTTTGTACAGATCTCATCGTATCCCGTGCTGTTAGTGATTTTTAAAGTCATAATTATGCGTGTGATGTCAATAGGGTTAGTCGGATTAAATACATAGAATTGGATTTATTATAGTTCATCAATATTTTCACATTCACACACATTAATATGTAATGTGTGCATAAACATACAATTTCCCAAGGCCATGCAAAATGGATGGCCACATCAACTGCTCAGAGCAGATTAACTTCAGAGATTAGTTATAGATACACATTGAAATCCATGAGACAAATGATGAATAATATTGAATATGTATCAGTATCAGTGCCAACATGAGCAGTTTATTTAAGTATTTCATTTTAGGGTGTGGTAGGTACTAGGTATACACAGTCTATTCCATAGTTAGGTTGCCTGGTACAATTTAAGTAGATCATAATATGATGACCAATTTTTTCCTCTTCCACATTACCTAACAACTAATTAAATTAAAACTTGCAAACTCAACATTTTTGCCTGTGAAACCAAGCAAAGATTTCTTTGACCCAGATTCACAGATGAATGATAAAGTTGGAAGGACAACTCAATGAAGTCTGACAAACTCTGTGTTGAGCAATTTCTTACCTTTAGCTTTGTCTCAATTAGGTAGGTATTGGCAATATGATATCATTAGTTATTTCATGATGCATGAAATTATACATGATGTTGTTGCCTAGGGGTCATAAAAACATGTTTTGGAAACTAATATATTTATTCTATATCAGTAATGGTTCTTTCAGTTAGTCATGGATTAATAGACCTAATAGGTAACTGCCAAAAGTATATTGTTCCAATGTGTTCAAAGGAAACTGCTTATCAGAATTCTTCTAATTTAGATGCAAACAATGCAGTAATTTTTTAATAATAATCTGACAATGTTGACAATGGGGGCTGTTTGGAAGGAAAATGCACTTAACTAGAATTGTAAACCTCCTCCTTTGGGAAGTCAGTTAAAAAAGGCCACTAAGCTCTCTAAATATCATAATGATGTCATCTTAGTTGTTGATAACAACTAAAATGATGTCATTATGATGTTTAGAGGCTTTAGTTGCCTTTTTAGTTTAGTGCAATTTCCTTCCAAATAGCCCCCAATATCATGTTTACTTTGTTCTGGGTCTAGACAGGCAGTTAGGTAGGTAGATACCTACATTGATAAAACCTATTGTGTTTCCTTGTGACCTAAACCAATGGTATGGCAACAAAAGAAATTATTGATCCTTGATTCCACTAATCCATTAAACTTATTTCATAGGATATGGCTTCAATTATGATATGGTTTCATAGAATATTGTGGCAGTTTCTTTTTGTTATTAATTACTGCGACTTAGATGGGCTATACTTCCAATAAAATTATTTAGGTTTTTCATAGCACTACTACCTATCTACCACTAGAAAATTATCAAGATTGGTGAGAAATAGAGACTACATGGAAGGCTGTACATAATGTGGTGAAACAGCTGTGATGGTCACAAAGAAAACTTGGTCAGAGGACACGTCTGATGGCACCAGACTTTTACCAAGCTGAAATGACATAAATAGCAAAATTGCAAAAGAATAATCGAAATGGCATTGGCGTACACAGAAACATGATACCGACGGCGAGAATACAGACCAAGAATACGCCCAAACCGCCATTTTCAAGAACAAAATCCAGAAATACAGTCCGACTTGACAATCGAACCAATCCACCAACTGGCGAGAAAGGATGGCAAAGCAAAAGTGAAATCAGTGTGAAAAATTACCTCGCCATCAGTGATATTTATTGCTAGGAAGATGTCTCCGAAGGATCCAGCTCCAATTTTGCGGATGATATTGTATTTTTCAGCTATAACTACAAGTTTCCTGGCTAACAACATGCGTTCGAAGGTAGCCATTTTCTTTTGCCTTCATCACTCGTCGTCACAAAAATTATAAAAATTCCATCGCACAGGGCGGAAATAACACAACACTTTTGAAATTTTGAGTCTTTACAATCTATAGAGCACAATTACTCGTAGAAACACTAGGAGAATGCGAAGAAATACATTTTTATAGAGAAATGTTGAAGCGATGTCGTCAGCCTATTTTTTGTGACGTCACAAAGTGAGTGTTGCCAGTTTTGTCAATCGAAAATACTACCATGTCAAGTAATCAATGCGGAGCTCCGCGGAGAGCCGCCCGTTCGGATTTTGTACCAAACTCATTCAGGGGGGTGAAGATGGGATGAAGGTTTGTTGTGTGTGATAGATAATAATCGTCACAAAAAATTCTCAATACAAAAATCTTACATTGATCACATCGATCTTTCGGGTCTTATCGCAATACCTATGACCAGTGCTCGACCAGTGGCAGTGGCATGATTCTCGCGCTTTCGATATACGGATATCGAGACCTATATTGAGAGATTCCCATACAAAAACACTCGATATAGGTGTAGATATCGTATATCAAAGACGCGAGAATAATGCCACAGATTTTATCAGATTCACAGTGATGCGCTGCAAGGATAAGCTCAAGATCTCGATTATTACTATTTATTTAAGATATTATAACATAACCCAGCGTCACGTCTTTTCCCATACGCGATGGCAGATCATTTTGCGTGACAGGTGACTAGCCCAGAAACCTTTTAACCGGTGCGAATTACGGACTTATTTTAATAATTCGAACAATATCCTGTCCTATCAATCTTGCAGGTGTTCCTAAATTCAACCAAGCCTGATTACTGTTCATGCCCACTCACTGCCCACCACTTCAATAGAAGGACAGCAGTTGATTACATATAAATATTTAAAAGTAGTTTTTATTAATATTTCAACTTGATAAATTACAATAATGAATACCTACCAGCTTTCTTAGAACGATAGTTGAGAAAATGCGTAATAATAATAAGCGGTAACTCGTGTTTATTCCGACGATATAGAGGTTTGCAATGTTATCTTTTACAAGTGTAACTCAAGATAACATTACATTCATACAATCGTCGATAAACTCAATGAAACTGTTTAAATTGCGTGTTAATTCCTTTGAATAAATAAGCCACACTCGCAAACTCACAATAAGACAACAACAACTCACAATAAGTACGCACGAATAATTAAGACACGAATTTTATATATATTTTGATTTTAATTTAACCATCTATCTAACTAAAGTTAAAGTAGGGTATTTGTAAAGTTGAGGAAACTTTATTTTACTTACATCCCATTTTACTACTTGAGCACATAGGCCTACCTGTTCTGTGTTTTGAATGTTTTCTGTCCATCCTGGGTTTGCTGGAAATATTTTGAAGTACGCGCGAGTTTAGGGGGGTGGAGGTGCGGAAGGGCTAGGGGGGTTGTAGGGGACCTAAATTTTAAGTAAATTGGTATTGGTTTCCTAAATCAGAAAATGGTCTTAGAGGATAGCTAAGGACCCCTCTAGCTACGTCAGTACTCCAAACTTCAAACTTCGTGCGTATTTATATAAAACCCCACCCGAAATATCTTTTTAGAGATAATCTTGCTCTTGTACATATCTTCTCTGTATTTTTTTTTTGTGTTTTCTTCTGTTGCGTGCAATAAATATATATATAAATATATACAAATGTATAAATATACGATTATTCACGATATAGGTCTGTGAAAGTTACATCAACTGTATCATTATCTTGTGCGGGAGCTTCTTTGAGTACCTAAATAGAGTCACCTACTTCAAGCAGCATTACTTTGATGATGAATGCATATTGTTACCAATTGCCTTAACAAACTTCATTGATGATTCACAGTTTATCTTCGGCAGCATCTTCATTTAATTTGGTCATTACTGCTATTAGGCAATATGCCAGGGTCACAATACTGCACCACATTTCGGAGGTAAACATATGAAACTGTATTTTCCTAAGCTATTATTAAAATGTGTCTTCTATACACATATATGACAATTCCCGGAAAAAAAAACACAAAAATATGTTTTACGA
This sequence comes from Argyresthia albistria, assembly GCA_963457715.1. Lineage (NCBI taxonomy): Eukaryota > Metazoa > Arthropoda > Insecta > Lepidoptera > Argyresthiidae > Argyresthia > Argyresthia albistria. Next base: position 7,571,107 of record OY735273.1, read on the forward strand.
GCGATTAACTCCTCATGCGTGGCCTAGAGATACGAACTATCAACATTAGTTAGGCCACCCGGGCATGTAGCGTATTCAACACAATACGTCATTCCCCCACCCCCTCGTTTTAAACAGCAATGTAAACGTGTGGAATGAAATTAGCAAACAAAACTATTATTCGTATCCGCAAACCATGGGTAATTGGAGTTATATTTACCTCGCCATTCGCTATGTTGATCGCCAAATAGATATCACCAAAGGAACCACCACCAATTCTTCGCACGACCTTATATTTTCCAGTAATCAATATTTCCTTTTTCGAATTCATAAAGGTCGACATGTTGAAGTTGTTATAGACACGGTTTATAAATTGTTGTGTAAATAACTATATTCAAAGTGCAATGTAATCGATTATTTGTAATAAAAACAATGATAAATTCACAACTACATTTTACGATTCTGTGACTGAATGAACGACATATTGTGTTCAGAAATAAGGATGATGCGACTACTACACTAGTCAATACTCTTTTGTGAAGTGTAGATTTAGATTGGTCGGTGTCGGTGGCTCGGAGGAATCAATGTCTAAGGTCGGTGGTAAAGAGATCGTAGTAGGTTAGTAGGTACACCTCCCTCGACAAGAAATGCTAGAAAAAATATAGTTTTATACAGTGTGAATCTTCATGAAGTGCACTTATCGATCAGCAGGGTTGAAGAGGATCATCGACAAAATATAAAAAACTCTCCTTTCACATTTCAAACTATTTTTTTGCTGACTTTCTATGTACCAACCTCAGGTACCTACCAACAGCTAAAAACTTACAGAATTTTGAGATGGAACTGTTTGCAGGTAGGGGGTAAGGGTTCAAATTCAAATTAACTGAATAGTGCTGATGAAAGACAAGCGGTGCTGCCAATATCAAATAGTCACTTAGAAGTGTTAACTGTTAAACAAATTATAATTCAAAATAATAGGCCACGAGCGAGTCGGACTGTCGGAGGGTTCCGCACCAATCATAAAACATAAAAATAAACACAATCGTACCAAAAAAGTAAAAAAAGACGTTTCTTGCATGGGGACACCTTTATTTTTTCAATATTTTGTGTATTTTAGCAGTTATTTGTTGGTGGAGCGGCAACAGATATACACATTCTGCGAAAATTTTAACTTTCTAGCTATTACGGACTGATGAAGGGCCCTCCGACGGACAGACGGACGGACAGACGGAAAGCGGAGGCTTAGAAATAGGGACTTATTTGGCACCCTTGGGGTACATAACCTTAAAAAACGGCCAAGTGCGAGTCGGACTCGCACACGAAGGTTTCCGTACCAATATCTATAAAAACGGCAAAAAAATCATGTCTGTTGTATGGGAGCCCCCTTAAATATTTATTATAATCTGTTTTTAGTACATGTTAATTTGTTGTTATAGCGGCAACAGAAATACATCATCTGTGAAAATTTCAACTGTCTAGCTATCACGGTTCATGAGATACAGCCTGGTGACAGACAGACGATTATATCTGTTGTGTTTTTTTGCAATAAATAAATAGTAAATGTAGCCAATTAATGTCCCCACCGAGGGGCACAGGCCTTTACTCGGATCCGAGTAAGATTGAGCCATACTCCACCACGCTGGCTCAGTGCGGGTTGGTGGAGGGGTAGCTATTACAGTTCATGCGATAGAGCCCGCTGACGGACAGGCAGACAGACGGAGAGCGAGGCTTAGTAAGGGGGTCCCGTTTGGTACGGAACCCTAAAAAGGATAAGGTTGTCTGTTAGTTTTAAACACAGAGACCTCGCCTCAGATTAATGGAACTCTTTGACCTCACGCTTCACAGGAGCTTCACAGGCAATAGTCGTAAGGGAACGTATCCGTTTCTGAACGCACTCTTTGTAATTTCTAGGTCAGTGTTGCTGTTTGCTAAAATTTTCTACCAAATAGTAGATAATATACTCTCAACGACACTAACATAGAAAGATAATAAGGAAGCCGAGCGGTAGCCCTTACCTTTAAACGAGGAATATTTGCATGTAACGATATATGTTTTGAGTTCTAGAAAAAGGCGCTGTAGTTTTCGATGAAAGAAGAACTGTCATTTGTGACCCAGACCTGACATGAAAGGTACATATCTCAGTTTTTTTGTTTTTTTGAATATAACAAAAATATATTATTGTTATAGTCGAAATCAGTGGCTAACACTAAAAAGATTGCCTTGATTTTTTTTCAGGCGTCATACTAAAAAAAAACAATATTTTACTTTTAATACTTTAAAATAAAATAATTATGGGATTATTTAGATGATCTTAAGATGGCGCTTTAAACTTCTACACCAATCGAGTTAAGGGTCATTAATTGTCTTACTTAAGAAATAAATAATAAAGGTATCTATCGCTAAAAAACTGGGAGCTAAATAATGGAATATGGGTAAAACATTAAGGACGGCTTGCAGAGTTGCCTAAATCTAGATTTTGCGTCTTAAACCAATTTAACTTTGACATATTTCGTATATTTTGACAGTTGGTAAATTGAGTTTAATGCTAAATCTAGATTTAGGCACGTTCTGCAAGCCATCCTAAGTGTAAAAAAAAACATAATTTTTACAATCAATCCCCACCCGCTACATTCTTGTTCTAATGAAAAAGTGAGATGGCACGATTGGTTTTTGTTACCTGTTTTGAAGCAGGTAAAACCAAAATCTTAAAATATTAATCGATTTGTGTCATTTTAAATGGATACAATTGCTATTATTTTTAAAAACAATAGTTTTAAAATATTTCTCCTGAGGAAAATCACATAGCAATAAATAGGTGTTAGCCACTGATATGTTAAATGCTGTTAATATATTTTTGTTATATCTAATATAACAAAAAAATTGAGATACATTTCTTTCGTGTCGGGCCTGGGTAAATTTTCTATGGGCAGTGACAGTTCTTCTTTGCAATGTAGGGGTTTTTGGCGGTAAAAAATCGATCGAGCTAGGTCTCATACTTAACAGAAAATATGTAGTTTTCATGCTCTTCTCATACCCGTGCAATATAAAATTGACAATTTCACTTTAGTATAATGACACTAAGGCATAAATACCAATGACAATAAATAACCGGCCAAGTGCGAGTCGGACTCGCGCACGAAGGGTTCCGTACCATTATCTATAAAAAACCGCAAAAAATCACGTTTGTTGTATGGGAGCCCCCCTTAATATAAAATTTATTTTGTTTTTTAGTATTTGTTGTTATAGCGGCAACAGAAATACATCATCTGTGAAAATTTCAACTGTCTAGCTACCACGGTTCATGAGATACAGCCTGGTGACAGACAGACGATTATATCTGTTGTGTTTTTTTGCAATAAATAAACGTAGCCCATTAATGTCCCCACCGAGGGGCACAGGCCTTTACTCGGATCCGAGTAAGATTGAGCCATACTCCACCACGCTGGCTCAGTGCGGGTTGGTGGAGGGGTTTTTACGACTACTACATACTACGAAGTAGTGATAGTAACCGGGACCTACAGCTTAACATACTTAAGACAAATTAATCATCTCATTGGTACATGGTCAGCACCGGGATTCGAACCTGCATCTCTTGCGTGAGAAGCTAGGTGAAACCCAGTAGACCACGGAGTACCTAATAACCTAATAAATAAATAAAATAAAGTAAATAGACGGACGGACGGACGCACCCTTCAGGTACGGAACCCTAAAAAGTAAGCTAACTTTGCGACCTTAGTTAGACAGGCACTTTGTTTTCCTCGTGAGCTTCGTGAGTGTCAAGCCAGGTCCGCTGCGACATGTTTTCGTGTTTTCTATTGTTTTGCTTAACAGATTAGGGGCGTGGCCTACATGGCACAGAATTCAATCTTTCAAGCTCTGTTCATTGCATGGTCGCATTCTAATAGTACATTGTGTTTGTGTAGTCGCCTCTTATTCATCCCGTTTTCCAGTTATTTGTTCATAACTCGAAAACCATTGGAAATATAAACACAATTACTTCCATATTAATTAACAATGTAAAAGTTTTGACAAATCATGTCATATAATTTTAATTTTAGGATCAATACTATAAGAGCATATGGGCCCAAAACTATCAAAACTGATTTTGGGGAATAGAATCAGTAAATGTTCCATCTCTTCTATTTTCCAGACCACATCTGCATAGTAACTTATGCTTTGAGTTGGATCCCTGCACATTTTCCCTGCGGACAGCTGTGCTTAGTTCTTATCAAAGTCTGCAGTTTACCTGCAGACTTGATAAGAACTAAACAGTCCTAGTTTTGAAGTCATTCAATTTTCCAAAAATACACATAATTTGTAGGGTTTTGGGCTTGGACAACCAATCACACAAAAATCTGGTGATCCGATAGTTTGGTCTGATTGGGCTACTTGTATAATTCAGCCTGTACCTCTGGCCAGTTCAGTACAGTACAGAATCATTCAAGCTGCTTGGGCCCATAAACTATCAGCCATGAGAAAGTCTGTGGTCTGGTCTAGTAGTACCTTGCCCTTGCTCTCTAAAGAAATTCATAAACCATATAATCAATGATGATCAATCACCCTGGGTAGGTACTTCCTATTTGAGAATTACCATTACCAGGTATGTAAAAGGGGTTTTAATCTGGGCGAGGATGAGGACTAAATAAGTAGGTACTACTTATTAACCTACCTATGTAAGTTTTTGTATTATCCTTGAGACTTGAAAGTTTCACAAATCAAAGTTTGTTTAAACGTACGCCAAAAAGGACTTTATTGTTATGGAGCTAAGGGTCAAACAAAAAAGTAACATACTAACCTCTCCGTTCGCGTCACGAATCGCCAAATAGATGTCCCCAAAGGAACCACCACCGATTCTTCTGACTATCCTGAACCTTTGATCGATAATAAGTTCCTTTCGATGGCTAAGGAGTTGCTGAAACGACGAAGCAGCCATCGCGGATTATCACAGGTTCAAGTTGTTATCACCTCGTTATCACACACAGATTGTTATCACGTAAATAATCAAAACACAACTTTTGACACCTTAGCATTATTCCCATCCATTTATCTATTTACATACAGTCGATTTTTAGAGAAATGAGAAGTTGTGTTGAAGTGTTGAAGTTGAACAAGAACAAGTTATGTATGATAAAAAAATAATAAAAAAATACGGCCCTGGAATCAAGTCCTTTTATGGCCGGCAATCGACATACATTTTTCGTGTGGGTGGGTGGCGGAGTGGCGGGTTGTCATTCAGTTATTGGTCTGCGGTTGTATTCTACCATAAAATCATATTTTTTGCAATGGCAACATTGCATTGCTAGTTGCCTACTCTATGGTAATAGGGAACACGGGAATCTTATTTCAGAAAAATCCGAAAAATCCAAATCGAAAGATAATATTTTAATCGAATCGAAACTATCATTCGAACTTCCTCTAATTTATTCTTGTGTTTGGGAAAATTGGTTATTTAAATTGACATTTCAGTAATAGGTTAGGTCATTTTGTCATTTTAATTGATCATTAAAAAATTATTTTAACTTTTATCGAATTTTCATCGATAAGTAGGTATGTTAAAATATTCGTTTTCGACATCCCTACCCTAGTGCGCGAAGCAATAATCTGTCCACAGAGTACATTGTAAAATCTATCTGCCAAAGTCTTCTGCACAGCACAGAGTACATTGTAGTCTTCTGCCATATTGCGTCCTTTACTCCTTTTCCGTTTATTGCGTGCATTTTACATTTACACCGAATACCTCAAATCTGTTCGTGTGCGCTAGAAACGCGCAAAATAAGTCACCACAAATTACGGGACGAGTGCAGTCATCGCTAAAATGGCAGCAAGTGAATCCGGGACGGATGAATCACTCTACCCTATCGCGGTACTCATTGACGAGTTGAAAAACGAGGATGTGCAACTTCGTCTGAATTCTATCAAGAAGCTATCCACCATCGCTCTGGCTTTAGGCGTGGAGAGGACCAGGTCTGAGCTGATTCCCTTCCTTACCGAAACTATCTATGACGAGGATGAAGTACTCCTGGCGTTGGCTGAACAGCTTGGTAAGTTTGCGTTTTATTTTCCTTTTGTTTCTAATTCACAGTAGGATATCATGAGTCTGGTAATGTAATATATCCTTATTTTGTGACATTTGGAGTGTTAGGCAGGTATATACAGTATATAGGTAGGTATGCAATCAAAGAATTTGTTAAATGCCCTGCCCACGATGCATGCAATCTGACTATAGCAATTTATGAGTCTGCCTTTTACATTGCAATCTGTTGTTGCAAGGCAAAAAATTGCCTTTTATGATTACTATTGGTCAGATTAATTATCAAATCAATTATTGGCTATATTGTGCCATTCTATTCTATTCTTCTTTAACAATATTTCTCAAAAATACTACATCTAATTCTCATCTGCACCATGGTTTACAAGGAACAGTGAAATGCATAAATATCTGGAGACGCCCACAGTAAAGGAAGAAATCAAAAACAGATAAAAGATTGTAAATGTCATCTTGAACACCATACCAACCCACTTGTCATGGATCTGCTGAACACAGGGTGAAGTTGTACGGCTGAGGAGAGCAAACAAATTGCTATTTGCTTGATGAAAGCCTCTACATGTCATGAAAGACAAATCACCTGATAAAGACCAATGACCAAGACATATAGTAAACATAAACAAGTTTTTTTTATTATCTAATTTCATCCTACAACATCCCTAATGACACCTTAGAATACAATAATTTGTCCCAAACCATGACTAAAACCAGCCAATAAAACCATTCCCAGGAAGCTTCATCAATCTGGTTGGCGGTGGTGAGTTCGCCCACTGCCTGCTGCCTCCACTGGAGACGCTCGCCACAGTTGAAGAGACTGTGGTCCGAGACAAGGCCGTAGCGTCCCTCCGGGCTGTGGCCGCCCACCATTCGCCAGCCGCTCTAGAGCAGCACTTTGTACCACTGGTACAACGCTTGGCTGGCGGCGATTGGTTCACTTCGCGGGCCTCGGCATGCGGGCTCTTCAGGTATGTATCGCTTTATCAAATACCAAAATAAAAATTAAATTAGCATACAGCATGGTTATATATATGTGATCTTGGAAATGCGCTGGTGTTTAAAAAAAGCTATTTATAAATTACCAATCAATCTTAACTTAGGTTAATTTTGCCAATATCACACGTTTTGTAGTTTTCACTATCACAATTTGTAGGTTTCACTGTCAGACAGGTGTTAATTTGAGGACCTGAAAGTGTTAAAAGTTGCTCGTAAGCACTACCCAAAAAGGACCCGTATTTTCCAAGTAGGTATGTGTTTTGGACATGAGCAGCAGCCTCCCTTATTTATCAGTAACCGCCTTTAACTTAAGTATCTGAATGTCTCTGGCTACAAGTCTACTCATCCCCCTGCCACAGGGGCAATCTAGGATCTATAGTCTATTCGTGATAAGAATGCAGTAAAGTCATCACTGTTCGGCGGCCTAGCCACGCCCCATAATCAATCAAATCATTTCCAATTATCAAGCCAAGTTCACAGTGACCAGTTGAAGGCCAACTTTCGAACGCAAAGGTTGTGTCCTGTCCTGTGAGTGTGTGTTAACAGATTTAAATTTAAATTTCTCTGCATTCTTATCACAAATAGACTATAGGATGTAAAAGTGTGTTAAACTGGAGCCGTCTGCTTTGTGCGAGTACTCCGCTCCATGCACAATTGCACACACAGCAGCAAGCTCCATCTGCCACACACTTTTGCATTCTAGCTAGATTATAGTAGGAATGCGGTAGCTTGGCAATAGAGAGCGTTGATCTTTATCCAGATCAACACTCTCTGATCTCTGATTACCAGTGATTGGAATAGGTAGAGCTTGTGGAACAGAGGCGAAAAGTGGAATCGTCATCAATCAATTCATCTTTTATTTTTTGGGACAATAATTTTATCCCAATTTTGGGGAAAAGTTTGAATGTATTTAAATACGAGTACATGTCATAACGTGCTAAGATAGTTTTTTGAGAGTACCTATATGTAAAAAACATAAAGAAAAGAACATCAATGTAATTTACTTATTTATTTAAATATTAAAACTGAATTATCTCGAAAACCCTACTATTTACGACATTTGAACAAAGAATAGTTATTGTTTGTAATTAAATTCCCGGTCGATGGACATACGTTTTATTGGTGTACACGACAAATGCAACATTTTAGGGAATTTCAACTTTTGGTAACCCAGAAAGATGTTTTCTTTATTAGGTACATATTCTCTCAAAAAACTATCTCAGCACAGACATGTATTTCAATACATTCAAACTTTGCTACAAAATTGGGATAAAATTATTGTCCCAAAAAAAAGATGAATTAATTGATTGATGGCGACTCCACTTTTCGTCTCTGTTCCACAAACATTAGGCACATCAGCTCTGCCTATTCCGATCACTGCTGATTAGCAGGCTACCGCGTTCCTAACCTAACCCCCCCCGCAGCGTGTGCTACCCCCGCGTGTCGGCGCCGGTGAAGGCGGAGCTTCGCCAACACTTCCGCAACCTCTGTCAGGACGACACCCCGATGGTGCGCCGTGCCGCTGCCTACAAATTCGGCGAGTTCGCGCGCGTTGTTGAAGTCGAGTATGTGAAGCTGGACCTGATACCGCTCTTCACTACGCTGGCTGAGGTAACCACTCAATACTGGGCAAAGGCCTCTTCTCTACAGGGTGTAACAGAAAGGTGTAGTCATATTTTAGCGGGTTGTTAGGGATAACATTCTGAGCAACTTTCACTATGAAACCGATTTGATCAGAGCGACTTTAATTTTCACTTCTCTACTATACAAATCAGCTGACCGCTCGGACCAAAACGTATGGAGCGATGAAAGATAAAGTTGCTCTAATCAAATCGATTTCATAGTTCAAGTAATGGTCTCCCTAACAACCCCCTAAAATATGACTACACCCTTCTGTTACACCCGTATAGCGTCAATCCCCACGATCCTGCGCCAACCGCATCCATTTGTTCATTGTTGACTTAGGGTTATGCATACGGGCTACCGGCCACAGCCACAAAACGCCGCTTTCGGCATATTTCCTGTAGTTTTCATACATTTTACATGGACTCGCCCCACAAGGTTGACGCCCACGCTGTCGTGACACAAAACGCCGCCACACGACACTCGCGCGATTCTCCACCTTAAGTCCATTGTCCAAGTCCACGCCGCGAATGTTTTAAAAAAGTAGCAGCCACAAGTTCAAGCTTCTCGTGGCAGTGTTTGTGGCCGGAAGCCTGGGTGCGACGATACCACCTGATATTGTTGGACCACCAGGGAGGTGGCCTGCCTAGATGGCCATGTCACGGGGAGGAAGAATTAAACCCCAGCTCTTGGATGTTTGTGTCGCTTGGATGCTTGGATGCTTGTGATATTGTGATGTCGCTGTTTGTCGTTCCCACACAAGATATTCTAGAGACGGTCCAGAAGCCTGTATACAAATGTGCGTAACAAAATGTTTTCCCACAGGACGAGCAGGACTCTGTGCGTCTGCTGGCGGCGGAGACGTGCGCCGCGGTCGCCGCGCTGCTGCCGCCTGAAGACATGGAGCAGCTGGTGATGCCGGCGGTGCGCACGCGCGCCGGCGACACCAGCTGGCGCGTGCGCTACATGGTGGCCGACAAGTGAGTTCAGCTTGCGGCTGGGAGATGGCGTTATTGTGCTGGGTGAGGTCTACTGTGGGACATAGCGGTTGGGTTGTAGACCGTGAGATGGCGCTACTGTGCTAGGCATACCGTAGCAGTCCGGTTGCAGAACGAAGAAATCTCTTATTAGAGATAAGCTCGCCTTTGTACATATTTTTTCTTCTTCATCTTAAAGTAAAAATAGCTTTATCTTAAGCTATTTTTACTGTCATGTGAGTACAATAAAGAAATTACGAAAGATGGCGCGGCCGACTGTAGACCGAGACACGTAGACACAGACACCACCACCCGGGGATATAAAGCAGGGCGGGTGGCGATGCCGGCTGCGGTGCGCACGCGCGCGTTTGACACCAGCTCGCGCGTGCGCTACATGGTGGCCGACAAGTGGGTGCGCTAGTGGCGAGGAAGGCGGCCGGGAGCTTGGCGTGGCCCTCCTGGTGGCGCGTAGTGGTTTGGTTGTAGAAAGAGAGACACCCCGCCACCAACAAAACGTATTACCCGGGTTGCGCGACCATGGTGTCCTAATGGTATAATTGGCCCTTAAAGTGAGATCCCCCCCCTCTATGCTGATATTGAATCTCCTCCGCAGATTCGTGGAGCTGCAGCAGGCGGTGGGCCCGGAGCTGGCGCGCTCGGACCTGGCGCAGATCTTCCAGACGCTGCTGAAGGACACGGAGGCGGAGGTGCGCGCCGCCGCCGCCGGGAAGGTGGGTCGCATGTCAATAGCTATAGTGAGAGCGCGAAATACCGGTTTGTTGGTAGCCGGCAGGGCGACAAGCCTGGAGTTTTGAGCGCTCGCTGTAGCCACTGTCAGTGAGTGCCGCTTGCATACAAATTAACTAGGTACTGCTAAAACTGTCAAAACGGAACTTTTGTTCCTGAGTTCTATGAAATGGTAACAAAATGACGTCATGTAAAAGTGCCATTAAATGCTGTCTTTTTTGCACAAAATTGACTTTATAAAATATACATATCTGCTGAAAATATACAATTCTGAGAATTCCAAGCCATTTTGTACATAATGCTTCAACTTAAGACTTGATTCATTGGATTACCTTGGCCACAAGCCTATTTCAGACAATTTATTCAAATAAAATTGCCGGTGTCTGTCAAAAATCAGAAAATAGTGCCTGGTCTTCTATCAAGCGTTTCCTAAGTATTTTACCCCTACGCGAGGGCTCAGGTCGATGAGTCATCTCATTGTTCATCACATCATCACCTCTTTCCAGGTGAAGGACTTCTGCATGAACCTGGACAAGGCGCACCAGGAGCAGATCATCATGACGATGATCCTGCCGCAGATCAAGGAGCTGGTGTGCGACCCCAACCAGCACGTCAAGTCCGCGCTTGCCTCCGTCATCATGGGCCTGAGGTAACTCATCATCGTCATCATATCAACCCGTATCATTCCACTGTTGAGCATCTGTCCCCCGCCACCTTGACTGTCATCTGACCATCGGGCCGGTGCGTCTGCGCGCAGCAAGGAAAATATTGCAATAATAAAGTACTTTTTGACTGAAAATGTGATAGGAAGTGGTTTATACAATAAGTGTGATAGTCGTACTATACAGAAACGCAATTTTTCATAACATTTCATACTCTGTTATAATACAATTTATTTCGTAGTATCTGGAAATGCACACTGCCAACTTAGTGGCATTTATGTGTCAATCATATTTTTGCTTATTTTACCTAATTTCCCAACTGCAACAGCAAAAACCTAATCTTCCCTGGAAATGGACCTGGGCTAGCCCGGAAGGTAGGACAAAAACTCAAAAAAAGTCCACATTATGACTCAAATAGTTACGAATTCTTGAAAATGGAAGAGAACCAGAATGTGGTCTTACTAAAAAATGCGCTGTGCCCTACCCTAAATATACCACCAGGAAGCACGTAGGAGGGGTTAGACTACCCAAAGAGGCAAAACTGACACCCGACATGCTGTATCGACTATCTCGACGAAGAGAAATATGAACTAGCTCCACTTTATATCTGAGAGAGCTTATTACCATGAATAAGGTAGTAAACTATTAACAAAATTGATTTGTTTTCATAATTAAGATACAATAAAGAATTCTAAATGTTAAGTTTGTTAATAAATACGTTAAAGCTAGGTAAATTACAAAAAAAACGTTGATTTATTTTGCTACACTGCCTGGCAGTGTATCTTTTAAGATAGAGAAATATTGATGTGTTAACTTGGCAGTGTGCATTCATAGATACAATCAATAATTAAAAAACTACAATATATGGATTTTTATATTTTTTTTTTTTTCTTACTTTTATACCCTTAGATCCCAAATTCATGAGCAAAAACTAGGAAATCGAAATTATTTTTCCCTGACAAGTATAGGGTTAAAGAAAACACGCAGTAGTCTGCAAATGTTGCTATCATTTAATGTCTAGCATTTGTTGCCAAGGTATATGTGCCTGTACAGGATGTTTGGAGTATGAAGCGAAAAAAATGTTTTTGGGGAGTAGTTCTAAACAACTTTCACTTAAGAAAGCTATTTGATCAGAGCAACTTTTTTTTAGACATATCAATACATTTTGGGCCGAGAGGTTATCAGATGATTTGTATAGAGAAGTGTTAATAAAGTTTGACAGTGAAAGTTCAGAATGATGTCCCTAACTCCCTAAAAAAATTTGTCGCTCCATACTCCCGCTAAAATACTTACGTGTTTACTTCTACAATTTAATGTCGATTTCCTGCCTTTGAATTGCCTGTTGATGACCTTTCAGCCCGATCGTGGGCCGTCAGAACACGGTGGAGCACCTGCTGCCGCTGTTCCTCACGCAGCTCAAGGACGAGTGTCCCGAGGTGCGCCTCAACATCATCTCCAACCTCGAGTGCGTCAACGAGGTCATCGGGATCCAGCAGGTATACTAACTACACGAACACGTGTCCTGATAGAACGCGACCATGCGATAAACCGTGACAGTGTCTAAACACACTATGCCGAAGTTACGCGAGCGAAGTTCGGCATGATTACGCCTGCAATGCTAATTGAATTACTGACGACACATAATGCCGAAATCACGTTGCGTTATAGCGTACAGCGTAACTTCGGTCGGGCTTAGGTTCAGCGGCACTTATGTTGTGTCATATCAGCCGAATACTTCGGAACGTAAAAACAGACGCGGAACTTCGGTCGCGTAACTTTCGGCATAGTGTGTTTAGACACTTAGATAAAATATGCGACCAAATGCATATAAGGACACTTATTCGACATCAATATGTTTGATCGCGGGTTCACGCGATGGTCGCGTCCCTTGCTCGCGCGATAATCGCGTGGTCGCGTTCTATTAGGACCCCTGCACTTGCACCCCCCTGGAAATAGAATAGGAATAATTGCGGGCCTATAAATTCTTCTGACAAATAGCTCAATCTCATTTGCACCTATGGTCCATAAGTTATCGCAACAACATTTTGCCAGTATCCTCACCAAACCCCTTGTCCGCAGCTGGTGCAATCCCTCCTCCCCGCCATCGTGGAGCTCGCTGAGGACACAAAATGGCGCGTGCGCCTCGCGATCATCGAACACATGCCGCTCCTAGCCGGACAGCTCGGGCAGGAGTTCTTCGACGAGAAACTGACCGGGCTCTGCATGAGCTGGCTCATCGACCACGTCTTCGCGATCCGAGAGGCAGCCACGCTGAATGTGAAGAAGCTCGTCGAGCAATACGGACCGGCCTGGGCAGAAACGCACGTCATACCAAAGGTCCTCGCCATGTCCAGAGAACAGAACTACCTGCACCGAATGACCTATCTGTTCTGCATCAACGTCCTTTCGGAGGTATGCGGCAAAGACATCACCACACGGGTGTTGCTGCCGACAGTCCTGTCCATGGCTGACGATAATGTGGCCAACGTGAGGTTCAACGTGGCGAAGACGCTGCAGAAGATGGCGCCGTATTTAGAGCCGACGGTGATTCAGCCGCAAGTGAAGCCGGTGTTGGAGAAGCTGAATGTGGACCCTGATGTGGACGTGAAGTACTTCGCGGCGGAGGCCATCGCTGGTATCGCTGGTTAGGCGACTGATAAGTAAGCCGGGACATTTGACGCATCGAGAAAGGCAGTAAGACTTTAAGGCCCAGTCTCTCAGGCTGATAAACAGTCGGAAAACTTTATTTCTCACTTCATGTACGTTCAGATAGATAAGCCAAAACATAAATCATCATCAAATCATCTCAAGACATTAATTTGCAGGTTCTCAAAAGAGAACCTGACCACTTGACACTGGCAAAATTAACCTCGAAAGAGGTTAGGATGTAAAGATCACTTAGTAACATGTGATGCAATCACTTAATAACATGTGATGCGATCACTTAGTAACATGTGATGCGATCACTTAGTAACATGTGATGCGATCACTTAGTAACATGTGATGCGATTACTTTCTCGGTGCGTAAATGTTCCTTTTTACTGCTAATTCGAGATGTATTGATGTTTGGATTCGTGTTAGCAGGGCAGCAGACTGACTAATGACTAGGGCCGTGATTCTCTACGCGAATCGCATGACAATAGCTATAGCGAAAGCGCAAAATTACGACTTTGGCTTGTCGACGGCACCGAGCGAGACGAGCCGCCTCGGCTACTATCGCGTACACAACTGGGTGCCTGTTCCAAACGGTCTCGAATCTCGATGGACTTTATGACAATTTCATCTGACATTTAACATGAAAGATTTTTGTATTTGTTAAATAGGTCTTATGAACGATATCGATGTTGACTGCTGTTTGCTTTAGTCTGCTGCCCTTCGACATAATTAACTATATTCCCTTAGTATATTTATATGGCCCCGTATATATAAGATCAAAATCGCGTAGGGAAATTGGTGGAGATTGTATTGAAAAAACATACAATGTGTAAATGAATTAACGCAAAATGAGAAACTACTTTGTTAGGGACATTCTGAGCAACTTCATTATTATGAAACCGATTTGATCAGAGCAACTTTATTTTTTACTTCCCAGTACATTTTGGCATGAGTGGGTCACCTGATTTGTATGGAGAAGTGAAAAACCGAAAGGTATGTTTGTTATTATTCAGGCAGCCAAATGCAATGCAGTATTTCTTCGCCTTCATTTTAGTAAGTAACTACACGCGGGGAGCGCGGGGCTAGATAGAACGGCACGTCCAACCCGGGCGGCGCTCGGCAACCCACTGAGTCGGGCCGTGCACGGGACGGGGCCGCGGATCTACTTGTGGCTTTGCAGGTAAAGAGCGGAGTGTCACACGCCTGGCTCTGATCAGATCGGTTTCTTATTGAAAGTTGCTCAGAATGATGTCCATAACAAAGTAGTTTCTCATTTTGCGTTAATTCATTTACACATTGTAGGTTTTATTTTACTGACAACACTGTTTTCACTCATTCTGCAATTTTCTATATGCAACGTAAGTTTTTGATTTGAAATCTGTGTTATAGCATTTAAACCTGCACTTATGGAAATTAAAAGTTAAGAGTACCTAAATAAATAATTTAAACACATGCAATGATCTTTTGCTTTACTTCTTCTGCTTTAGGTACCACCTTACAACGGAGGTTGAAAAGAAAAGACTAGTAAACTACATTTTTACATCTCAAAGAGGGAACATAACTATGCAATTCTGCGCGCCACGGAATTTCTTCCACAGGACCACTAGGAATAAAGGTACAAAATCTAAATACATTACTTACAGTAGATATAAGTTTATTGAGTAAATGCCGTGAAACAAGCTACATAATACTAAAATTAAATTTGCCAGGCCTGTCAAACGCATAAAATACATTTGTTGATTTTATCCATAATAAATATAATAACAATAATCTTACAATAAAAATATTGCACGTTTGAAAATTGATTTATAAACAAATACAACTTACATTATCGTTCAGCTAAGTAAGGTTGCGGCGACGTACCGGGCACCTAATGTAACCAACTAACAAGTGCATAAAACGACCGAATTGCGCTGGCAGCTGGAAAATCACGTGACGATAAAACCTAAGCGCACGCAATTTGGTCGGGATATGTCCCGATTTGCCATCTTAGGTGTATAAAGGTGCGTACAGACTATGTAACATGTTATACATATAACTTGTGTTTTATAACACATACACATTATATTATGACCTTGAAAATGACCTTGAAAATTCAACATTGCAACCTAAAACAATACTGTACACAAGAATAATAACATGATTTATAACATGCAGTGTCCAACTGAAATATGTTATATAACATTGTTGTATAACTAGTTATGTTACTTTGTCTGTACGCACCGTACTAGTATATATTTGCGTGATAAACAACTATTTAAGGCCGATAATCACAATCTATTGTTACGACTAGCTGGAAACTAACGTCTAGCCAATTAGAACTATTGATTCAAGTCAAAGAATTAAAAAGAAATCTCCTTAAAACTAAAATATATGTACTGAAAAATGCAAAGGAAAATACATTTTGAAAAGATAATACAAGTTATATGTACATAAGTGACAAACTTAAATATAGTTCCAGGATAAAATTCGTAAACTTAGGCAATATTTGAGGGTTGAGACAAAACAGAGAGACTTCGTTGGCAAGATTTAGAAATATTATTTTTGAACTTTCTAAACTAAATTGATCTCTTGACAACTTTACCATAAAACCATTTTATTCGTTAGTCCAATCGCATAGCGTAAATTGTAGTTTAGAAATGTTTGTGGGAATCGCATCTAGTTTACATAAAAGTCTCATGTAAGTACTAGCTTCTAATAAAGCTACAAACTTCTCTCCCTATGTATAACACCCTACCGTATCGCTCGCTAAATCTTTCCAAAAGCCTTTCTTTCGTCTATCGTCTTTATAATCCTGAGGTGCATGTTCATAGCCTTCCGCTGTCTCACTCATGAATTGACGAGCTCCGTTTCTAAGGCAACTTCTCTTTTGCTTCGTACCCCTTACCCCCTCTCCTCTCCCCGCCTGCCGCCTGGGGCGCGGGGACTTCACCCCTCTCCCCGCCTGCCGCCTAGGGCGCGGGCATGCACTTGAGCCGCTCGAAGGCAGCCCTCTCCAGCCCCTGCCGGTGGTCGGGGTGCGCGACCATGATCAGCTCGTAGGCGCGCTGCCGCAGAGTCTTGCCAAACAGCTCGGCGATGCCTTGCTCGGTGACCACGTAGTGCACGTGTGCGCGGGTGGTGACCACGCCGGCGCCTGCAACCGACCGAGTGATCATGTGGGACAGGCTATATTATATAGTAGAACCACAGATACTATAATATTATACTAATACAAACAGACCTACTTGAAGAAAATATGACACCGGCGTAAACTGAGATGCTACGGAAGCTTCTTTAGTTCGAGGCCATTATCGCTTGGCGCAGCACCATCGAAAGATTGCGAATACCACGAGATGGCGCTAAGATATATAGGATTTATTCGAAGATTAGCGCCACCTAGAAGTATGTTAAAACTGAAACCATGGCGCTTAGAGTACAAATTTTACTCCTCACGCCATCAAGGGTTACTAATTCTAATTTGTATGGGATGAGCACCCTGTGGTGTAACTAAAAGGTGTCATATGTCAGGGACACGCACCACCAGCACCAGCGGCGGCGTTGTCTGCCGCTCCAGGATCGAACTGTTTAGTCACGAGCGAGCATGTACCTCGGACGCTCATCATCTACTTTAGATGTTATAGGCCATATTACTTTTTTCGTAAGGGACACCACTGTGAGCAACTTTTAACTATGAAATCTATTTGATCAGAACAACTTAATTTATACCCGGTACATTTTGGGCCGAGCTGTCAGCTTATTTGTATGGAGAATATGTAGAATGTAATAAAACAAGTTATTAATATGTACGACAATGTTATCTAACTTATTCACGTGGACTCGGCCGTGCGGATAGCTATACAACAACAACTGATGAGCAACTTTATTTTTCACTTCCCAGTACATTTTGGCCTGAGTGGGTCAGCTGATTTGTATGGAGAAGTGAAAAATAAAGTTGCTTTGATCAAATCAGTTTCATAGTGAAAGTTGCTCAGAATGATGTCCCTAACAAAGTAGATTCTCATTTTGCGTTAATTCATTTACACCTTGCATAACATTGTTATATTGCAATGTTATTCTAATGTGTACAGTACAGTATTGTTTTATGTTGCAATGTTGAATAAAAAGATTCATATTATGGACGTCTTATAAAACAACAGTTAAATAACCATATCACGTATCTGTACGTATCTTTAGCAGCATAAAATCAGGTATCTCGACTATGGAGATAAACTCGATGGCGAGTGATAGAAGAACGACAACTTCATACAAAAAGTCGGCCAAGTGCGAGTCGGACTCTCACACGGAGGGTTCCGCACCATTGTACCAAAAAAAATTACGTTACGTCCCCATTCAAGGGGAAAACTTTCTTGTCTTGCATCTTGGACTCTCCCTTCTTGGTGGTGGAGACGAGGGCTACGATGTGCTTGCGCCTAGTGCAGTACTCACCCTCTTTGAGCGTGGGCACGATCTTGGACTCTCCTCTCTTGGTGGTGGAGACGAGCGCTATGATAGGCTTGCCGCGCCCGTCGTAGGCCTCCGCCGCCCCGCGGATGAAGTCCACCTGCCCCCCGAAGCCCGAGAACATGCGCGTGCCTGTCAAACGGATAAACACTTATACAAATAACTGCGGGTTACAACAAGAGGAGTATGTGTTGGAGGCTCAACATAGAGGTTTTATATACATTCTATATTACAAAATGTCTTATCTTGACAAAATATCAATGTGAAAACGTACTAGCTCCGCGAATATAATATCTAAAAATAAGATAAATTGTTTCAATCATCGCACTATTTATCATGGTCCTTCGACAAAATCAGTATGTGTGGCAGTAACTTTGAAAGATAGATTAGAATGAGGTTCAAACGTTGCGATTCGAAAGAAGATATAGTGGCACATACATTGGTTCTGGCCTTACACTAGGATACCCTGTGTCGTGGGAACCAGAAACAGCGACATCACAAACATGTAAACATCCAAGACCTGTTTTTAGGGTTCCGTACCCGAAGGGTGCCAAACGGGACCCTATTACTGAGACTTCGCTGTCCGTCGGTCCGTCCGTCCGTCCGTCCGTCCTGTCTGTCACCAGGCTGTAACTCATGAACCGTGGTAGCTAGACAGGTGAAATTTTCACAGATGATGTATTTCTGTTGCCGCTATAACAACAAATACTAAAAATCAAAAGAAATTTAATATTAAGGGGGGCTCCCATACAACAAACGTGATTTTTTTTGCTCATTTTTGCTCGATATTGATAATGGTAGCAGGTAGACGCTTAAAATGTTCACAATATATTGAGTATATTATTTACTTAAAAAATAAATAATTAAATTAAAATTAAATTAATATTTAGGGGGGCTCCCATACTTTTTTTTTTGCGGTTTTTTATAGATAATAGTACGGAACCCTTCGTGCGCGAGTCCGACTCGCACTTGGCCGGTTATTTTGTCCCCAGCCTGCATTGGAACCCGGGACCTCTCGCATCGTAGGCCGATGTGCAACCGCTACGCCACAGAGGTCGTCAAAGGACTTAGATGGTTTGGTCACGTTGAAAGGGTGAATGAAAGGAGATTGATTTATACTGCGGGAGTGAATGGAAGTCGGTCGGGGAGTTGATCGGCAGCGAGACAACGTTCGTGTTGTTCACTCTAGTAGTACCACAGAATAACTAATAGTACTACGTACAGAAGGTTCACTCCCGAACAAAAGTCACGTTTAGGTGCAAAAAATAATTGTCTATGCTGCATGCGAAATTGAAACTTATCGTAGGACACGAGCTTCATATTCCATTAGACATGATGCCGATCACACATGGTTGCGAATCGCACTCAGTTGTTTTCGGCGTCATTGTTTTCACGCGGGTTTCCGAGAGCCGAGCGACAGCCATGTGACAAAGACCGACTGGCGCGTACAGCCGGCCGTTGATACTCAGCGAAGTGAAGCCCCCCTGGTAGTACTCTCTAACCACAGGGTGCTCATCCTATACAAATTAGAATTAGTAACCCTTCGTAAATAAGAGATGGCGTAAGGAGTAAGATTTGTACTTTAAACTCCATGGTTTCAGTTAACACTTCTAGGTGGCGCTAATCTTAGAATAAATCCTATATATCTTAGCGCCATCTCGTGGTATTTGCAATTTGTCGATGGTGCTGCACCAAGCGATAATGGCCTCGAACTAAAGACGCTTCTGTAGCATCTCAGTTTACGCCGGAGTCATATTTTGTTCTAGGTGGTCTATCTGTGTTAGTATAATATTATAGTATCTGCTCTAACTCACCGATGGAGTCGGAGCACACTTGTCCGGTCAGGTCGACCTCGATGCACGAGTTGATCGCGGTCATGTCGGGCAGCAGCGACACAATGTGCGTGTTGTTCACATAGTCGATCTCGAGCATCTCTGCAACAGACAAACGCGGAGCCGACACTTGACATTCATATTCGACATTGCACAGAAACATCAAAAATACAATGACAAGAAATACGCAATATTATACAAGGCGTAAATGAATTAACGCAAAATGAGAAACTGTGTCAGGGACATCATACTGAGCAACTTTGATTATTAAACCGATTTGATCAGAGCAACTTTACTTTTCACTTCTACGTACAAATCAGCTGACCCACTCCGGCCAAAATGTACTGGGGAGTGAAAAATAAAGTTGCTCTGATCAAATCGGTTTCATGATGAAAGTTGCTCAGAATGATGAAGTAGTTCTCATTTTGCGTTAATTCATTTACACCTTGTATAAAGTTGAGCGCCGTCGTCGAGTCATTGTCACTGACCGGCCATTGTGGTTACAGAATAGGCTTGTGGCCAAGGTAATCCAATAAATCTAGGAACAAGTCTTAAGTTGAAGCATTATGTACAAAATGGCTTGACATTCTCAGAATTGTATATTTCCAGCAAATATATCTTATAAAGTCAATTTTATGCAAAAAAAGACAGCATTTGATGGCACTCTTCCATGACGTCATTCTGTTGTTATTTCATAGAACTCAGGAACAAAAGTACCGTTTTGACAGTTCATAAAAAATATCTATTTTGACTTGACAGGCCACAAGCCTATTGGGCGCCAGGGCCGTGATTCTGCAAGCGAATCGTATAACAGTGGCTATAGCGAGGACTGAAAATTCCGTTATTGGCTCGTCATCGTCGCCCGGGTACCAACAAACCGGCATTTACGGCTCTCGCTACAGCTATTGACATGCAACTCACCAATTAACGGGTTGTTGTCTACAAAGTCAAACAGCTTCTGGTTGCCGACGAGGAAGCTGCCCACGATGCGGCCGCGATGCGTCTTCTTCCTGATAACATAAAACATAAATAACCGGCGAAGTGCGAGTCGGACTCGCGCACGAAGGGTTCCGTACCATTATCTATAATATACCATTATTCACCTATAATTGGGTCTACACATAGCAAGATGTACTGTTTTTTCTATTTGTGTGTATTGTGTAAGATCTGTTGGTAAACCATAATAAATAAATAAATAAAACCTTTTGTTGTACGAATCCCCACCTGTTTATTGTTCAAATCATAATCATTCATAATTTCTATATTGCACACATTTAGTTGAAATAAAACAAACATTTACATACAGGCACATACATTGATTCTGGCCTCACACTAGGATACCCTGTGGCATGGGAACCAGAAACAGCGACATCACAAACATGTAAACATCCAAGAACTGGGGGACAAAAGTAATTAAAAAAAAACTAATCTAATCCTCATCTGTTATTGTTCTAATCCTCATCTGTTATTGTTCTAATCCCCACCAGTTATTTTCCTAATCCCCACTCGTTATTGTCCTAATCCCCACCAGTTATTGTTCTAATCCCCACCAGTTATTGTTCTAATCCCCACCAGTTATTGTTCTAATCCCCACCAGTTATTGTTCTAATCCCCACCAGTTATTGTTCTAATCCCCACCAGTTATTGTTCTAATCCCCACTCGTTATTGTTCTAACCTGTTATTGGTGACGCAGCCCCGACTGACCAGGTCGATGACACCCACGCTGAACATCTCCGAGTGAATCCCGAGATCTTTGTGGCCGGTCAGCGACGCCAGTACCGCGTCCGGAATACTGCCGATACCTGCCATGAAAGAGGCCATAACATAATTGATAATTATGTATTACGGAAGGTTTAGTACAGGTACATATTTTAGAAAATAAAATATGAAAGAGAACCTTTAGAGAACCTCTCCTTTTTTGAAGTCGGATAAAAATTAAATATTACGACACTGACTTATTATCAATTATCGTAGTCAGTAGCTAGTAAGTACTACAAACATATAACTCTGTCTCTGTCTCGCACAAAGTCTGTCCTTGTGAGAGAGCGAGACACACACAGCAAACGCTGACCAAGTTACATTCCGGGAGTTAGGTATTAGAATTTTTATTTCTCAAAAGAACAACAATAGAGTTGCTGTTGCTTACCTTCTTTCATCAGTCGGGCACCGAAAGAATCTCCTGTCTTTGCTGTTTCTAGTTGACGACAGACACCCAAATAATGCACAAAACTTCACCATATTATATTACCGGTTATTATTCACCGTATACGCGCGGTCACTCGTCAGGCGTTCAGCCGCGTCTCTATTGATCTTTCAACCAGTCCCTTGACGCCAGGGTTGGGGTGCGGTATCTGAAGCAGCGCGGGGAAGGGAGGTGGCCGTTCTGTACGGAGTACTATTATATTCTCTTCTGTGCTACAGGGTAACAAGTAAGTAATAAACAGTGATCAGAATAGCTGGAGGAAAAATGCCTAAACTATGTGGAACAGAGGCGAAAAGTGGAGTCGTCAATGATCGAAGAGTCGTCAGTAGGTAGATAATGACAGTTGTAATTCACTTGACGACGGAAAGCCTACAGGGTCGATAGATGGATCGAAAAACCTATTGACAGTTCAAATTCATTTTACGACGGAAAGCTTAAGTTCGGCCTACGCTACGAGATCGCTAGTTTGCAAATGTAATTTCATTTGCCACAGCAATCGTTCGATGACAGATTTTGATCGAGAACTGCCAGACTTATTTACAAAAACGAAAAATAAATAAATAAGGTACATGGGATATAAAAAACTAATACACTCATTTGGTCCGTCTACCGGCTAATACAATGTAATACTCATTTAACGTACTACACTTGCATCCAGACAAGTAATTTTAGTTTTCAATATCATTTCGGGAAACCTATAATCACTCATTTGGTCCGTCTTCCGGCTAATACAATGTAGTACTCATTTTACGTACTACACTTGCATCCAGACAAGTAATTTTAGCTTTCGTCACCATTTCCCATTTTTAACTTACCATTTTTTTCTGCACTGCCACACAAATAACCCTACACTTCACTTTGACAATGGAAAATATATACTGAATAACAACTGAAAAGAAGCTGAAACTTAAGATGTTTGTTTAGTCCGTCTTCCGGCTTATACCAAATAGTTCTCCTTTTATGAACTACCCTGGTATCTAAACAACTACATCATTAGTTTTCAGCAACACAGAGACCATCAATGCGTTTTAATCCAAGAAATATGTTCGTTTTGTACAATTATCCCAACCAGATCGGCTTTCTTGAAAGCCTGGTTCTTCAGGGAGTTTTGTAATCAAGGTGATCATAATTTAAAGGATTAACAAACCCACGATGTGTCCACTAACTTCACTTCACGCAAATAAAATCATTCTACTATATTTAAAGTAAAATTTAGGGTTACCATCTTCTAAATGTTCCTTAACTGTTGCAAATATTGTCGAAATGAGACTATACAAAGACAAAACTTTAATGCTGAAGCAAAGAGTTTGCATCCTACTTTCATGTGTATAAGTGAAATTGTGACGTTAACTGCACCAACTAGCACGCAGTTAGTAACAAATATACTTCGCGTGGTAAAGCGAGTCATTGAATCTTTTAATATCCATGGTAAGTACGTATGTAACATATAATCGATGATTATAGCTTTTACACGACACATTTTATGTGATGTTGAACGTAGGTATGATAGGGGCTAGCTCATCGCCACAGTTACAAATGCCGATTTTAGTAATTTGTATCTGGAAACCCTAGTGTCATTTGCTTACGTATAACAATGCAATCGACTGATGCCGGTCTCACGTTACCCGCTGGCGGTATTGTTTGTCATCACCTTTAATTAATTTTATTTTACCTCTATTAATTTTTGCATAGTCGCAAGTGTGCAACTTTCTACAGGGTGTAAATGAGCACTAAGTTATAATTATAATTGAGGTTATTTTAAACGCGATTATTTTTGCTACCAGCAGTGGTATTTATTCTGAACAAGGTTTCTGAAGGTATAATTGACACGTAAATGTATTATTTTACGTTCTTAAGGAGTATCAAACGTAAGGAGTAGTTAATTAACTGTTCTTGAACCACATGTTCTTATGATAATTTGTACATTACGCCGCAGTAAAGTTTTGTAAATACATACCAGGAAAATATATTTATAGTTTAAATTAAAATGTTAGGCATAGATAACGCTAATAAAACTTTCTCATGAATCTATTTTTTCACGCCACTCAAAAGGTATCGGCAAACAATGACCTCATTATTACACCCTGTACATTACTTGCATGCTCATCATTTATTTCCAATAAAACTGCCAAAATCGAAAGGAAAATTATCAATTGATTTGTACCATTGGTTGTAACACCAAGCTACAGACGTCAACGCTAGTGCTCGCTCTCCAGGTCCACCGCACCCCGTCTTCATACCCACCTGCAAGCTGCGTATCCACTGCGTCACAATCATGTTAGTAAGTTTTTTAAAGTTATTTTTATAGACATAGTTCTTGACTAAGTGTATGTTTTTGTTTTTTGTTTTGCATAGATGGTGGTTCACAAAGCTTATAACTATTTGTTTGGATACTAGGGTAGTTCATTAAAGGAGAACTGCCTGGTATAAGCCGGAAGACGGCCCAAATGAGTGGTTATAGCTTATTCGAAAAGCTTTATGACCTGTTTGGATGCAAGTGTAGTACGTAAAATGAGTACTACATTGTATTAGCCGGTAGACGGATCAAATGGGTTATAATAGTTATGTTTATCGAATGTACCTACCATGTAATTATTTGATATCTTACTAGTCTGGTTCATGTCTCACGTTTTACATTGTCATTTGTAACTAATTAATCTTAGGTACTGCAAGAGTGTTGGTAAGCTATAGTTTAGTTTTATTTGCTCATGTACCTATAAATGTACTTATTGTTTATTTTTATTTTTAGGTCGGACTCTGAGTACTACACGAAGAAGGCTGCGACAAATGAGAAGCGGAACTCATTTGAGACGGACGACGAGGCTGTTTTCTTGTGGTAAATATTATTATTATTATACCTGCTATACGTATATCTTTATTATGTCCTCATAATATAACGTCACCTGATACTTACATATTTTTATTGTTAACAGCAACAAAAAGAAAGCTGCAAATCCAACAAAGCGAGTAGTCGAATCGGACGAGGAATCGGAGATTGTGAGGTAATCAAGTTATTATTATTTTGAAACATAAATTTTGATAAATTACATTTTAGAAAATTGAAATAAGCTACAGTGATGTTTAATGTTTTCAGGAACAAAAAGAAGGTTCCCGCTAAGCCGACAGCATCGAAGCGTACCGCCGAATCTGATGACGATACAGTGCAAAGGTGATTATTTTTTGTGATTTCTAATAAATTCATGAATCCAGTTTCCTAGTCCGAACCGAACAGCACAAGTATGAATAAAATAAGGTCAAGTCACGATATATTATGTGTTTAGTTTCAATAGGGTTTCTAAAATCTCTCTTTCCATATTTTTCTATCAATATTTAGGTATCATGACGTCCAGTAAATAACCTTTGTTTTCTTTCACAGACGCAAACCGCAAAAGGACCTGAAACCTCCAGCCAAACGAAAGGTGCAGCAGAGCGTCACTAAGAAGCCTGAAGAGAGTTGGCGCGCTTTGGATTCCGGAAGCGAGGACGAAGTGATTCGCAAGACACCAGAGCTGAGATCTTCGTACTCGAAGCGGGTTGCTGACGGCGTCGTGCGGCGAAGCATTAAACTGGAGGGTGACCTCTACTTGGACCTGAAACTCTACCAGGTGGCAGATATCAAAGACGTGGACCCTAGTAAACGATACGAGAAGGCGGTGCTGGCATTGAAGTATCAGGCTGACTTCAATTCGCCACAACTGGGACTCCTGCGACAGCTCTTGAAACGCTGCAAGACGTCTTTTATTGAAGAAGGATTTTTCTTCGCTGATAAGAAAACTTAGATTATTAGATTTTAATGGTTAATAAAATTTGTTTCATAAGTTTACTATGTTTATTTCATAATTTATTAGGTAGGTACTTAGGTATCCTTTATTGTAGGCCACGAAAGGTAGGTAGATAGTAAAAATTAGGTGTAACTTAGGTACAGTCTTCACAAAATAAAAGGCCCGGTGACAGCGTCCATATGTCACTGACGTAATAAGGTTGAATTTAGTTTGGGCTACCGAGCCTTTTATATTGTGAAGTTAAGATAGGTTTGATTTATCATTTCTTAGGTTTTGTCCTTACATATAATTAAGATGTCTAATAACAGATTAGTATATTGTACATCCTGTGATGTCTCTGTAAAAAGTAAAAGTTTATCAGCTCATTTTCGCAGCACTGTACACAAAAACAACAATGCGGTTATTAAGGGTGACGGTCTTGAGAAGATATCTAGTGCTTTCCGCAGTCGAATCGCGTCGTACAGACTAAGCAACGCGGACTCGGGGGCGGCGGACAGCGCGGCGGCGGCGGCGGCGGGCTCTAATGCTTGCCCTCCGAACATCTATCTGCGCTCGCTGCGGTCACGCGTACGTGATCTGATAGAGGCGCGGATCGGCTCCTTTAACAGCGTTAAGGTAAATTTTGAACTGTTTGCTGAGTTCTCGTTACCTAAGAATGATGAGCGGGAGATTAAATCGTTCGCCACGCCTAATATAGTCATTCACAAACATTATGATTTTGAAGATATTTACAAAAACGCTGTAAATGTAATTGTTGCAAAAATCGATGAATTTCAGGAGAGAGACAGTGGTTGGAGCTTTGTAGCAAATTCGTATCTGGAAGTCAATATCAACAAATATAATCCGCTAAGAGGTTCAGGGTTTATCGATCTTCCTAGACCTATTAAATTAAAACGGGCGTGTGTCAATATTCAGAACTCAGATAACTTTTGTTTTCTATGGTGCATAATGGCAGCTTTATTTCCTGCACAACAAAATTCACACCGAACGAGTTCATATCCTCATTTCGACACTGTGCTGAACACAAAAAACATGACGTTTCCGGCAGGTTTCAGGGATGTAAAGGTCTTTGAAAAGAACAACGATAACATAAGTATTAATATTTATGGTCTCAGTGAAAAGTCGGTTGTTATTGGACCTTTATACAAATCTGTTCACAAGGGGCGGAAGAATCGTATAAATTTATTGTTTTTGGAATCAGGTGCGCTAACACATTATTGTCTTATTAAGGATTTGAGTAGGCTGGTAAGATCTCAGATAACTAAACATGATGGAAGAATATTTTTTTGTGATGATTGCTTGTTATTTTTTTCTAATGATAAAAAGCGTAATGAGCATGTGTGCAGTGGTGTTAAAACGTCATTGCCTGATAAAGGGACGTTGATACAGTTCAAACATTTCGAACGCATGCATGATATGCCATTTGTCATTTACGCAGATTTTGAGTCTATGTTACAACCCTGTTCGGAGAAAAAGTCGAATTTTACGGAAACGATTCAAAAACACATTCCAGTAGCGTTCGGATATTATATTGTTTGCTCCTACGATGCGTCTTTAAATCGGTATCGATCTTACCGAGGTCCGGACTGTGTTCAGCAGTTTTTAAAAATATTGGGCGATGACGTTGAAACGATAAGTAAAATACTAAACGATCCAATCGACATGTTACCCCTTACTGAAAATGAGCTGAAAAACTTTTTAGAGTCAAAATATTGTTACCTCTGTAATAAGATAATGTTTGAAGGAAAGGTAAGAGATCATTGTCATTTGACTGGACGCTACCGCGGGGCAGCACATGATTATTGTAACCTTCGATTTAAGCTCCCTAAATCATTTGTCCCAATTTTTTTCCACAATCTGTCAGGCTATGACTGTCATTTGTTTATACGAGAGCTAGGTGAAATGCACGGAAACATAAATGTTATCGCAAAAACAAAAGAAAACTATGTGTCATTTACAAAGTTCTTTCCTGTTAACAATAATGACTATATGGCTGTTCGTTTTGTCGACTCATTCGCATTTTTAGGTACTAGTTTAGAAAAAGTTGCAGAAAATTTAGCAATTGAAGATTTTATTCACCTCTCTCATTGCTACCCCGATAAACAGCAATTCGAGTTATTGAGACGTAAAGGTATTTATCCTTACGAGTACATGAATAAGTGGAAACGTTATGATGAAAATAAATTACCGCCGCGTGAGTGTTTCTACAGCAGTTTAACTGATCAGGTTATTTCAGAGTCAGATTATGCTCACGCACATTGTGTGTGGCGATTGTTCCATTTGTCAAACCTTGGTCAATATACCGATCTATACTTAAAATCAGATGTAATGCTGTTGACGGATATTTTTGAGAGTTTTAGAAAGACGTGTAAAAATAATTATAGGTTAGACCCAGCCTTTTACATAACGGCTCCCAGCTTAAGCTTCGATGCAATGCTGTTAAAAACAGAAGTAAAATTAGAATTAATAGATGATCTGGAAATTATTAGAATGATACAAAAAGGTATTCGCGGAGGTGTTTGTTTATGTTCTACTCGCTATGCCAGTGCTAATAATAAGTACCTCTCGAACTACAACCCCTCGGATCCTGATAATTACTTACTGTATATAGATTGTAATAATTTGTATGGATTTGCTATGTGTAGTTATTTACCGCACTCTGATTTTGAATTGATTGAAAATCCTATGTTTCAAGTTTCTGACATTCTCTGTTTACAAGACAATTCAGATGTAGGTTACATTTTTGATGTCGATCTAGAATATCCTGAATCTCTGCATGATCATCATAACGATTTACCTTTCTGCCCACAAAAATTTGTACCGCCTGGATCGAAAACGAGTAAACTGATACCGAATTTGTATGATAAATATAATTATGTCATACACTATATTCATTTGAAAACGTGTCTGAAACATGGGCTAAAATTGAAAAGCATACACAGAGTTATTAAATTTAAACAAGGTCCATATTTGAAACAATATATTGATTTAAATACGGAATTGAGACAAAAAGCTAAATCTCAATTTGAACAAGACTTTTTTAAATTATTAAATAACAGCATTTTTGGTAAAACCCTAGAAGACACGGAAAAAAGGTTAAATGTTAAATTAGTAAATCAGTGGTCTGATAAAAATAACAAAACGAAAAAACATTTAGGCGCAGAGCAACTAATAGCTCGACCTAATTACCATAGCTCAACTATTTTTACTGAAAATTTTGTAGCCGTCCAGATGAATCCTGAAAAAATTACTCTCGATAAACCGATTTACATTGGTTTTTCTGTTTTGGAAATATCTAAGAGTCATATGTATGACTTTCATTATTCTGTTATGAAACCTTTTTATGGCCCTAATATAAAAATGTGTTATACAGACACCGACAGTTTTCTGTATTCCATAACAACGAAAAATGTCTACAAAGACATAAAATACAATTTCCCTCAATACTTCGACACTAGCAACTACGCGAGTAATAATATGTACGGTATAAGGAGGCATAATAAAAAAGTGCCTGGGTTATTTAAAGACGAGCTAGGAGGTCAGCTTTTAGTTGAGTTTGTAGGCCTACGGTCTAAACTTTATTCTATAAAAACTGAAGATACTGAATTAAAAAAAGCTAAAGGAACCAAAAAATCTGTTGTAAAAACATTGAGTTTTAAGGACTATAAAGGGGTGTTATTAGATAATAATTTAGTTAGGAAAAAAAATATGGTATTTAGGTCATTAAAACATGAAATTTTCACACAGTCGCTTAATAAAATAGCTCTCTCAAGTAACGATGATAAGCGCATCATTCTAAAAAATAAAATATCAACTCTTTCATGGGGTCATGAATCAGCATTTTAAGCCGTATATGTATGAATATAATTAGTCTCTAAACTATAGCTTGTAAGTGAATATTGTTATATTGAAAATAAAACATCAACTTTTGACGACATTTGGACCTGATATTTACTAATATAACTAGACTCTAAACTAGCTTTTAAGTAAAAATTGTTATATTAAAATAAATAATGTGTTCTCGGATTATGTTTCGTGTTTCTTTCTAAGCTTATTGTTACAACATACCCTACTACATTACATACATAGTTAGGTACAGTCGTTAGAAATCAGCCGGAGTGGACTTGTATGTAGAGGTTACTTTAGAATGATTTCTAAAAGATGGAACATAACGCTTGAAAGCGATAACGTTGAAATGATTATGATGACTAATCGCAACGTGAATATAACACGTGTTGTGTTCAATGAACTCAATTTGAAAAACATGATAATATGTCAATGTTAACGTAAGCATAATTTTATGAAGAAATGCAAGGTTAGGTGATTTGTTTAATTACAACGTAACAATGACCATTTCTAAAGAAGGTAGCTAAAGAAGAGGACGCAGTTCATTACAACAAGATAATATGTCAATATTAAACGAGGTAAAAACATACTGACTATTTTTATATGATTATTATAAAGTTTATTTTCACAGGAAACTATATCATGTTTTTCGTTTTACAGTCAATGGATCCCTCCGACTTGTGGTTCCAACATGCTCAGCCTCAAAACTATGATGACGTTCTGCAAGATTCTACACCCAGTCAAGACACTAAGGAAAAGAAAAAGAAGAAGAAGAACAGATGGGACAGAAAGAAATTAAATCCTGCAGTGTTATCATCATACGTAATAACAAAGGCCCCGAAAAGAGCTCTTCGTTTGATTAAGATAGAAATTCATGACTTAAATGGACCTCAGACTTCTACAAATTCAGATGATAGTGTTGTAAGCGTACAGTACATACAATCGGAAGTAGTTGATGAAATAATGGACTTGTCAGAGAATTTAGTGAATAAAATTAGTAAAAAAATATGCAATGATTCTATTTAAATAAGTGAATAAATAAAAGTTTATATTAATTTATTTTGATGTTTCATTTATGCACTTTAACTCTTGTGTAGTTTAAAGAGATGATGAAATAAAATCAATAATTTAGGTAAACAATCACATTTATTAATATTTATTTTTAAAACTAATCGATAAGAAAGCATACACTCATATAACAATAGTAAAATAATTACATAGCTATTTGGTTATCTTTAAACCATTTTTTAATACATAATACGTTTCGTAGAGCACAATTGGATTTATGAGTTATACAACTGAAATCATTAAGATGCGAGTTAAACATTACAAACAACTGTTTTAAATTCGGACATCCTTTTTCTTCTATGTTTGTTATTGTACAGTTATCACATAACTCCTTAAGCCATTTTACTTTTTCTAGACCTTTAACTATAATTCGTTTGTTTTCTAAATAAGGTATAATTATCTTTTTGAATTGAAGAAAGTCTATGTGTCCCTCGGCCCATCTGTAGCCCAGATTGTTTTGAATCCATTTAACATGTTTTTTTTCCACATCAGTTAAACATCGATAAGGATATGGAGGCTTAACGAGAAATACTTGAGTATATTCAGCAGTAGCTATCGCAAGTTCTTTAATAATAAAATCATTTTTATTACTTTTAAATCCCTGTATATCTACAAATAAAGTTTTTGTATTCATGATAGTTTTCTAACGATATTACTCAATGGTTTATATTCAATTAAACAATCATTCAGGATAAGGCAATATGCAGAGGTTTGATCTGGTATCTCTACTTCACTCTCGAGCTCCAAGCGCACATTAACTACGGGCCCCGATTTCAGGTTATCGGTTTGTCTTGAACAGTCTATAACAAATAGAGGAGCTAAATCTTTAAACTCCTTTGCACTTAACAATGGTTCAGTTCTTCTGCCATAATAAGACTGCTGAAATCGAACGTATTGCTCGTATAATATAGCTATATTATTGTTCGAGAAACTTATGTTCATATTATCGTATGGAAAGTAGGTCGAGTTAAGATATACTTTTACATCACGTAAATTACAATGATCGAATGCTGACATGTCTTTGTGAGCATCATTTTTGCGATTGGTCTGTAACCCTAGTATAACATATCTAGGTTTTTCGATCTGAGAAGATGTTTTGATTGACCATGTGTGCTTTGTAGTTCTAGGCAGCAAGGGATATTCGTACAAATCCCAATTTCTAAAGGGAACTTGAATAGATCTATCATTTTCTAACAAACGAAGAAGATTGATTCTTTCTACGTCAGATACTTTTACATGTGGAACTCGCCATATAATTTTATGAATTTCAACGTCTTCTACAACTTCTCCAGTGTTTAATTGTAATGCATTAAGGTTTGTGTTACTGCGAAGCAGAACTAGTTCATGTTTACAGTTGATTACAACTTTTTTATAGTCTTCTGCAAATCCTAGGATATTACTTAGAGGTATCGAGGCTGAAAATTTCCCCGATTGCGTGTTTTTTGTACCGCTGATATCCCAACCCCACGCTTTCGATATTTTGGACTCACTCTCATTCATAGACAAAAGTGACTTCATTGTAGTAGTAATTCCAGCGTTTTTAACTTTGTCAACTTCAACTCCATTTAGCTCATAACGAATATCTTGAAAAAAGTATAGCAGCGGATTATTTGTAAACTGCACGCTAGTAACCTTTTCCTTTGATTCTTTCATAAACACATTGACAACACCTTCCAAATATAACGTGCTTGCTGATGGGAGTATGTACAGATCTTGTTGATTAATTGGTATACGAATTTCATCATTACGATTAAAACTAGTGACGTAAGGTTTATACGAATGAATCTCAATACCATCAATGCTATTGTCATAAACAGGTGCACTCAAAATATCTAGCATGTTACTCATTTTAAGAGTCCGATTAATTTCAGGAATTTTTTATTTTTTGATGTTAGGTTCTTTTTCTTCCCAGTTCTTTCCTTGTGGGAGATTGAAGTGTGACTAATTGTTTTGTGTTGTGGTGGTAAGGTTTTATTGAACTCGATCATTTTTCTTAAGATGTAAATACAGTTGAACTTCTTCACCACGTAAATTAATTAAATTGTTTTTAATATCCAATATTCTGATATTTAACGTGTTTATATTATTTTGGTTAACGGGAAAATAAATAACGTTCTTTGGTATTTCTATTATTCTATATCCTGGTGGGACGTTTGGCGCAAACTCATGTATAATGTGACTAGATATGCCGTTTATATATGATCCGCTTACAATATCACATTCAATCCTCACCACAGTTGTTGACAGAATGTTGATAGGATGTTGTGATTCATGTAATATATTAGCTTCAAGCGTCCGATTACCAAATCCTAATAAATTTCCTAGACTATTTTCTTTTTCAAAATGAATAGCTTTGGTGCTGAAGATATGGGTTTTTAATGTATTATTGTTACACGATAAATTAAAGTTGATATCTTGTAATTTTCCTTTAAGGTAATCGTTTATATCTTGCAATTCGTACGCTCCTTCAGGAAGTTCAATAACATCGTTTTCGCCATAATAAAACTTGTTATTTTTACTATCAACGTTTGGAATTGAATTAAAGGTGGATAGGTATAGTAAAGCACACTCATATTCTCCCTCTAGTTGTAATGTAGGAGAATAATTCGTTGTTAAAAGTGACTTGTTGCCTGTTATTGATAGGGTGAATGACATTGTAACAATGGTAAAAATAAACGCTTACATCAATCATTTATATGTTTATTCCAAAAATCCTGCAAATACTTTAAACATAAATGTCCGCAGTTGACACTATCATAATTCTGATATCTAGTATAATTATAGTACAAATTAGGAGTATCTAAATATTTCAGAACTTGTGTCGGTGGCTTCAAGTTTCCAAAGCTATCAAAATATTCATAGTATTCATGAATTTTTATGTAGGCTACCCAGTGCGTTCCTTCATTGCAGGAATCGTCTAAATTTATTATACCACATTCTATACTTCTTGGTTTTCTTGGCAAAGCATCTTTCATGTAGACTCCGCGAAAATATGGTATTTCTTTAGCATATGCGATGATATCCACATTCGTTAGAGCACGCTTAGGCAGCCTTTTCATTAGTTTTTTGAAGACTTTATAAATAACCCGCTACCTTTTTTGTAGGGTTTTATGTATAATCCTTTACCCACTGAAATTGATTCCATCACTTGATTGTGACGTTTAGATTCACGCAAGCGTTCTTGAGCATCTTTATAGTCATTAACACTTTTTGCTATTCCAGCTGCCCCTCCAGCAAGACTTCCTAAGGCAGACAACCCTGCAAAGATTGGTATTAAGGGAAGAATGCCTCCACTCTTGGGGAGGGGAATAATTCGCGGTATTCGTATGTTGTGTTTGGTACCTCCATCAATTATTTTTTTTGCTGCAGCATATGCATATTTAATAGCACTATGACTATTTTTAGATTTCAATTTCTGAAGATGACCTTTTATTTTAGATACTATAGCTTTAAAATTACGTATACCAGAGCCGGTTTTCAGTTTTGTCTTCATGACTTTATTAACCAACCATGACGCAATCTTTTCACCACGTTTAGCATCTTTTGATCGAAGTCTCAGCTTCGTCATATTTAATAAATCTAAATCAGCCTTATGTCTGTTTTCTAAATCCGAGAATTTCGTATACGCTATGTCGTGCTGCATACACGCATCATCCAATGAGTTAATGCCCTTGTCGCCTCGTGCTAATCGCTTAACCAGCTTTGTTCCAGGACCACAATAATTATAGCCAGGTAGATGTAACTCGAAAGGTAAATTATTTATCAGACTGTTAACTAGACCTCCGCCTTGCATAACTGATAATAGACTAAGGCTGCATTTTATACAACAGTCTTTTTATCAATCCAACTATTTTGAGTTTTATCTAGACCTAACCATTTTACAAACAACTTATTCCCTTTTTTTCTTAAAATTTTTTCAATTAAGTATACATCACGATATTTAGCTTTCTGGAGCTCTTGATCGTAGAAGCATCCTAAAATCGGCTGTTGACGGATATCTTCAATCAAATAAGTTATAGGAATAGTGCTGTTTACCTTCTTAATAACAAATAATTCTGTCGACCAATTGGGTGTATAACCTTTTTGAAAACTCCCTTTGTACTTGCTTATTCTCACGTAATCACCAACACAAAACTTTGGTTTCTTTGCGTAATGATTAGGTTTACTCTGGAATTTTTTAATATTTTCTCTTACTCTGTGTGCGTTTAACTTAGTTACTTTCACAGGCTCCCGTTGCGTCACACGATGCTTTGTGTGATTGTAAGAATTAACTACATTTTCTAATGGTTCACCCACCCACTTGTAATTACCTTTGAGACTAAAATACTTATACAGATGTGTTTTTAATGTTCTGATTAACCTTTCCACTATAGATGCTTTTTTAACCGAATATGTAGAATAATGATTTATTTTGTAGATTTTCATTAGTTTTTTGAATTCATCGTTATAGAATTCAGTTCCCATATCTGTCTGTAAATTATTTGGTCGTCTTCCACTATTCTCCAAGATACTTGCAAAGCATTTATACATTTCTTGTTTAGATTTAGTTTTGAGGGGTAGAGCCCACGCGTATTTTGAGAAACAATCCATCACGATAAGAATAAACTTATAACCATGATTGTAAGTCTGCAGTGAAATAACGTCAATCAAATCTGCCTGCCATAAATCATCAATTCCCTTGAGAAGCACCGAACGACGAACAAAATTTTTTCTTGCATTTTTATGAATTTCGTTTACCACTTGCTGCTTCATCTTTCTTCAACGATTTAATGATGATATCTAATTCACTCCTCGTATAAACATCCTTTATAAAGTTATTCAAAACAGCCCTTACATCTTTCAATGATTCGTTCAGTAAAAATTGAACATCTCCTCGTAGATCATTAATCTTTTTATCAACGTATTCCTTATTGACGGCATCGTTTGATTCGTGTGGTGGCTGTAAACCTTTTAATCGAGACGATTGAAGATCAAAATGACCCTCTTCATTTTTGGTCAACGCATTATCAAACAATTCGGATAAACGTAAACGTTTATGAACATGATGACCAAATTTATCAATGTTCATATTACCGAGCTAGGTTACTCGAGTTATTAGTAGAGAGGTTGGCAATGAAGTAAACAGCAATAATTTAGGCAGGGTTATTTATTCTAATTAAGCAAACCACTTTCCTTAAGTTCTTCTATAATGGATATTATTTCATTATCAAGTCCAGTGTTTCCAGCGTCACGAGATGCAATAAGTAGTTTTAACCTTTCCACTAGCTCGTTTGGATCGTCCCAGTAGACATAATCAATATTTTTCTTCCATTTTTTCAGTATTGCTAAACCAGAACCTTGGATCTGATTGTTATCATGTTTAACATTAAAGAGAGGTTTAATAATTTTTATGTATTTTATTCCTTTGTTGCTCTTTATTGGTTTATTTGGATCATAATCTCGTCTGTGCGCATTTGTCTCTATCAACATTAACTTATAATTCACCAGGTCTTCCTTGGTTAAACCTACTAAGTTTGGTGATTGTTTAGTTAGCAACTCCATCAATCCATGAGTCTTATTGTAACCATGTGTTCCCACTGTGATGGTTTTGTCAGTAATAGTAACATTAGCTGACCCCATCATAAGTTTTCCTCGGTCGACTCTTATCCCGAAAGGAGTATTCTTTAAGTACTCAGATGTAAGTGACCACGACGAACAATTTTGGTTGGGACTGCTGTTATCAGACTCGAGTGATTTTTCTGATATATTAGATTCATTTCCATCATTATAGTCTTTTTCAGAAATATCGTCTTCCATTGAACGATCTAAGTTTTGCGTGGGTGTCATAAATTGATCCGAAAGTCTGATTTTGCGTATAGTTTCATCAGCTATACTCCAGTCAGGGGGTTCATCAACTTCATTGTCAAAGGTTGACTCTTCATTTTTAATTGGATTTTTTATTTCTTTACTCTCTGTTTGTCTTATAGCATTTGTAATTTTATTAAGGGGGCTAAGAACTGGCTTGAAAACGGTTCCTAAAGCCTTTTCGTACTCTGATTCAATGTTACGCATTTTTTTAAACTTTTTCTTAACTGCTTCGGCAGCACTTACGATTTCCTTTAAGTTTTTCTCCATATCTAAATGATACCTGTGTGCTTGTCCTCTTGAAGAGCTAGTGTAGTATTATATAATTAACCTGCATTTATATATACGTTCACTGAGTAAAAACCACGAATGTGTCAAACTGTTTACGATAGCACCCTTTATTTTTTTCACAGTCTTTGTTTATGACCAAGTAGCTATAAGACTCACTCCATATTGTTGAACACATTTCTCGAAATTCGTTCCACGTCATGTCTGTGTTAACATGTTCGTCATATACATGACGTAAATTAATGTCATCTTGTTTAAAAAGTACAAGTAGGTTAGCATTGTCTCTAACGAGTTGTTTGGGTATTTTAGTATAAGTTTGGTTTAAATAAAAACTATCAATATTTTTGTGTCTGCCCATTGCAAAATAATCGCGCATGTTGTTTTGATTTTCACATGCGACATCATCAAATATAATTACTGAGTTTGATTTCGCTTCCTCCGTGCTGAGTACTTGCTGATTATCATGGTATTTAAAGAACGATACACTCGGAACTAAACTTAAGACCTTCTCAAGAAATTCGTATTTTGGTTGAAGTAAGGTTTTTGAATAAACGTAAACATTCTGGAAGTGGAGCCCATTTTCATGTAATAGAAGACCGACCATCAGATTCGTTTTCCCGCAGTTTGATGGCCCGCATATCAGACATCGTATGGAATTTGGTAACAGGTTACCATGGCGAAGTATTTTAGTTGAGTCAGAAGTACATAATTTTTCTAAGTGTAATGTACTTTTTTGTTTTAAAAATTTCATCTTGAAATCAGTATGATTCACTTGGGAATCTGTATAAGACTACACATATTTTGAATATTAATAACATTATATTGTGTAGCAGTATGTAAACAGCGTAGTTCTGGATCAATAAACATCCGATCCAGAACTAAGGCTTTCCGTCGTAAAATGAATTTGAACTGTCAATAGGTTTTTCGATCCATCTATCGACCCTGTAGGCTTTCCGTCGTAAAATGAATTTGAACTGTCAATAGGTTTTTCGATCCATCTATCGACCCTGTAGGCTTTCCGTCGTCAAGTGAATTACAACTGTCATTATCTACCTACTGTCGTCATTACAACTTTTTTTTTTGAGTCAATAATTTGTCCCAAGTTTGGGGCAAAGTTTGAATGTATTAAAATACATGTCATAACGTACTAAGATAGTTTTTTGAGAGAATATGTAGTAAAGGATCTTTCTGGGTTACCTACAGTTGGAATTCCCCAAAAAGGCATTTTTCGTGTACACCTTTAAAACATATTAATATGTCCATCGATTGTGAATTTAATTACAAACAATAATAATTCTTTAACAAAATGTCGTGAATAGTAGGTTTTTGAGGTAATTCAGTTTTGATATGACTAAATTACTTAAACTGAATTATCTCAGAAAATTCAGCATTTTGGGGAATTTCAACGTAAGGTAACCCAGAAAGATTCGATGTCCTTTATTACATATACTCTCAAAAAACTATATTAGCACATTGTAATATGTATTTTAATACATTAAAACTTTGCCCCAAACTTGGGACAAATTTTTGACCCAAAAAAAATAATGTTGTAATGACGACTCCACTTTTCGCCTCTGTTCCACACAGATTAGGTATTTTAGCTCACCCTATTCCGATCACTGGTCATGTCATGTCTCACCCATCTCTCATGTCATGTCAAGTCTCACCCATCTCTCATGTCATGTCAAGTCTCACCCATCTGCAGCGTGGCGCCATCAACGACCAGGTTCTCCCCGATCAGCTGACCGATCGTGGTCTCCGCCTCGCTGGCCGGGTGGTCGCCGTGCGACGGTAGCGGCGTGTCGTCTAGCACGGCGTAGTCGATGTGAGACGAGTGGATGATGGCGTCACCGAATGTGCGCGGCATGCGCTTGTTCACTTGCGCTGGCGGGCGAACATGCAAAGCATTGATTTATTACGAGCTTACCAAGAAATAAATAAATAATAACTGTGGCCTAATGCTCGGCATAGCCCCTCTCCTATCCGTTCCTGCACTCGTAGCATTTAGAGCGCGGCGCGGCTTTTGTCGCGGGATAGTGAGGGACATAGACAGACATACACACATAGCGCATAGCGCCGCGCTCTTCATGCTACGAGTGATGAGCGGGAGCGTTCAGTAAATTATTATTAGAGAGCAGATCATATGCATTTGCATTTTGCATATGCATATTTTGGCCCTTTTCAGCGGTAGTTGCATATTTTAGCAATTTCTTTGAAATTATGCATATTTCACTCTATTTTCATGCATATTTTGGGCATTTTATTTTGCATACAATCCGGTCTCTAATTATTATAAAAGAACAAGTCCTGCCCAACCGGCTAAAATAGACTAAACGGGCAGCAAATCAGTGTCAGTGTTACGGCCATTTGACCATACGTTTGACGACATGGACACCCGGCCCCCCTACCGCCCAAATCGCAACCCTGTGATGCACTAAGCGGGGCCTCAAATGAGCCAGGTGGAGGCACGTCAACCCTCGTTTTTAGGGTTCCGTACGCGAAGGGTGCCAAACGGGACCCTATTACTGAGACTTAGCTGTCGTCCGTCCGTCTGTCTGTCACCAGGCTGTATCTCATGAACCGTGGTAGCTAGACAGTTGAAATTTTCACAGATGATGTATTTCTGTTGCCGCTATAACAACAAATACTAAAAATCAAAAGAAATTTAATATTAAGGGGGGCTCCCATACAACAAACGTGATTATTTGCTCATTTTTGCTCGATATTGATAATGGTAGCAGGTAGACGCTTAAAATGTTCACAATATATTGAGTATATTATTTACTTAAAAAATAAATAATTAAATTAAAATTAAATTAATATTTAGGGGGGGGCTACCATACAATTTATTTTTTTGCGAGGTTTTTTATAGATAGAACCCTTCGTGCGCGAGTCCGACTCGCACTTGGCCGGTTATTATTTTATTTTTACATACAGACAGGCACATACATTGCCTCTGACCCCACACTAGGATACCGGTCGTGGAAACCAGAAACAGCGACATCACAAACATGTAAACATCCAAGATCTGTTTTTTTTTTTTTTTTCTGCATATGGAATCGAACCCATGACCTATCTCATGGTAGGCAGAGCCACAACCGCTGCGCCACAGAGGTCGTCAAGAACAATGCTTTCTTTGAACTTTGAACTTTGCATAGGATTGCTTTTTCACGCGCGATAGAGCGTAGACGAAAAGGCCGTTATTGAATGAAGGCTTACCGATGATAATGTCCGAGTGGAGTAAAGCGGCGCGCACGCAGTCAACCGAAGTACCCAGAGAGCAGTACCCGTGGATGTCGGGGTGCGACACCTGTGAGCAGACTTCACCCTGTGATGGCCCCGCAAGGTTTCTTGGCGACCTCCAACCAATGCTGATTGCTTTATACCAGGGAGCACTTATCCACCAGTGGAGAGCGCATAGATACATTTTCCTTTGAAACACAACTCACCAATTTACGGGCGGCGGGGGACGAGGTGAGAGAGCTGTGATTGGTCAGCCGCTGCGAAACTGTCTGGCGGCCCCTCATCGTAAATAGGTTGTGTGTGCGAACGTTTGTTGAATACAAAAAACGTTTGGCGAGCCGCATTCCCCCGCAGGCGCAGTCAATTGGATATATAGTCTCTGCTTTATACGAAAAAATATCATGACCGCTTTTGAACAACTCTTAAAATCGGTAAAATAAAGTTCACTAGGTATGGAGTATTTGAATGAAAATGATGTTCTTGAAAATGCCACGCTAGTAAAATATACGCTAGCCTAGTCTCATACTTACTATAGTAGTCACGCAGGGAGGGGGGGGTCAAAAATAGCAAAAAATGGGTCACGTACTATGGGTACGTTCTCTGTATATTTTGAGTAGGTAGTAAATTGTTGAAAATTAACTGTGTACTCTCTGGGATATTTCTTGCCCTTCTTTGCTCCATCCCTAAGCTCGCAACTTCCGAACGGGCGGTAGTATACAAAAAATATTATTATATTGACGTTGACGAAGCAATCTGTATGATTTTATGGTCATCTTTAGGGTACCGTACCCGAAGGGTGCCAAACGGGACCCTATTACTGAGACTTCGCTGTCCGTCTGTCCGTCCGTCCGTCCTGTCTGTCACCGGGTCCGTCTGCACGAACCGGAATAGCTAGAAAGCTGAAATTTTCACAGAATGTGTATATCTGTTGCCGCACCAACCACAAATACTGAAATACGAGAGATATTGCAAATTAAAGGGGGCCCCGATACAAGAGACGTGTTTAGATACACTTACGCATTTCAAAATGGAGATCTTGACTGAAACTGTTTATTTATTGTCATAGCAACCATGTCATAGACACAAATATACTACACATTTAAATATGATAGCATATTTCGCGTCAACCCACATGGTTGTGGTTAGCCGGTATGATGTAGACTCTCAATCCGGAGGTCGTCGGTTCAAATCTCGTGAAGGCATAAGCTTTTTAAATTTTCTTTTTGTTTATTTTTTATTGTTTTGAGTGCTTTTGATTTGTTGTACGATGGTACGGTACCCTTCGTGTGCGATACCGACCCGCACTTAACCGATTATTTTTACTTTGAACTGATACTATCTTCTACGATACAGGTTTGCCTAATTGGGAGGCAAGGACCTTGAATCTGTAGAGCCTCATAATTTTGATCAACATTTCTTGTGATCAGACACCTTGGATATGTTTCCTCCACACACCTGGATTAGTGAGATGTCCGGCCGGATGATCTTCCTATGGAACAGCTTGGGTATGTCCTGCAGGAATATGGGGATGGCGTCTGAGCGGCCTTCTGCGACCGCTTTGCGGACATTGGCGGCCATAAACAGTGAGCATGACCTGAAACGTCCAAGTCAAAGTCAAAGGGGCTTTAAGACAGTATAGACCAGAGCCCGTATTCTACTGTACACAAGCATACCACAAGCCTGGCACAAACTTGAATACGACGCATTTGGTATTCTACTAAATCTCGCAAGCGCCAGCGAGACGCCGGCGGCGTTGGAACGGCGCCAGCGGACAGTAGAATACGAAGTAGGCTGGCGTCACGCCGGCGTCTCGCTGGCGCTTGTGAGATTTAGTAGAATACCAAATGCGTCGTATTCAAGTTTGTGGTATGCTTGTGTACAGTAGAATACGGGCCCTGATTTACAACCGAGGGGCTGCGTCGCAATAACAGGGTCACCTTGGTGGATCATGAAC
This sequence comes from Argyresthia albistria, assembly GCA_963457715.1. NCBI lineage: Eukaryota > Metazoa > Arthropoda > Insecta > Lepidoptera > Argyresthiidae > Argyresthia > Argyresthia albistria. The sequence continues at coordinate 7,613,293 of OY735273.1, forward strand.
ACAGGTTTCTAGTTGTTGATGTGTAGACCAATTTGAGTATCTGCTCGTGCTCACACATTCATATTCTTTATTGCACTGTAACTTAATATTAAAACTTAAATAACATTTAGTGCGCAAAGGCGAGCTTATTTCTAAAGAGAGATTTCTACCAGAAAACCTAGGCAGGACAGGAAAGATGGTGCTGAAAGGATAGTCCTAGTGCACAAAGATAAAAATAAACTGGATAAAACTACTTATACTATAGATGTACAAAATAAGTAAATGATACAACCTAAAACATAGATAATAATATAATAAATAAAGTAATACATGGTCACATATATTTGATGCTGGCTGTAACTTCACTTCATTCAAAGCCGACATTTCGAAATAACAGCTTTATCATATCATTCTTAGAACATTTCTGACAAAAGAAAAGTGACTGCCGCCTGCTATCTATGAAGAGTGAGTTGGACAAGATAACGTATGTTATACATTTGGCTTGTGACACGATTGCTGGTGAATAAGATAAAGAAGTTACCCGCAGCATACTAAAGAAATAAACACTCGACACGGACTGGGCCGAGTGGGGTCTACTGAGCAATCATTTGTGATTGACCTTTTAGAAAATACTTAGAAAGATAAAGATTTTTAAAACTTTGATGTTTTAAGGTTACGTTACGAGTCGGGTACTTCTTTACAAAAATAAGCTGCCAAGTGCGAGTTGGCCTCGCGTTGAGAGGGTTTCGTACAACAATAATAAGACTAACACCAACGAAATACCCTAAAATTCAGTTTTTCATACAAACTACGCACCCCATATTTAGGGGGTTAGGGGGGTTAAAGTTGTAGATTTCGGAATTTTTATGGGATATGGGTGCAAACATGTGCTTGCATATCAAATTTCAGATTACGAAACCCTAAAAACGCTAATTTGGTCTTTGTAAAACCTTTGGTTGGCCGAAGATCGCAGTAAATTACGCTCTTCTCAACACTCTGGGCGCTGCAGGCTGGATAGACAGATACCTTCTTGGGCGTCTCTGACCGACGATTCCATCTCATACCACTTACCAATTATCTCAATTAGCAGCCAGTCGTCTAGCAACAAATGAAATTTTATCTTATCACACACGTAAAAGCCGACACGCATCGTGTCTTTGGATTATCCGTCGTATCGTACGTAGTTGCATTGCCAGATAATCGTGCTTGTCATTCAAAAGTGAAAACTATATAGCACTGTTCATCTAATGTGGCAAAGCGGTTCGGCTATCTGACTGACCGTCACTTATCGTCATGCTGGGGCACAGGGCAGTAAGTAGGGCTACGATACAATGATATCTGCTACCTACATATAAGTACCTATGTACTAAGAAGAATCAAACGGTCTCAACAAAGTCATTATGATAATTAAATGATTACCTACTAAATTGATAGGAACCCTGAGTTGAGCCTCTGACACACCGTGTGGGAAAAGGTGTGACGCAATGTTGTTTATGTTATATATTATATATAACACTCGATTGGATCTTTGTTGGGCAACCACAATATTACGCGACATTAAGATTCAGATCACATACTTGGCAAATTGCCACATAAAGATCAGCATAAATACGCGTACACTTTTCACCCTTATTGCTTTAGCGACAAGGCCGAATCTTATCACTTGTGAGGTTATTGCTTGATAAAATAATTGAGAAACTATTCATGCTGAGCCCAATAGAAGTTGCTGTCAGGGCCTGATTCAGTTTCCTTAAGATACGGATATAAACATGACTTAGCTGAGAGATTTTATTCGTAAAATACCTCTGACAGGCCCATAGAATGGCACACGATATTAATGTGGGCGTGGTCCCTTACTCGGGGAGGGACCGATGGCCGCACTGATCACTATTTAATATACAATACATCACTCATGTCATGTTATGATCATGATTGTTAAGAATTCACGGTTTATTATTGTCGTTTCTATGCGGTCAGAACACGTAGTTCCCGAGGCGTAGGGGTTATCAAGCTGATAGTTTTATAGTAAAACAGTAATGGAGTGGGGCCCGATACTGTAAGAAGACCCCTTGCCTAGCAGTAAGACACCCCCCATAGGGTGCATGACAGGTGACACCAAGACGTCTGAAAACATCTATTGTAAGGGATCAAGCATAACTTCCCCTAATTTTAATGTCAAATATTTTTCTTTTCCGGCCAGGAGCACAAGCAGAAGGGTTAATATTTTTATCACAGTACCGGTTCCGTTCCGTAGTGACCCAATTTACTAACATACTACTCGTAACGCAATTTTGTATGCGATATCAGTAAATCTGCGCTGCAAAGTCACCTTATCAAAGGTCGCCCCCGAATGTCGTGTCATTGAATGCAGCTCGCGTATTCTATTCAAAATAGCTCGTGATTGGCCGAAACTGATTCAACTAACCTGTTTACGTTTTTACGTTTATTTATCAAATAAAGTCGGGTACAAAACCAGGCTTACTGATAAACGCCTCACCTGAATATCCCCTCGCAGTCTGGCTCGGTATACGGCGCGTCCATCTCCGTATGCATATGCACCACTTGGATGTCCCTCAGGTTACATGCCTTGCCCTGCGCCGTCATAGCCTTGAGCAAACCGACCGGGGTCGCGGCCGCGCCATGGGCGAATATTACCTGCCCTGGAGACAAATATTTATATGTCATTCTATAACTTTGTCCCAAAAATCGACAAAATATAATGAGTAGTGCTATACAATCATTTTTAGGGTTCCGTACCCGAAGGGTGCCAAACGGGACCCTATTACTGAGACTTCGCTGTCCGTCTGTCCGTCCGTCCGTCCGTCCGTCCGTCCGTCCGTCCGTCCGTCTGTCACCAGGCTGTATCTCATGAACCGTGGTAGCTAGACAGTTGAAATTTTCACAGATGATGTATTTCTGTTGCCGCTATAACAACAAATACTAAAAATCAAAAGAAATTTAATATTAAGGGGGGCTCCTATACAACAAACGTGATTTTTTTGCTCATTTTTGCTCGATATTGATAATGGTAGCAGGTAGACGCTTAAAATGTTCACAATATATTGAGTATATTATTTACTTAAAAAATAAATAATTAAATTAAAATTAAATTAATATTTGGGGGGGCTCCCATACATTTTTTTGCGGTTTTTTATAGATAATGGCACGGAACCCTTCGTGCGCGAGTCCGACTCGCACTTGGCCGGTTATTCATCTTGTAATGCATTTTGACATCATCTACTATTGTATACTATCCATATTGCCAACACTGCAAAATTGCATTAATAAAAACAATATTAATTTTTTATTGTGTACTACATATTTTAAATTATTCATTAACTTGCGTCAGGAAGATACATCAACAGTTTTTATCACTGTTGCTAGTTATATTATCATTCATGTTAATGACTTCTAAACGCAAACAAGAGTTATATTCTCAAGTTAATGTTTTGGATATATGTAACAATGAACTGAGGGAAAGTGACAAGCAGACATACATAGTACATGGTTCTTTTTTGGTGATAAATCATGGCTTCTAATACAGGTAAACAATGGTCAATACAAAACCTGGGGGTCATTCCGCTAAAAACATTACGATTAAAAATAAGGATAGGTTAACATTTGCATGAATGTTCCCAATGTGTGCAAAAATGCAAGTGCGTGTTTCTGGCTGGTCCTTCAACACGGACTTCTGGTTTAACGCCAGGGGGAGTTTTATCTTCTCATCAGTGATCAGAGGGTACTTTATTACTGTACTTTTCTGTACTTTTCAATTGTTATCTGCTCAATTTGGCCATTCACTCTGACAAAAGATGTGTAAATAATAATGAATAAATAATTCTGGTTCTTGGGTTTAATTTCAGACTGTTAGTGTCAATAATGTTAAGTTATGGTGTGAAGCGAAGTCATACTGCTACCTGTTTCTGTGTATAGGGGTGGCTGTAATAGTAAGTTTCTGAGATAATTCAGTATATTCATATGTAATTTAGTCATATTAAAACTAAATTATCTAAAAAACCCTTCTATTTACGACATTTCGTCACAGAATAATTGTTGTTTGGAATTAAATTCTCAATATATAAATTTTGTATTTTTTCTGTACACCTATATATTCTTTATAGGTGTACAGAAAAAATACAAAATTTTGGGGAATTTCAACTTTATGCAACCCAGAAAGAATCAATGTCCTACAACATTATTTTTATTACATATTCTCTCTCAAAACTATCTTAGCACATAATTTATATACATTTAAAATTTGCCCCAAACTTGGGACAAATTATTGACCCAAAAAATATTTTTTTAATGCGGGCTCCACTTTTCGCCAGACATCCTTTACAAACAACCAAATAACAGGTACAATTTATAGAATTCTCGTTTCATTGTAGAGTTTACTGCTGCTATGATAGAGCTCAGTTTCCGGTATGCTACGTACGCTACTGAACTTTGCACTGATCCTCGGTAAATAATTGATGTTCCCATCTGCAATAGGCTTGGTAATTGGTCTGCAGCCAACCTACGCGAGTCGATAATGATTCATATTATTCATGAAACAAAGTAGAAGGAATAGGAAAATCGTTTAGCTGTCGGTCGAGGAACTTACCAGATTTCAATGTTTTATAAAACGCCTCTTGGGCAGTCACACACTGCGGCTGATGATTCAACACATGAGACAACTCACGGGTGTAGGAGTGAAACTTATTTATCTTTACACTAAACAACGCGGCAGTCACTCGACCAAAATTACGACTCGAAAGAGGCACCTTTACGCCGATCACAGACATTTTGATACAAAAACTAACGTTATTATTGGAAGCGGTTGGGTCAATATCCCCTTTCGCACTTTCACGGGACTCGTATGGATAAATTTATTAGGAAACGACTCAATAGGCAGAAAAAACTATCAATAATTTGCTGCTGGATACCAAACCAACATAGTAAGGTATGTAATTGTAAGTTTCTACAATAAATACCACTCTTCAGACCAAAGCCCAACACACACACACGACACGGACACACACACGGCTGCGCCAGCCAGCCACAGACAGAGTAATTTTTTTTTTGTAATAGGTTGTACATCCATGGAATCAAGTCCTTTTAGGCCCACAGAGTAATATATTATATAATATAAGCAAAGAGTATTAAACTGCTGAGTAGCTCCCTGCGCGCCGCCCCGGCCACCTGGCTTTATAGGCCTAAGGAAGGAGTAGTTTGATTTGTTGCTCATGTTGTTGGAACGACTAGAAAGAGACAGTGAGTCAGACAGGGCCCTGCCTGCCGACAGCGTAGTCTAATAGGTATAGATAGGCCCATTAGGTAAAGAAGGGCTTATAAGCTTTGTATTGTACGGCCCTGGATGGATACAAGTCCTTTTTTTTTGAGCCTTTTCTTGATGACAGGTTTTTGAACGAACTGTAATGACTAATGAATGAATGAAATTAATCAGGGATTCCAACTATGATACAAGAAATTATACCAAGACCAAGTGAAGTCTCAAACATGAAGCAATTTAAGTGTTTCTCGCAGGTTTTCATATTCACAAAGATTCCCCAACAAATAAGAAATAAACTAAGAATTAAAACGTCCAGAGAGACAGTCACAATAAATGATAATTTATAAATAATCTCAAAATTTGGTCAACCATAGACTTCATTTTAGACTTGTGACATGGGGTCACGTGACGGCACGTGAATCACCATAGACAAGACTTCCATTCGTCAATTTTCGGGATAGGTGGCAGCGCAGTTTAGTGTTTTATTTGAGCTGACTGCCAAAACTGGAAAATGTCGGTGAAAAGTACCATCACGGCTGATCAGGCACACCAGGATCATGTATTGGCGGTTTCCCGTGACTATATTTCAAAGCCCCGCATCAGTAAGTACTCCAGTTTTCCGTAATTTGGGCTTTTCTGTCGTGAGGTAAGGTCACCCTTCCTAGCAATCTTGTATTGATTTTGTTCTGATTTCGTGTAATATCCTATTATTCCTTGTTTTCGTGTGTTCCTAGAAGTATTGTCGAGAATTTTATTACTAATTATACGAGAAATTTGCGTGATATAATTAGTATTAGTCGTGTGAAGTCTCATGTCCAGTCCACCCTCAAATTTAGCGGAGGCCTATTTTTCCATGATCGCATGTCAGCTGATCAACTATCGAGATCTGCCAACATAGTTTTACTTTATTACTTTCTTTGCAACTTATTACCTACAAAGGTTCTCAACATAATCTTAGAAAACTTGCTAAGTTAGCTAGTAATCACGTCAACATGTAAATGTAGCCCATAATGTCCCCACCTAAGGACACAGGCCTTTACCCGGATACGAGGAGATCAACATATAGAGCTTATTACATTACGCTGTTGGCAGGGCACGATTTGTATAGACGTCTCACTCATATGGAACAACTAGAAAGAGACAGTGAGTCAGACAGGGCCCTGCCGGCAGCGTAGTCTAATAGGCCCATATACCACAGGATATTTTAATTGTCAGAAGGAATGGAAAGAAACAAGCATCAATATGTTTTATGATTGCCTAGAAATGGTCTTGAAATCATATGAAACATTTCCTATGGCAAAACTCCATAGCTTGAAACTGAAATGAACATCATAGTGCTTAAATTTGCAATGCCTACATTTGCAACGCCTACATTTGCAACGCCTACATTTCTGCGAACTAACCACGCTTCTATTGGACTGTAAAAATATTTCAGTCCATTATTTTTACTGATTTAGCTATTGCTTGAAATGCAAGTTGAAGTAATAGGCTTGTGGCCTGTCAAGTTAAAATAGATACTTTTTATGAACTGTCAAAACGAAACTTTTGTTCCTGATTTCTATAGAATAACAACAGAATGATGTCATGTAAAATTGCCATCAAATGCTGTCTTTTTTTGCACAAAATTGACTTTTAAATAAAATAAAAATATATCTGCTGGAAATATACAATTCTGAGAATTCAACGGACACAACGCGGTATATTGTAAATTCCATGTCAAGCCATTTTGTACATAATGCTTCAGACTTGTTCCTAGATTTATTGGATTACCTTGGCCACAAGCCTATTGCCATGGCAGATATTTATGGCTACATTACATTACAATAAGTAGTTAAAACTTCTACTAAATATTTTAGTTCTGATAAGATGATTATCTTTCAACACAAGAGCTATCTACTACATACAAAAACTATCAGTGACTATTCACAAAATAAAAGGCCCATTTTGACAGTTATGAAGTTTTAACCACTAATACGTAGGTAATAGAAGCAGTTTTCCTATGTGCAACTTGTATGCTTTGCTTGTACGCAACAGTTGGCTTTTATTACATACGCATCATGGGGGTGAACTGCCAAAACGGGCCTTTTATTTTGTGAAGACTATGTGTTTTATATGGTATTTATTTGTATATAATGTGTGTGTATTTATTGAATTAACAGTTTCACATTTCAAAACTCCCTTTCTCTCCTCAGCCTACAAGACGGTGTCGGGTGTGAATGGACCGCTGGTCATCTTTGACGATGTGAAGTTCCCCAAGTTCTACGAGATTGTGCAGCTGAAGCTCGCTGATGGCACCATTCGCTCCGGTCAGGTAATGTTCAACAACATTTTCACATTTATTTGTTTATACAAGGTGTAAATGAATTAACGCAAAATGAGAAACTACTCTGTTAGGGACATCATTCTGAGCAAATTTATGAACCGATTTGATCACTTCTCCATAAAAATCAGCTGACCCACTCAGGCCAAAATGTATGCACTCCACCATACAGATCAGCTGAGTGCTAAGCCCGAAATGTACTGAGTTAATAAAAATAAAATAGCTCTGATCAAGTCCGTCTCATAGTGAAAGTTATCAGAATGATTTCCCTAACAACCCTCTTTCGGCTTGTACACCCCTTTCTGTTACCCCCTGTACAATACAACTTTCTAGCTATTACGGTTCGAGCGCAAGAGCCCGCGGACAGACAGATGGCAGCGGAGGCTTAGTATTACGGTCCCATCCCGCTTGGCACCTTTCGGTTACGGAACTGCAAGCGTGTTTCTGTTTGCGTGTTCAATAGGAGGCAGTACTGCCTCGAAACCCGCACGGATTTGTTGTGCTAACTCCGATTACAAAAGCGTGTTGATCTCGAGGCACGCGTCCTCCAACCGCGCACGGGTTTGCAACGCTCTCCGTCATCATCACAAATGCGTGTTCAATTCAAGGAACTAAACTGGAGTTCGCGCGAGTCTTGTTTGTGATGCCGCGCTCTCGCTTCAACTTCACGTGTGTCAATCAGCTGTGTGTGTTTGTTGATTTACCGGTGTTTTGTTTTGTTTTGTTTTTCATTGTTTCTTGCGAATTAACCGCATTAAGTAGATAAAAACACGTATTGTGCGTGCATTTTGTGATACAATGAATGAATTAAAGGAAGTATGTACTGAGTGTTTTTTTGGACAGTTTTGAAATTGTTATATATGATGGAGATACTTATCGAAGCGCGCCTTGAATTAAACACGTTTTTGTAATTGGAGTAAGCACAACAATCCGTGCGGGTTTCGAGGCAGTACTGCCTCCTATTGAACACGCAAACGGAAACACGCGAACCGCAAACGTTTAGGTCCTTTAAGACTTCATATTAGTCCTTCTGGTGCGTGAGACTCCCCCCCTCCCCGCAGGTTCTGGAGGTCTCCGGCAACAAGGCGGTGGTGCAGGTGTTCGAGGGCACCTCGGGCATCGACGCCAAGAACACCGTGTGCGAGTTCACCGGGGACATCCTGCGCACACCCGTCTCCGAGGATATGCTGGGTGGGTGCCGTCGCAGACAGTACATTATTTCAGTATTATTTTTCATATAACTAAGAAAGACATTACAATTCACATTTATTTAGTCGTATGGCTTAATTATGAGTACAGTCATTTCGTATTATTTAATTACAAGTTTATGTCATGGCTTTTAACCCATTGGGCTAAATCAACCCCTTCGCTTCCACAAGCAGAGTCTCCATACAATAACTGACAGTGGGTACCAAGATGTCAATAAATGTCTATTGCAAGGAAATAACACTGAATTTCCCCTAATTTTAATGTCAAATATTTTTCTTTTTCGGCCAGGAGAAGAGAAGAATCGAAGGAATTTAATTACAAGTTTATGTCATGACTTTTAACCCATTGGGCTATATTAATTTAATTCACATAAATTAAATTGTTAAATCACTTCATACTTCCATCGATTTATATTACAATAAGGTTGCGCCTTCTCATACTAAAATTCTTACTGATTTCTGGCGTAAGAAAATAGCGCTTCTATCACATTTTTTTGGTACTAAGTCGGTATGAGAACTTAGGCTGTCACATGTCACATGGCTGTCCCCGTCTGAGTTTAGCAAAGAGTATATAAAACTTACTAGAGTTTAGGGTGCTTTAGGGTCATACATAAATAAGGAAAGTAAACATAACCTCAAAATAAATAAACATTTATTAATTTTATAAAATTGGCAATAAAAACAACAAAAAACCACCGACATCATGAATAAAAAATCTTTCAAATATGACTATTCATGTGAATAGACGTTACACATTCGCTCGAGATGCTAGGTGGCCCCTTAAAAGAAATAAAGTCTCCCCTAAAAGATAGGGATTGTTGGTGAAATCGGACATTATATATACATATATATACATATATATCATATACTTTATTGCCCAAAACATGCCCACATTTTACAATTGAAAGTGGACAACACAAAGGCGAGCTTATCTCTATTAAGACATTAGTGTAACAGAAAAATGAGAATTGGTTTCATAGTGAATGTTACTCAGAATGACGACCCTAACAACCCCCTAAAATATTTCCACCGCCACCACCGTTCTGTTACAGCCGGTATTACAGTACATCACTCACAGTACAGATGTAGAGCTTGTTCAAACTGGAATGACGCACCCCAGTACCGCATTTACGCGCACACGCATATTTTAAATGAAAGAGTGCGACGCGTTATTTCAGTTTCGACAACACCATTAAGAACAATAAATGTCACCAGCGTAATCAATCTTCTTCAGTTTGAGCAGTACCACATCACCCAATAGGCTTGTGGCCAAGGTAATCCAATAAATCTAGGAACACGTCTTAAGTTGAAGCATTATGTACAAATAGCTTGACATTCTCAGAATTGTATATTTCCAGCGGATATATTTTATAAAGTCAATTTTGTGTAAAAAAAGACAGCGTTTGATGGCACTTTTACGTGACGTCATTCTGTTGTTATTTCATAGAACTCAGGAACAAAAGTTCCGTTTTGACAGTTCATAAAAAGTATCTATTTTGACTTGACAGGCCTCAAGCCTATTCAAACCGTCGATCGAACCACAATCACCCACTCAATTCAACTCGAGCAGTCAAACAAACATTATTTCTCAGGACGTATCTTCAACGGTTCCGGCAGACCCATCGACAAGGGACCCCCGATCCTGGCCGAAGAATACCTGGACATCCAGGGACAGCCAATCAACCCGTGGTCCCGTATCTACCCCGAGGAGATGATCCAGACTGGTAAAAACATTTGAAATGATTTGTCCGTTTTACCACAGATACTATAATATTATACTAATACAGATACACCACCTAGAACAAAATATGACACCGGCGTAAACTGAGATGCTACGGAAGCTTCTTTAGTTCGAGGCCATTATCGCTTGGTGCAGCGCCATCGGAAAATTGCAAATACCACGAGATGGCGCTAAGATATATAGGATTTATCCTAAGATTAGCGCCACCTAGAAGTATGTTAACTGAAACCATGGCGTTTAAAGTACAAATCTTACTCCTCGCGCCATCTCTTTTTAACGAAGGGCTACTAATTCTAATTTGTATGGGGTGAGCACCCTGTGGTATTACCAAGCACTTGTTTCGGGCGTTTCCGTGTTTCCCTCGGGAAGTTCCGGCTGCCGTTCGGGACGCTCGTGTTTACCTGACGTGTCGCGACGACGACGCGTCTGCATTTTACGATGCGTCAATCAGTATTGTTTTCAACTTCTAATGGTTGTGAACGTCCTGAATGTTGACGGGTGGCACACGTATAACGTCTGCTATTTACGAGGCAAACTTCGGGCGGACAAAGCGTCGGGTATTTGTGAATATGCCTCCGCGACTACCCGCCGCAGCTATACAGGGCGTAACAGAAAGGGGTGTACAAGCCGAAAGAGGGTTGTTAGGGACATTAAGCTGAACAACTTTCACTATGGGACCGACTTGATCAGAGCAACTTTATTTTTCACTCCACCATACAGATCAGCTGAGCGCTAGGCCCGAAACAGGAAGCACTTATCCGGTGGAGAGCGCATAGATACATTTTCCTTTGAAACACAACTCACCAATTTACGGGCGGCGCGGGGTTACGAGGTAAGAGAGCTGTGATTGGTCAGCCGCTGCGCAACTGTCTGGCGGCCCGTCATCGTACATAGGTTGCGTATGCGAACCGCATTCCCCCGCAGGCGCAGTCAATTGGATATATAGTCCCTTGACCGAAATGTACTGAGTTAATAAAAATAAAGGTGCTGTGATCAAGTCGCTCCCAAAGTAAAAATTGTTCCGAATGATGTCCCTAACAACCCTCTTTCGGCTTGTGCACCCCTTTCTGTTACACCTTGTAGAGTAACGAAGGTTTCCTCACGACGTGGTTCCCCGCAGGTATCTCGGCCATTGACGTGATGAACTCCATCGCTCGCGGTCAGAAGATCCCAATCTTCTCTGCTGCGGGTCTGCCGCACAACGAGATTGCCGCGCAGATCTGTCGGCAAGCTGGGCTGGTCAAGGTAACGGAAATGTTTGAGCCAACAGCTTCGAGCCTCGCCAGGCTTCTTGACACCTGCGTCCATGGCAGGTTCACCCCGGGGGGGGGGGGGGGGGTCCCGGCGCGGGGAAGTGAAGGACATCACGCCATTACCTGGCATATCATGATATGGCGGGTTTTAACGAAAAAATGTCTTTTTAACCGACTTCTAAAAAGGAGGGGGTTATCAATTCGGTTGTGTTATCATAATTTATTTTTTTATGTGTGTTACCTCGAAATTGGTATTATTTGTTAGCCCCTTCAGTCAAGAGAGAGATTGTCATTCTCCTGGTCGAAAAGGAAAACAAAAATGACATTAAAATTAGGGGAAATCAAGTTCTCATCCCCTTGCAATAGATATTAATTGACGTCTTAGTACCCACTGTCAAAGTCAAAGGACTCTTCTGTCCTCAAGCGAATGGGTGTGCCGAAAACATTTTTTTTTAATGAAAGAATGGACCTTCAGGTTGGTCCCATTTTTTGAAAATCAGGAATCGGTCCATTATTTAGGTTTCTACATAGAAAATACTGTCATCCAGGTATCCAAAATAACATATTTTTGCCTTTCTGTGACTATGTGGTGTAGATGAATTCTGTCTGTAAGGACCGATTTCGTTTATTTTGTGTAATATTGCGAATTGTCAGACGTCATTCGCATTCCACGCGGACAGGACTATCCCACGGTTTCTGAGACGCTGATCAAAGGTTACGATTAGCTAACAGAGCGATTAACGATGTTTCTATGTTGGTATTTCTGTCGCAGAGCCCCGGCAAAGCAGTTCTGGACGACCACCAAGACAACTTTGCCATCGTGTTCGCAGCTATGGGTGTTAACATGGAAACTGCCAGGTTTGTATAAAAAAGTAACTGTATCCCATCAATGTCCCCACCGAGGGGCACGGGCCTTTGCTCGGATACGAGTGAGATTGAGCCATACTCCACCACGCTGGCTCAGTGCGGGTGGTGGGGGGGTTATACGGCTACTACATACTACCAAGTAGTGATAGTAGCCGGGACCTACAGCTTAACGTGCATCTGAATCACGGAGCGTCTGATAATGTAGTACCTAAGACAAATTAATTATCTCATTGGTACATGGTCAGCATCGGGATTCGAACCTGCAAGCAAGCGTGAAACCCACTAGACCACGGAGCTCTTGGTTCCAGGTTTGTACCTTAGCCGAATATGAATGAAATGAAACCGAATGAACTCGATGTCTCTTCCCTACGCTCGGAAAGCGTCATGCTTTTCTTGTATAGAGTTCATTCAATACTTCGTTTTGGTACCCCTCGGTGGGGACATTAATGACTACATTTATTATTATGAACAATCATATGGCCATTCTATTGGATGTAAGATTTATAAAAAAAAACAATTTCATTTCATTGGTCAGTTTCCATACTTATCATCATTTAAATATCTACTTCTTTATATTTACACAAACCTCACTAAGTAACTCGTAACTTTTGAATACACAATATTGTATGCAATAAATTTTCACCCCACAGATTCTTCAAGCAAGACTTCGAAGAGAACGGCTCAATGGAGAACGTGTGCCTCTTCCTCAACCTCGCCAACGACCCCACCATCGAGAGAATCATCACGCCGCGCCTGGCTTTAACCGCTGCGGAGTTCCTGGCGTACCAGTGCGAGGTGGGTCCGCTAGATGGCGCTGGGGTGCCGAGTCGCTGTTGGCATACGATCCTGCATCGCGCTAGCGAGTGACGTAGCCTGATCGTCTAGCTAGTGGAATTATTTTGCTAGAATTTTGGGTAGTAAACTACTAGCTGACTTATCAGTTAGTCGGTGACATACAAGGATCAAGGGACGAACGGGGTGCCGGGTTCGAAATTCGGCCTGGGAGGAAAAAAATAGTCTAGTCTTGGATGGACATAAACATTAAACATTTAAACATTTATTTATTTAACACAAACATATGTAGTTACATAATATAGGGATCCTTGACCCCTGAGCTAGGTTTATCACCTGTATTTCAGAGGTCAAATATGTCGTCGCTGTTTCTAGTGATCACGACGTATACCCTAGTGTGGGGAAACACTGTTTAATTAGTAGTTTTGTAGTGAATCTAACGAATCTCCCTGTCTCTACCCCAGAAACACGTGCTGGTTATCCTGACTGACATGTCCTCGTACGCCGAGGCTCTGCGTGAGGTGTCCGCCGCCCGCGAGGAGGTGCCCGGACGACGTGGTTTCCCAGGTAACCAACAGATGGTGCCACAAGGCTGAATTGGTTTTTTTTTGGAACCTACATCGCGCAATCTCTGTTTGATATAAGAATTGAGTCTATATTTTTTACGTCATAAGGTTCCATGTTTTTTGTACGTTCAGTTCGAGCCAAGATTCTTAGGCTTTGTGGGAGCTGTCTTCTCGCTCTTTCACCCCTTACAAGAAATACAGGTCACAGCTCGCTCAGAGCCATAAAATTTTATAGCGGCACTTTTCTTTACGATTCAGTCCATACCTCAATCGCAATATCTAGCCTAGCAGGGCTGCAGTATTCAGTCAGTCCATTTGCAACTAGATAGCCTAATCGAGTGCGATCCCCCATCTCCCCCATAAAATGTATTATTTTGTGCAATAAAGTATATGAAAAAAAAACTCCACCTGGGCCTTCCTCTTCGCCCTTTCGATTATTAGGGTTCCGTATCTGAAAAATGTTATGTTTGTTAACTCGCCGTGTCTCCCCAGGTTACATGTACACCGATTTGGCCACCATCTACGAGCGCGCCGGCCGAGTGGAGGGCCGCAACGGGTCCATCACACAGATCCCCATCCTGACTATGCCCAACGACGACATCACCCATCCCATTCCTGATTTGACGGGATACATCACTGAGGGACAGGTAAAACCGTGTGATGATAGTAGACTAGCCTTTTAAATGCAGAGATTGTTCCTCTCCTGGCCGAAAAAGAAAAAAAAATCGGTTAAGTGCGGGTCGGTATCGCACACGAAGGGTGCCGTACCATCGTACAACAAATCAAAAGCACTCAAAACAATAAAAAAATAAACAAAAAGTTTATGCCTTCACGAGATTTGAACCGACGACCTCCGGATTGAGAGTCTACATCATACCGCACCGGCTAACCACAACCATGTGGGTTGACGCGAAATATGCTATCATATTTAAATGTGTATAGTATATGTGTCTATGACATGGTTGCTATGACAATAAATAAACAGTTTCAGTCAAGATCTCCATTTTGAAATGCGTAAGTGTATCTAAACACGTCTCTTGTATCGGGGCCCCCTTTAATTTGCAATATCTCTCGTATTTCAGTATTTGTGGTTGGTGCGGCAACAGATATACACATTCTGTGAAAATTTCAGCTTTCTAGCTATTACGGTTCTTGCAGACGGACCCGGTGACAGACAGGACGGACGGACGGACAGACGGACAGCGAAGTCTCAGTAATAGGGTCCCGTTTGGCACCCTTCGGGTACGGTACCCTAAGAATGACATAAAATTTCATCCCCTTGCAATAGACGTTAATTGATGTCTTGGTACCCACTTGGACTTTTGTCCAGAAGCCACTAGGCCGGCCAGGGCATGTATTACATCGTGAGGAAACCTTCATTGATCCATAGTTGCAACGGCTAGCCAGCCCACTTTCACGCAAAATGGAACGTAGAATGGCTTTAAAGTGGGCACTATTATGTATCTGCCAGTATGGGAGATGCCGTGTCGCTACGCGGTACCGTCCATTTATGGTACCGTCAGGCTGCCCCTAGTCGGCTAATATTATCCGACTTATTTTGATATCCTTTGGTTACACGATAATTGAACGACACCAATAGCTTTTTAATTTTTCCGGATCATCATTGAGTGATCATCACTGAGTTAGCGAATAAGGGGGCTGGTCTGATGATGGAGCTCGAAGGTGGGAGAGAGAACCCCTCGATAATTACGTGCAAGCCTATCACAAGTTGTGACGAGTCAGTCATATATCCTAGTGATGTTCTCATCATCTTCGCCTCATGATGGAGTTGTATAGTGGTAAACGGAGCCTTGAGATTATGACTTGTAACCCCATTGAGTTTAAGCTCATTTGATGCGTCTTATTAAGCGCTTGTTAAGACATAACGGGAACCGCGCTGTTTGTGAATCTGATAGTGTTAGGGAGTTTGTTCCAGTAGTAAGATACTGATTTTGATGATGATGATTTCCTGCAGATCTACGTGGACCGTCAGCTGCACAACCGTCAGATCTACCCGCCGGTGAACGTGCTGCCATCTCTGTCTCGTCTCATGAAGTCCGCCATCGGCGAGGGCATGACGCGCAAGGACCACTCCGACGTGTCCAACCAACTGGTGAGTGCGCCCGCTCCGATCGGACGAGCAAAGTCAGTCATTTTTTTTATTGACCATAAAATCATACAGATTGCTTAGTCAACGTCAATATAATATTAATATTTTTGTATACTACCGCCCGTTCGGAAGTTGTGGGCTTAGGGATGGAGCAAAGAAGGGCAATAAACTTCCCCGTACCTCTTTTAAAATATGGAGGGCCTTAAAAAATTCAATTTTATGTATTTCTACTTGTCTAAGGAAATCCACCGAATAGAGACGTACTGACTCAAGCCATCGCCTCTCTTTGGATTTCTGTGCGCCGAGATGGTAAAGACCACGCAGTTTTGTCATCTAAATATTCTTTTACACTGTAATAAGACTTCTTTAATATACCATTTTTGATATAGTTTTTGAACTTCCTTTCTGGTAGGTCCGTTGCTTAGTTAGGTATTTTATTATAAAAACTAACGTTCGACCTCGACCTGGCAGGATCGCACTCTCTCCGTGGCCAGACTGTATTGGTGTCGCAGGATTTGTTGATGTGAATGAGAACGAAAACGTAGATGACAGCAGAATTTTGAAATCGTATGTTCTATTTTGTAGCGACAGCAAACTCAACAGAAAATTAAAATGAAAAATAAAATAAAATTAATCAATAATTTGAATATGTTGTCTAATTCCATAAAGCCTTAGATAAATGGTTTGTAATTTTTAGATGAATCACATGAAAATTCATCCGATGGATAAATTGATTAACTTTTTAGGTACGAATGGTGCGGAACCCTCCGTTTGAGAGTCCGGCTCGCACTTGGCAGATTATTCTTATTGTCTAATGACGCCATAATTTTGACTTCAGTTGATTAAATGACTTACTGTAAAGATTCTACTATGGATATTACATTACTTTAATGTGTGCGCGTTTTTTGCTGTTATTTATTATAATTCTTTCATTCAAGTTCACCAAACAACTTTTTCGCAGGCATTGTGCGAAATCATTCACATCAACATTTTTTCCGACACCTATAACAATGGGGTTTTTTCCGGCCCCCTTTCTCACGAGTCTCCGCTTGTGCCCCTCAGTACGCGTGCTACGCCATCGGCAAGGACGTGCAGGCGATGAAGGCGGTGGTGGGGGAGGAGGCGCTGACCCCCGACGACCTGCTCTACCTCGAGTTCCTCACCAAGTTCGAGAAGAACTTCATCACGCAGGTAACAACACAACACGCGAGCTGGCGACGATGCGCTCATGCTCACATTTACAGGGGGCCTGTGACACCCTAAGTGCCGTTCTCTCATTCCTCAGATAGCGTTTATCTGTCTGTTTATCAGGCCCCCGATTCTCGCGCTATCGAGATCATCTCCCCAGTCGAGATATCGGTTTTGATACCGCCTGAATCCGTCGAAAACGATCTCTATTTATATTTATTTCGATCGAAAACGGGACGACATATCTCAGTTGGTCGAAAGGCTAGTTGTAAGAATAGCTTTTTCTTGTTTTCGGTCTCTCAAAATCGATATTTCGTCCATGGACATGATCTCGCTAGCGCCTGAATTGCCCCCTGGGGCTTTTGACATTTCACACACACAAAAAGTGTCAAGAAAAGTTATCTGACTGTTTATCCGTCTCTTGAGAGACTCGGGCTTAGATGTATTAAGGGGTGGTTCATTCTGTTCTACTTTCACTAAGAAACCGATTGGAAAGGAGCAACTTTATTTTTCACTTCCCAGTACATTTTGACCTGAGTGGGTCAGCCAGCTGTTTGTTTGGAGAAGTGTAAAATAAAGTTGCTTTGATCAAATGATTTCATAGTGAAAGTTGCTCAGAATGATGTCCCTAACAACCCCTTGAAATATAGTTTCACAGTCACCCTGTATAAGCTCCGCAAAATGGTTAATGCGCGTAACATCAAAGATCTGACGGTTGTCTAATGTTTTCGCACTCGGATGACACTGACAGGGGGGCGCCACTGCAACATTGATAGATTGAGTGATTGGATCGATTGCGTTAGTTCCGACCCTTGGCCACGTGCCAAGACATCCATGTAGCATTGTAGACTGGCCCTTATGTAAATAGATTGTGTCTGTCTCCCCGCACGAGATGAGTCTGTCAGTCTGTTAACCCCCCCCCGCCGTCCGCAGGGCAACTACGAGAACCGCACCGTATTCGAGTCGCTCGACATTGGCTGGCAGCTGCTGCGTATCTTCCCCAAAGAGATGTTGAAGCGCATCCCGGCCTCGATCCTCGCCGAGTTCTACCCGAGAGACTCGCGCCACTAAACACACCGACACAGCGCGTGGCCACTGCGGGCCGCTATCGGCGACGGCATGAGGGGTTATTCAGGATGTTAGACTACCATCTTGCGGGTTCACTTCAGCCTTGTAGCGATTCGATGCAGTTTAAATGCATCACCGTGGTAATTTATTGAATACTCCATTGTGAGCTCTTTTACCTACACCAAAAGTGCCGCAAAGAGGCCACCAGTCGTTTGTCAGCCATAGCGGCACTGGACGGTTCTTGGCTATAGTTTGTGCAAATAAAGCACTCTACCTATTTTATTGATTTGCATGAATGACAAATCAAGAATCGTCGTGCTATGCCAGTTTTGTTGATGACACGGCTGCCTGAAAAAAAACCTAGAGAATATCAGCTATCAAACAAATCTAATCATGTCTGATAAGGCCTACGTTAATGTATGAAAAATATCTCCGCATTTAACTATGGTGTCATAATTTTGTTAGGTTTTAAAAACGCATAAATTCGTCACGCGGCCGTAGTCGTAATGTAAGATAAATAAAAAGATATATTATTAGTAAGTTGTTAATAGTTTATGTATTGTGTATTTCCTATGATCAAGTTAACGTTGCAAAATTAATAACTGTGTTGTATTGAGAGTAGATTCTGCGCGGGAGTTTTCTAATCATAAGAAGTTGCCGTAAAACTCTGCTTCCGTCATATGTAAATATAATTTCCAGCAAAGTAGATAATTTTTAAATGTATGAATATGATGAAATAAATACTTTACAAAACTTTTTTGAATAGATGCCATTTTTATTTATATATTTTTCCCTGTGTTGTTTTTGGTGCTTCGGACAAATTTTTGAAGGACAATATAAATGCAATATTATTGAATTTTGTGCACAAATGTTACGGAGGGAATGTGTGTTCAAAATGTATTTAATGGAAATGTATTGAGTCTCAATTCTACTAAATTCTTAAAGAAAACTAAACTTGAAATTGACATGTCTAAACATAGAACGTGTCAAATTGTGTTTAGATTCTCTAAAATTTTAGCAGAATTGCGTCGATGTTAATGTAATACCACACTTGTGATAAATATATTTAATCGCTTGGACAAATTAGAATCAGATAAACAATTATGATAAATGTAAATAAGATAATTAAAGAAACAGCCCTGTCATTTACATTATCACATTCCGATTGCTAGCTGGGATTCTCAGTCCGATCCATACTAATTTATCTAATGGTCAATGGCTATATGAATTAGTTGTGCTGTTGTGCGGTAATTTTGAATGAAAAATAAACTATAATAGTTAAAACAGCATTTTCATTTCTGTGTAAAATATAGATACTTATAAGTAGTCTATTCGTTATAAGAATGCAGTAAAGTCATCACTGTCCGGCGGCCTAGCCACGCCCCCTAAACAATCAAATCGTTTCCAATTATCAAGCCAAGTTCACAGTGACCAGTTGAAGGCAAACTTTCGAACGCGAAGGTTGTGTCCTGTCCTGTGAGTGTGTTAACAGATTCGAATTGAAATTTCACTGCATTCTCATCAGGAATAGACTAGAATAACCGGTTGACTCGAGCCATTTTTTTATTTTTTTTTATAAAAAAAAAAACATTAAAATTAGTTTGACAGTGGGTACCAACGTCAAAAATTAGAAATTCATTGACGTCTTGGTACCCACTGTCAAAATAATTTTAATGTCATTTTTTTATTTTTTTATAATTTTAATGTCAATATTGTTCCAAGGACTCTTTTGTCCTTACGCTACCGTGGGTGATAATTATAATTCTGTAAGTATACGAGGTACCCGCAAATCCTATACGAAAGTTGTACAGGAGATTAAATAAAATACCACCTTATAATACGACCAAAGTTTATTTCCACACACTATAGAACGGATATACCTCCAAACTGATCAATAAAGTACGCCATAGCAGCCAAACTCAAAGGATACGCCAACTTCGATGTATTCGCTGCGACGAAATAAGCTAATACACCACAGCCAGCAGTTGCATACCCCATTCTCCTGTCCCGGTCGAACGAGTGCCAAGCAAGCGATATAATATTTGCAGCAACGCAAAGATTTCCCAGTTGTTCATTGTCGTTGCCAGCCACTGCCAGGGCGAACGGCACAGCCCCCGATATAAGATGGGCAAGGCTAAGTTCCCTGTTCCCTCTGTATACATCCGCCATTAGGCACGGCAACGGGAGGTATTTGCTCGCTTGTAAGCTGATCTTATAAGGCTTCTCCACATTGCCGAACGTCTTGGCTGCAAAATTGAGTGGTTTTTGTTAGAACAAGGCTTTTCACTCCGGTTTACGAGATGCTGATCCAGCGGTTTCGATCAGTTAAAATGCATTCACTAATTTTAGCCAATCACGTGCGGCTATTTCTAATTAATCATCGATTAGTTAATCGTAACCTTTGATCAGCGTCTCGGAAGCCGGGGGTTAGTCTATGTTTAGGTGGTTCGGTAGTGGAGTTTCTATCTCACAAGCGAGGACTTCCGTGTCGAACTAAGGAAAAAATTGCTCGAAATCAAGACATTCTATGTGTGGCGACCATCAATGTGACGAATTACCATCGACCCAGACTGCAAAACCAAGACAGTCTTCCGATTTTCATTGTTTACTAGAGCCAAACCTTTGTTCGTTCCCACTTATCCTAGCAGCCGTCTACACTTTGATAATGCTGTCCGTCTGTCGTAATGTGATTGTACCGCAGGCGGTCCCACTATGTGGCACCCCACCGCGTGCGTAAAACAATCCTTAAATTGGCTCGGGTAGGCTGCATGCAGTTAGTAAGGATTGATATAAAACAAAGAACTAAGCGACGACGATTTGATAACTTTACTTATCAGAAAAGCTAAATTAAGTAACTCTATGAGTTAAATGCACGGAACAGTTTTTAGGGTTCCGTACCCGAAGGGTGCCAAACGGGACCCTATTACTGAGACTTCGCTGTCTGTCCGTCCGTCCGTCCGTCTGTCTGTCATCAGGCTGTATCTATGAACCGTGGTAGCTAGACAGTTGAAATTTTCACAGATAATGTATTTCTGTTGCCGCTATAACAACAAATACTAAAAGTTAATATTAAGGGCGGCTCCCATACAACAAACGTGATTATTTTGCTCATTTTTGCTCGATATTGATAATGGTAGCAGGTAGACGCTTAAAATGTTCACAATATATTGAGTATATTATTTACTTAAAAAATAAATAATTAAAATTAAATTAGTATTTAGGGGTGGCTCCCATACAATTTTATTTTTTTTGCTGTTTTTTATAGATAATGGTACGGAACCCTTCGTGCGCGAGTCCGACTCGCACTTGGCCGGTTTTTTTATTCTATTCCGTGGTTAAATGCTACCTTCTACCTGTATACCTATAGAGAAACTTTAGTATACTCGGAACGGTTCAGTCAGGAGACATTACCGTAATCCAGAGACTATTATATCCAATTGACTGCGCCTGCGGGGGAATGCGGTGCGCTCGGCTGGTTTGTTGAATACAACAAAAGTTCGCATACGCAACCTATGCACGATGACGGGCCGTCAGACAGTTTCGCAGCGGCTGACCAATCACAGCTCTCTTACCTCGTCCCCCGCCGTTGTGTTTCAAAGGAAAATGTATCTATGCGCTCTCCACTGGATAAGTGCTCCCTGCCGTAATCCGACCAAACTTTTCTGTACACTATGGAGGGGGCGGTAAACCGTTGGTATGTACCTATGTACGAGCCGACACAGCAGCCAAACTCAAAGGATACACAATTTTCGATGCTTTCGGTGCGGCGAAATACGACTCGGTCTTATCACGTGCAACGGTGCAACTACAAAGGCGAGCTTATCTCTATCAAGATACTTCTTCCACCAAACCTACGATGAACAGAAAATAAACAGCAACAGGTAGACCATGTGCACAAAAACAAAAGTAAAAATAATAAATTATTTGTGTGGTTCTCTCGACACAGGTAGTAAGTAACTAAGTAACTAACTAAGTGTGGGGTCCAAAAGCAATTATAAATGATTGTGATAGTCATTAATTACCTTGATTATGCATAGCTCCAAGCACCCCATGAATGATGAAGTTCCCAAAGACTCCGGGGTGTGTGTAGCTTCGATCTGACATTCTTGAAAGGCTTGGTCCTGCCACGCAGGCCAAGGCAACGTGTGCTAAAGCGGTATGCAAGGCTTCATCACCCATTACCCTAGAATTAGGTTGTTTGAAAGATGATTGAAAGTTTGAAAGTAGGTATTTATAGGTTAGGGTAGGTAATAGAAATGATGGCTTCAAAAATTCAAGCCAACGACCGTGGGATTTGGAATCAGTAGGTAGGTAAGGTATATAATGGGCCGGTTAATTAAATATCTCAATAACCACTATAACTAAAAATATCAATGTAATGTAAGTAAAAAGATAAATAAAAATATTGACGTGTCATCTAGGTGGTGGGCGTCAAAGAGTATATAAACTTACGTGGGCATGTCGCAGTTGGTTGTTTAAATCAGACACTTAACTAACACCTTGGAGTGCCCTAGACCGTTAATTAAAGACAGAAATTTAACCAAGTCACTAGCATTTTGATTTAAATAATTGTAACAAAAAGTACCTAAAACCTAAAAAAAAACCGACTTCCACAAATGATTAACCCCCCCCCCCCTTGGGGATTAATTTCGTCAAATCCCATCTCAGAGCCACCCCTACGCTACATAAGGAACCCCTGTACAAAGTTTCATAGCTCTAGGTCCACTGGTTTAGGCTATGCATTGCCTGTCAGCCACGCATAGTTGATTATATTTGTACTTAGAATTAAGCACTACTGGTGGTCTTCATCATCAGATCCGCATCACAATATTATGCTTACCATGATAAAATGCACGATTTATTATGAAAAAAAAAACACTACAGGCCTGCCTATAATATTTGAAGAGTTCCCTCGATTTCTCCAGGATCCCATCATCAGTTCCTGACATGGTGTCAAAGGGACCGTTGGGAAAGTTTTTGAACAAAAAAATAATTTTCCAAATCGGTCCATCCATAGGCGCAATCGGGGCACATTGCATAAAACGAAAAAATAATAATAAAAAATCCCGACGAATTGTAAACTTCCTTTTGTGAAGTCGGTTAATAAAGCATCGTCGAAAACGTTTCAATCTGTCTTACTTACCGGAAGCCGGCGTGTCGTGTTGGTTAAAATAAGATGGTGTCACGACAACAGCTGATTACTTTCAGTCAGAGTCTATCTTTTTGGCAAACGTTGTGCAACGTTGGTTTGTTGTGCTCAGTGGTTTTTTATTTCAAATTTGGTCTTCGCTGCAATTGTAAATGCGTGTGTAATGTCGACTCCGCCATGATTATTTCACGATTAGTAGTTTCACAAAACCGAATTGGTTGCTTTAGGTCACTTTCTGTTCCACTATGTTTAACTAGTTGGTAAATCTTAGGCTTTGCCAAGTGAATGGTGGTAAAATCCCGAAATGAAGTAAGAAAACCAAACTTTTCGGGCATTTACCACAGCTAGTTGAAAAATCTCAAGATTTACCGGTAAATCCTAGGATTTACCGAGCTCGGGCTTTTACAGTAACATATCGAATAACAACTTCATGGTGTAAGGAAGTAGGTAAACAAAAGAGTATTTCATTAGAGGTGCCGACAGTATTTCAACCACAGACTTACATACGAAAAGTAGATAATTTGGATGAGTTAAAATTTTGCGAAGTTGGATTCTGATTCGATTATAGAAGGAGGAGGCTTATACCCAGCAGTAAGCGGAAAAAAGGTGCCGATTATGAGTTTGTAGCAAGTGGCCGCCTTTCAAGTAGACTTCCTCCCTAAAGGCCTGCCGCAGGGGCAATAGGGTGTAAAGAGTGTGTTAAACTGGAGCCGCCTGCTGTGTGTGAGTACACCGCTCCAAGCGGGCTACAGGCGTTACGCTTTTCCCATATGGGGTGGGAGAGGCAGAATTACCCACATTAGCTAAACATAAACATAACATTTACATAGAGGCACATACTTACATACATTGCTTCTGTTCCCACAGTAGGATACACTGTGTCGTGGGAACCAGAAACTGCGACATCACAAACATGTAAACATCCAAGACCTGGGGTTTAGTTGGTTAGCTAGTTAATCAATACCACAGAAGAGATAATAGTACTCTCAATACTCTATTTTGCGTGACAGGGGGCTAGCACGTCGCCGCAGCTGCACATAAAGTTTTCATCATGATGTTAAACCATTAGATACCGTTAGTACACATCCGTTTCATTGGTACATACTCAGCACCGGGACTCGGACATCCCTAGCGTGGGGAGCAAGCGTGTAACCCATTAGACCACGGAGCTCTTTTAATTCAATGGAACTGTCATGCCCCCCCCCCCCCAAACGAACCAGGTTTTTTTGACTCAACTTTTCGGTTCGCACTTTTACACAGCTTAAATACTCAGAAGAAACAGAAATCTATTTGCCATGTTAGCCATGTCATTTTTCGCTCTGCTAACGTCGCCCTGTGTGTTCGTGTATTCCTCGTGTATTATCTGGGCTCATCTTTTCGATTTAAATGCCCCCCCCCCCCAAACCAAAGTCCTGGATCCGCCCTTGTTCTACTAAATAATATTTATTCGTGATAGTTTGACATGTATGACAAAAAAACGCCACGGATGTTCAAAATTATCTCCCTAACAACCCCCTAATCTTTCTGCTACACTCTGTATGCTGACTCTATATTCCTTTTAATAACAAACAAAAGAACCATTTCCACCCTGGAATTCGTTCGTCACTAGATATCGCATCACAGAACAGATGTTCAGGTCCCGAGGATCCATTAGTCGTTCGGGCATCGATAAACGTCTTTAGATCCATCGCTAAGTGGAACTCTGGTTAGTCTCGATAGCAACCTTGCTTTATCTAGTTCTAGCTAGAACATTGTATGTCGTGGACATATCATAGAGTTGATCGTTTCATGAAACGGCCAACCATGTCATGAATTGTTCAGAAATGTACAAATCGCCACGCTATCGCACGCGTCACAGCCCCCCTGGTCAACATGCAAAACGCAAAAAGAACATCTAATGGATTTTTTAGCCCATTGTCACGCTACCTTGCGTCTCGAAATGACAAATCGCATACATTTTCCTAGCGTTTCGTGCGAACGTTATTTGCGTTTTGCATGTTGACTAGACCCACAGTTAATCCAGTTATAAAGTATATGGTGCATAGTCGGTCTCCGGGTCTCGAAACCGCATCGCATCTCCTGCGTGACAGGCGAGCGTTTAATCACTAGACCGCGGGCGTTTCCTTTTCTTTCCTTTCATGAGAAATCAGTGCATTACATTAGATATATTATCTATCCTAATGCACTGATAGAACGCGAACTAATCGTGTTGGTATCTAAAGAATTTAAAACGAAATGTGTTATGTCGCCGTGAAAGGATAAAATATGATAAATATCTGTTCCGAGCGCTGTGAAATAGGCTGTCACGCGCGGTAATAAATGATCAGTGGCGAAAATTGTGAACTCGCGACTCTTTCAGCGTTCGTTGGGGAATTCAATTATAGATAGTCGGTGGGGAAAGGTTCGTGAGAACACATCACACATACACAGCGTCACGCCTTTTCCCATACGGAGTGGCAGAGGCACAATTGTGCCTAATTTTAGCTAGCTATTCAATACTCCATTCTTACGTGACAAGGGGCTAGCCCATCGCCGCAGCTAGGGAGTATTGAAGGTTTCCTCTCGATGTTTCCCTATTCACCGTTAGACCGTCCTTATCTTGTCAAAGCTCTACTGTTTATTTGACACACAAGCACACCTCGTCGGACACACAAGCACACCTCGGACACACAAGTACAGAGTACTAATCTCTTCTGTGACACAAGGTACATATAGGTATAACATTGCTTTGGATATCCTGAGCAGTGGGAACCAGAAACATTTACGTCACAAATATGTAAACATCCAAGAACTGTTATTTTCCTTCCCAGCCGGGATACGAACCCAGGAGCTCGCGCTTGGAACACGACACTACGGAGGTCGTATTACGTCCATTTTCAATAACCTATCTATCCAAGATCCAGCATGATTCTCGCGCATTCTATATACGATATCACACTCTGTCAATATAGGTCTCGATAGCTCGCGCCTTCGATATACGGATATCGAGACCTTTATTGACAGATTCCCATACAAAATCACTCGATATAGGTGTAGATATCGTACATCGATGGCGCGAGAATCATGCCACTGTCAATATATAGATCTCGATATGTATACGAAAATCATACCCACCCAACCCAATTAAACAAATGATTTTCGGTTATATTCGACAGTTGCACATGGAACAGGTCAAAATTTAAAATTGATGCAGATAGAGCATACATTGAGGATAATCTATATATATAAAAATGAATTGCTGTTCGTTAGTCTCACTAAAACTCGAGAACGGCTGAACGGATTTATCTTATCTTAGTCTTGAAATGTTCGTGGAGGCCTAGGGAAGGTTTAAAAGGCGAGAAAAAATCGAATAATTTCCGGGAAAACCCTAAAAACAGCCCTTTTCTATTTCCCATACAAACGTTTTCTAGAGTCAATCGTTTTCTAGAGTCAATTTGAACTTTATTGCTATTCAATAAAGTTCATATTAAATTATAATCACTCACTGTTGTCTGAGCAATTTAGGTGTGTTCCTAACGTCAAAGAGTCAATTTGCAATTTATTACCGCTGCATAAAGTTCAAATTCAATCATATCTATGAAAATAGTCTTCGCGTGCGCTTTGGAGGATCTAATGTCGCGTTCCGAAAATAAACAAAAGTGAATCGTTGATATCAAATAAAGTATTGTCGTGTTTGGGAATGACAGCACCCAGTCGTCATATGCACGTTGCATTAAACCACGAGTTGCAAAGGGAACAACAGTACGACATTGAAGCATTGGCCGAATCAGTTCGTACAAATGTTCCACAATTAAATCAACTACAAAGAATTGCGTACGACACTTTGATAGAAGCTGTGAACAGTGGATCTGGTGGAATTTATTTCCTTGATGCTCCCGGAGGAACCGGAATTATTTACGCACCACAAAACAAAACAAAAAATATAGTTTATAAGAAACCTTTAAATTGATTAACAAACTGTATCATAACAGTGTGTGTCTGTTAATAAAAATTTAAACCTTATAAATAGCCAGTTATTTCAGGAAAACTGTGCTTTTAAGTAAGCAACATGATGTGTCGAAAATAATAATAAAACTTCATGCTTCATTAAAAAAATGCTTTTTTATTCAATACGTTTTGTTTGTTTTGAAAATAATTTATATAAAAGTATAGGTCTTTTATTTATCGATTGAGGCAGTACGAAGTCTGCCGGGTCAGCTAGTCTAAAATATAAATCCCAAACTACCGGAAATGGCATGGGTAATGTTGGCGTCGTTTTGACATTTCTATAGAATTTGGTCGATTTTGAGTATTGGCGGCCACTCATGAAAGTTGTAAATTTTGAAAGAGCAATTAAAAATAAGCTAATCTTACTATGGAGTACATATAGCTTTTGGGGCTGAGTTCTCACTTTAAAGTTTTTTCAGTACATAAAGTGTTATTTAAGCTCTATATCTCAGCTTCGAAATGGTTTACTTTACAGCAATAATTCCTTTTTAAATAAATTGTGATACTGCTACCAAATAATATCGGTGGCCGCGAATAAAAAAAATGACGCCAATGGTCCATAGTAGGTTACCCAAACCCCTTTCGGAACCAAGTACCCGGGGTCCAACGCGGGCCTGACCTGTTTTTTCACGCGATACACGCTTTTCCTTTCAATGCAGACATGTTATTATTTATGCGACATGCTTCCTTTAATTATAGGATTTAGTGAGATGGATGAATATTTAAAAACACTGGATAAAGCACCTATTACTATAGAACAGTGCCAGATCGAATTAGTTAACCTGTCAACATCCATTTACGAATATTGTAAGCTTAATTAAAGGGTTCTTCTATTCTTCTCTAAGGGGGTTAAAGTGCCTGCACGTGGCCCACATGTGCGGGGCCTTTGTGCATGTCCCCTTCTCCCACTCCCTTACTTCAGCCAACCCAACTCCTGCACAAGCTGGAGTAGGAGGCCTGGGTGATCAAGGAGCTCATGGGTCGCCAGCCATGGGAGCGGATGCTTCTCCCAGAATCGCCAATCTGGTTTCAATTGTGGATGGACATGCCAGCAACATGTGCTCGACTGTCTCCTCCACTTCCATGCAGTCGGTTGCACCTGTAATTGTCAAGTGTTTGTTTAGTGTACAATGGCCTGTTAGTATTTTTATTTTGCTGCGTGGCAGCCTTATTAAGTAGTTAGTAAACCTATGGTTATACTTGTTTATAAATAGTTTTGTGTTTTTACAGTCTTCTCTGCTGGACCACAATTTGTTCTGTTGCACTAGTGTGGCTGATTTAAGCCGCTTCCTTAGTGCTTCAGCTGATAATGGCGGGAAGGGTGCAGGGCCAATTGCCGTCCTTCTAGCCCCTATTCTTGCTAGCTTGTCTCCCTCGCAGTTGCCCGGGTCTCCTTGGTGACCCTTGACCCACTGTACTGTGACTTTGTTTTTGCTCCCTAAGTTGTTTAGTGCTTCATGACATTCTAGTATAAGTTTAGATTTTGTTAACGGTCTCTTTAGTGCGCTTAGTAAGGCAGCACAGTCCGTTTTAAAGGTAATTTCCAACCCCTCTGCATGATCTTGTGTTTGCAAGGCTCCGTGGAGGAGGCTCAGTGATTCCAATTAAAGGGACTAGGATTAGGTTAGGTACCTATACATACATAAAAGGGGTCTATGCTAGCGTATGTATATGGTGAGGGGAGGCTCATATTTTTGCACAAAAATCAGCTGACATCGTTATCGTGGACAATTAATTCAGTAAACGATCCCTGAATGTTACTGGCTGCCGATGTTACAGGGTGCTACGAAACACACACACCCTTCCTTCTAATATCCGTTGTTTGTTGTTTTCAGTTCAGGGACATAATTTTGGCCAACTTTTCCAAGTACGGTGCATATGGTTTTTAGATCTTTGGTCAGTCCTTGAAGCATAATTATTACTGTACTGTCCTTCCCTGCAGAAACATTTACCTGCTAATCATAATAATAATAATAAAACATACAATATAAAGCATAA
Organism: Argyresthia albistria; assembly: GCA_963457715.1. Classification (NCBI taxonomy): domain Eukaryota; kingdom Metazoa; phylum Arthropoda; class Insecta; order Lepidoptera; family Argyresthiidae; genus Argyresthia; species Argyresthia albistria. The sequence goes on from OY735273.1 coordinate 7,642,791, forward strand.
TAATAATCATAATAAGCATCCCTCTAAAAAAAAATTATATCATGCGTTGTCGCTCTGTCTACCATGAGAGAGACCCCGGGTTCGATTCCTGGCTAGGGATAACGAAAACAAAATAATAATAATAGATAATATTTTTATTTCAGGTATTAAAGAAACCCATATTGATAAATACCTTAAAACTAGAGATATACATGTCAATTATTATATTATTAACTAAAAGCCTAGCCAGGGATTTTCTTCCTGGACGGTTTCGCTTCCCTATACCGTCGGTATGCCCTCTGGCCAGTAATTCTTGGCCAAGAACATCTTCTTGAGTTCCGCTGGCACCCGGATCCCCAGGGTCTTGGATGTTTACATGTTTGTGACGACGTCGCTGTCTTTGGTTCCCACGAGTCCACGACACTGGGTACCCAAATGCGGGTCCAGCAGAAGCAATGTAGGTGCCTGTATGTAAATGTTTATAATAATTTTCTAATTGTTTACGTCCTCGTTTTCTTACTCTTTATTGCCCTCAGAAATCTTAGAATGTACATAATGTCGAAAACGGGAACGAAACATCTAGGGACACGTGCCGTTCTCTCATTCCTGAGATAGCGTTTATCTGTCTGTTTATCTGGGGCTTTTGACATTTCACACGTATAAGTACAAAAATGTCAAAAAAGTTATCTGACTGTTTATCCGTCTCTTGAGAGACCCGGGCGAGTATAAATCAAGGGGGATGGATTCGTGATGCCGAATCTTCACAACAGCGCCGAGATGGCTGACTCCATACAAATCATGCTTCTGCCAACCCATAATGGTTAAAGTAGTGGAGATCGAATACGCGCCAGCTCACAATGTGATGTTACCCTGTCTACCCCAATAGTAACTGGGTGATAAACAAAGCGATAATATTAATTGTTAGTAGTTTGTCTTATGTGAACCGTTAAAGAGGACGCGTAGGTCATAAAACAGGCTTGGTTTCGAGGATATTGTACTTACTCGAAAATTATAGGGTTTTTCATGTTTTCGTGGAAAGTATGCTGTAGTATACTTCAATGTATGATTAATACGACCACAGAATAACTAATAGTAATACTACTAAACATTTTATTTCATTCTAATCATTTTCAATAAAAGTATATTTTTAACCGACTTCAAAAAAGGAGTATTAATTCGGTTGTATGTTTTTTTTAATCATTTTTTTTAAATGTTTGTTACATCGGAACTGGTACAACCGATTTCAAAAAATATTTCTTTGTTCGAAAGGGAAGCTCAATAGCTTGGTCCCATTTTTTGAAAATCAGGAATCGGTCCGATAGTTAGGTTTCTACATGAAAAAACTGTGAAGTTTAATCTGTTTTTACCTGGATGATATTATACATCCAGTCTTTTTGGTGTTTAGAGTCATTGTCGCGATATAAATTCTGGCTGTTAGGATTGTATATTCGTTTATATTATGTAACACGTATGGACTTCACTGTCAGGACACAGATTTCGTAGGCTCGTTTTCGGGTCTATAGACGACATTTGTGTACCGAGCGGGGAGGACTAAGTGATAGGTCATGAAGTCGGTTTTTTTAAATTTTTAAATTGGTGAATTATTCAGTTAACATTTTCGAGGTAACGGAACATTTGAACAAAATACTTTATACTTAATCATTCATACATATGCTCACGCCTTTTTCCCGTAAGAGGGGTTGGCAGAGACAAAAGACCACCACTAAAGTAATACTTCAGTTAGTAAAACACATAATAATGGAAAAACATGTACAAAGACGAGCATAGTTCTAATAAAAGATCTCTTCCAGCAACACAATCAAACTAACAACATTTATGATTTATCTTATCTAACTATCATTGTGTTTTCATGAAAACCGGTAGTTTTCCAACAGTCAATGGGGTCGCTAGGGTTGCGTCAACCGGTAAATAGCGTACTTACAAAGTTTCCGTCAAATGTAGGGCGCCCGTGGAGTTGCGAAGCTGTTGATAAGGCTGATAAGGGGTACGTTTATAATATGCAACTCTGTACTGTATTAGATATAAATTAGTTTGTAAGAAATTGCAGTGCCCTTACAGAGTCCATTGTCGGGACCTCCTCATTTGAAGAACTCAACAACCACAATGTAGCAATAAATAATAAATAATTCGGAATTTGGAACTGGATAACTTGAACAGTGATCCAACGATCATTGGCTTGCGGTGAACGGTGGAACTAACGCTTTTTGAAGGTTCGTTGTATTAAGAGACCGGTGACTGCGTGAATTTCCCATACAAACGTACATAATACAAAAATGATTTGAATTTGAGAAACAGTTTAACGTATTTAGACTGTTAATCGGATTTATACACTGTTTACGCAGGTTCCTGGTCTGTATACCAGGGTTCCTCTTCAACCAATATAAAAATATTTTAAAGTAATTTGAATAAGAACCTTGGTATACGACCAGGAACCTGCGTTAACACTGTATTAATCCGATTAACAGTCTAAATTTTTTGAACTAGTTCTCAAATTCAAATCAATTTTGAATGGGAAACGTTTGTATGGGAAATTCACGCGGTCGCCGGTCTCTTAAAAGTTGCGTAGATCTAGCGCGCCTGCAGTTTTCCATCGATCTCTTGCGCAAGCCTCTGCCAGTGTACGACTAGCACTTTACCTTTTTTAGGGTACCGTACCCGAAGGGTGCCAAACGGGACCCTATTACTGAGACTTCGCTGTCCGTCTGTCCGTCCGTCCGTCCGTCCGTCCTGTCTGTCACCGGGTCCGTCTGCACGAACCGTAATAGCTAGAAAGCTGGAAATTTCACAGAATGTGTATATCTGTTGCCGCACCAACCACAAATACTGAAATACGAGAGATATTGCAAATTAAAGGGGGCCCCGATACAAGAGACGTGTTTAGATACACTTACGCATTTCAAAATGGAGATCTTGACTGAAACTGTTTATTTATTGTCATAGCAACCATGTCATAGACACATATACTACACATTTAAATATGATAGCATATTTCGCGTCAACCCACATGGTTGTGGTAGCTTAGCCGGTATGATGTAGACTCTCAATCCGGAGGTCGTCGGTTCAAATCTCGTGAAGGCATAAACTTTTTAAATTTTCTTTTTGTTTATTTTTTTATTGTTTTGAGTGCTTTTGATTTGTTGTACGATGGTACGGTACCCTTCGTGTGCGATACCGACCCGCACTTAACCAATTTTTTATACTTTACTTATAGTTTTGACCCCTGAATGATACGGCCAGGCTATAAGTCAACATCACATCCACTCGTTGCAACTTACCACTTCTCACATTGAATCGTTAACTGATCGACAGAGATCAGACGTCATAGCACTTATTGTGTCATATCAGGAAAGGTGGGGGAGGCATTTGCTCAAGTCCGAAGGAAATACTTGGTACCTACACCTACAGCCTTTCGCGTCCTTCCCTAGTGCTAATGAGGAACAAAACATTAACTAACATTTCCAGTGCTCGAAAGAGAACCTGGAGGTGCATTTTTGAGACCTTCGAAATGAATCTCGAATCCGCGCTCGAAAGTAAAGCGTGTTCGAATTTATTTTCTAGTGGTGCTCTTTTATGCATTTTTGAGGCACTCGAAATCAGTGTAACCATTATATTCAAAACCTTCAACATACTTCGTTTCACGCAAAAAAAAAACCGGCTAGCCTTATCTCATTGATTTTGAAAAAAGGTTATGTACTTAGCATTCAAGAACTCATTAGACAAATTGAGAAAGAAATCAAGAAACTCCTTGTAGAAATCCGAATGAAATTTCAAAAATGGCGTTTTTATAAATTCGTGCATGAAAGTGGCCCTTTCGAATGCGAATTGGTTTTCGAAGGCCTCAAAAATACACCTCCTGTACAAATACAGTGAAAGAAATTAAGTTGTAAGACCTTTAATTAAGAAATTTAAGTGAATCTGGGAAAGGTGGAATATTAAAAACAAATGCACCAGCGGTTTTGTGGAATGTTCCGTGAAGCATATTATTCTATGTTTGTACATGTCAAACATTTGTCACCACCATATCAAAGTGGTATGGATGTCGTAGCCATATCGTCGAATTTGCCATATCACGATATGGCCAAACGTGAAATATCATGAAACGATGATATCTTTTAGGGCAAACACTGCGGTAGCTCTGGTGAAGTCTAAAGGGGGCGAGTGCAGCGAAGCCCCCTAGTAGACTTCCTGTTAGTTTGACATGTATAACACAAAAAACATCACGTAGTAGTGCTGAGTATCAATGCTTTTAAAAATACATGTTTTCATAAAACCGGCCATATCATGATATGGCCAGAAATGGCTTGGCCATATCATGAAATGGCTTAGCCATATAATGAAATGGCTTGGCCATATCATGTAATGGCTGGCCATATCATGATATAGCCTTGACGATATGGCTACGACATGGATATTGATAATTCATTTCTCTTAGAACGGAATTGCTTTTTACTCTCTGTTTATTTGTTATTATTCCCCGTGATTCATTTGTGATGGATGAACGAAACTGTTTGATTACAACCTGTGATTGTAAAATCGGTCAAGTGTGAGTCGGAATCGCACAAGAAGGGTACCGTATAGTATATATCGATGGTACCGTACCATCGGACAACACAACTTAGCACTCAAAACAATAAAACAAAAACAAAAAGAAAATCAAAAACACGTCTCTTGTATGGGGACCCCCTTTAATTTGTAATATCTCTCGTATTTCAGTATTTTTTGTTTTTTTGGCAACAGATATTTATACACATTCTGTGAAAATTTCAACTTTCTAGCTAGGTATATTACGGTTCGTGCTCTAGGACCCGCTGACGGACGGACGGACGGACGGACGGACGGACGGACGGACGGACAGACGGACAGCGGAGCGGAGCTTTAGTAATAGGGTCCCGTTTGTACCCTAAAACCGAGTAGGTATGAGCGCCAAAAGATCGTTTGTAAACCTAATTTGACAGTTTTCCTCCATTCATTTGACTTATTACTGAACAACTTAAAAAAAACTCAGTTACGTAGTGGATGATACCTATGGTAAATGTGGTGGTAGTGGTAGGTAAATAAAAGAACATCAATCGCCGCACCTAAGGAAATAATTAATTTAAAAGAAAGAAAGAACTTTAGCATGTATATATCATTGCCTTGGTCGTGTTTTCTCCGTTCTCGTCAAAGTGAATGGAGATGACCTCATTTGTCGCCTAAAAGGGATTTCTTCCAGCCATTCCGACCGTCTCGATGTCTCAATCAATCAGTTTCAGAGGATAATCTAGTCCTCCCCTTTTTCATTGGTAAAAGTTTCGCGAGCTTTTAAAAAGTTTAGTTGTTGAAGTTTATAGAGCCAACTAATACAGTTTGGCAAGAAAGGTTTAAATGAATGGTGGCAACTTTTGTAAATTAGCGGATGCGTGTTGTATAACCAAATGTTTTATAAAAAAACACGCAGTATCTACATTTTGGCCTCAGTGTGTCAGCTGATTTGCATGGAGAAGTGAAAAAAGTAGCTCTGATCAAATCGGTTTATTTTAACAAGTTATTTTATTTTACTCATTAGGTAACGTACTTTCGATATCAGTTAAAAGATTTTTGATTTCTGTAATAGTTACGGGATAATCGCATGTGCACAGTTAACGATTACACCCTGTATTATCTTTGCATACGGGTGTGAGTCTCTACAATAGTAGATTGTACAACAAGTGCATAAAACGCACCATTTTACCATCGCCGCGCAGCAGGCGAGTGTGGATAGTCAAGTCGAGGGTAAAATGGGTTTGATGTGCGAGTTATACACTCTGCTTATTTTTCACTTCGATTGTGAGGAAATTAAACAGCAATATTGCAAAAAACAATTGCAAATTGCAACACAGAAAAAATAGGGACATCCCGCCAATATACTTATTTTTGAAGTAAAACTTCTTAGGGCACGGGGGTAAAATTTATTTAACCTCTCAACTGTGGGTTATTCATATATTTGCTTTTCAATTGCTACTAGCCGGGTGCTATCACGAGTGGCTAAGAAATGTAACGGAAATTGGAATCGGTGACGTCAGGGTCGGCTGAAGACTTTTAAAACCGCAACTATTTTCAATACGGTTTTTAACTAATCAGATAAGATAATAATACATTCGTACAATAAAGAATGTTAATTAGTGAGAGAAAAACCTGATGAAACGTTAACAAATAAAAATTATTTTAAGCATTCTTCCACGAGTTCTTGATTTCCGGTATGGCCAAGATGGCGCCGCCGCCGCCGCCGCTGGCTGGGACAAACACGACAAACAAAACCAACTAGCATGACTCAATCTACTTCGTTCAACCTCTTTGTTGGAACCGGAACTTATGTTTGACAGCTGTGCGATGCGATCCATACAGTTTGTAAGAAAAGAGTTTCATCAATGTCACACGGGTCGATATGGATTTCTAAAACAAGCAAAGCAATGCATACATTTGAGCGAGACGGCTTAAAGACGTGACGTCAGATGGTATATAATCTGAGCGAGATGCAAATAGTAGTGACACTATTGAATGAGTTAAGTATATCACCACGAGCGCGACAAATTGTAGATAAGGAATGGTGGGAAATAAATGACATGACGTATTAAAAGTAAGTACAAGTATAAAATAATTTCAAATAATCGGACGTCTGAAACTTAAAAGTAACTTGAAGCAGAGATTGGATCTCAAAATTGGAAATTTAAATCTCTTTTAGTATAGGTGTATAGTATAGGTACCACTTAATGATCTAGCTACAGAAGTTTTACTTCTAACACGTGTACGGTGCTACACGCGTATTTTTTTTATACGTGGCAGTGGGACTTAGCATATTAGGTGTGTGTGTGTGTGTGTGTGTGACTGTCTACGACCTTTTCAAATTCACGCGTATACAGGATACAGGTATAGGTGGTGATAATAATAATAATAATTATTATTATTATTACGAGCCCACCATATCCCACTGCTGGGCAAAGGCCTACTTTAAATTAGTGCAGTGTATTTTACCGTATAGTTTCTTTTAGCTTAGAGTCTGAGACTTAGACGAAGATTTTTCTTTATGCACTGTGCATAAAAAGCGATTTTATGCAGCCTATACCCATCATAAAGACGAACTTCACGAGCATGAGAAGTGAAAAAACTATTTTCAGCACAGACATCATCAAATAGAAAAACAACACGAAACATATCCCTTACAAAGATGTTATTTTCGGTGTCAACGAAATAATTCCGTAAAAATATCTTATTACAAAGAGCAAAGTCTGATAATTTCCTCTTTGGCAGGGCTCAGTTTGACACTAGGGAACCTTTTAGCCGAATGTCGGTGGCTCATGATGGATGGCATATGATCTGTGATCGGTCCTCGACCCTTAAGGCTTGGAGACCAGCTCGAGATGGGCTATGCTAAGATAAATGTAACTTAAATACTTTTAAAAATATTACATAGCGTCACGCAAGGGTTTTAAGATATTTATTTCTCTAAAAAAATACATCACTTACTTGAGAAACAACACAAATAATTAATTACATAAATAGATTTCTTCCATCGCGCGAGACATTAAAGTGGGGTAAACCTTGAAAAATTTAAATATTTACACGTATAGGCATGTTATGTACATCTCTAAATCAACCGTCTTTTGTTTTTAATGGTCAAGGTGTGTGTGGTGTCTGTTTGCTGGCAGTGTGACTACGGATAAATAAAATTCTCCGTAGTCACACCGGTGTGTGACTGCGGAGAAAAAAAATCTCCGTAGTCACACTGGTGTGATAAAATGGTGTGACTACCGATCGGTTGGGGTTGTTCTCTCACACGGAGTAGCAGAGGCATATGCCCAGGTTTAGCTGCGGCGGTGGCTAGCCTCCTGCCACGCAATTTTGTGTATTGCATAAAGGGCATACGTGGGCTGAATTTGACCTCTTTCACCATATTGGAGTATAGGTGTCATTCCGTATGGGGAAAATGCGTGACGCTTTGTTATCTAACATTTTGATATAGAGCTTTAAATATAATATCGCTAGCATCTGGTGCATCTTTTATTGGAGCACAATCTTTAGTAACGAGATATGAAAGCGTGTTATGAATCATCCTTTTATTTGCGATCGTTTAGCAAGATTCTTTTGTGAAACTGTTCTATCGTAGCTTCTACAATAATATTGGCACAAATATTTCGGAAAGAAAAATATGGTATTTTATTCTTCATTACCTCTATTAGGCGAAGCGATTGGCTAGGCCCGGTCACGCAACATGGAGGGCAGAAGAACTGGCTGAAAGTGGGCACAGTTGTGCCTCTACCACCCCGTATGGGAAAATGCGTGACGCTATGTTATGTTTTATGTTGCTGGTATTTACCATAACATTAGATGAATTATGTGAAATTAAAATGGCGTAATAAATATGTTTAATTAAATACGTGATTTTGTATGGGATTCACTCGATATAATAGTTGTCGATATCTGTATATCGGACGCGCGAGAAACATACCCAGTAGGATACCCTGGCAGAAATGAATCTAAATAAGACTGTCCCGTCTGTCGTGGAACACATTCACAGCTGTTACTATTCATACAATAAATTGGCAGACGGTAAGCTAGGACAGAAATAAATATGCGCTGCATATATCAATTAGAATTAGAATGCCGAATGGCCGATGGGCATACAGAATTGTATTAGTAATATACTTAAAGCACCTAGGTGAATCAGGTGAATTAAGTATACTTTCCTTAGGTGAACAAGGTGAATAAGTCTTTGGAACGCGCTTCCCTGCGCCATCAGGGACAGTCTGGTCCATCTCTCTTCATTTTCAGAAATCGTGTAAAGGAGCATTATCTTTCTCTTTCATAAAGTTAGTAGGTATTAAATATGTATTAGGGTTTATTTATGTTAAGATATATATGATTAATATGTATTCATGTAGGTACTTAGGTATTTATTATATTCAGTAATTTAGTAATATAATTTATTTATATTTTATTTTTACTTTAGCACATAGGCCTACCCGTTTTGAGTTTTAAAATGTATCCTGTCCATCCTGGGTTTGCTGGAAGAAATCTCTTTTTAGAGATAAGCTTGCCTTTGTTCATGCCTTTTCTGTATTGTTTGTATTTTTTTCTGATATGTGCAATAAATATATACGAAAAATACGAATAAAGTTTACGAAAAGTAAACTTGATTCACCCAAGTGTTTTAAAGTATACAAAAAGTATACTTAATGCACCTAGGTGATCTAACCCAGGTGAAATAAGTATACCCACCCGAATAGGGGTTATTACAATCATCTGTTTTAAAATATAACATAACATAGCGTCACGCCTTTTCCCGTACGGGGTGGCAGAGGCACAATTGTGCCCGCTTTAGCCGGTTATTGAAGACTCCATTTTACGTAACTGTAAATAACTTAAAAGGTAACAGTATGGCGCAATGAGAAAATACATCAGAAAAGAAAGAATAGGTATACTAATAAAAGAAAGTATCGCTAGTCCCCAATCACCGATAAATTGAGTAGGTATTGCATGATATCTAGCTAAAAATGGGCACTAAGTACACCGTATCCGAAAAGACGTGATGCCATGTTAAGTTGTTCAAGTTATAGTCTAGTAAGTGTTTATTAAGTTGTTCAAGTTATAGTCTAGTAAGTGTTTATTAAGTTGTTCAAGTTATAGTCTAGTAAGTGTTTATTAAGTTGTTCAAGTTATAGTCTAGTAAGTGTTTATTAAGTTGTTCAAGTTATAGTCTAGTAAGTGTTTATTAAGTTGTTCAAGTTATAGTCTAGTAAGTGTTTATTAAGTTGTTCAAGTTATAGTCTAGTAAGTGTTTATTAAGTTGTTCAAGTTATAATCTAGTAAGTGTTTATTAAGTTGTTCAAGTTATAGTCTAGTAAGTGTTTATTAAGTTGTTCAAGTTATAGTCTAGTAAGTGTTTATTAAGTTGTTCAAGTTATAGTCTAGTAAGTGTTTATTAAGTTGTTCAAGTTATAGTCTAGTAAGTGTTTATTAAGTTGTTCAAGTTATAGTCTAGTAAGTGTTTATTAAGTTGTTCAAGTTATAGTCTAGTAAGTGTTTATTAAGTTGTTCAAATTATAGTCTAGTAAGTGTTTATTAAGTTGTTCAAGTTATAGTCTAGTATTATTATTATTATTATTTATTAAATTTCCAGACGTGATGTCCAATATTAATTACAATATAAAAATAAAAATTATAGTCTAGTAAGTATTTATTAAGTTGTTCAAGTTATAGTCTAGTAAGTGTTTATTAAGTTGTTCAAGTTATAGTCTAGTAAGTATTACTACATTCACCGACAAGGACATTCTCTAGTGTCGTGCGTGCTCCTCGCCCCGAATAAATAATTCATATTGCGATAAAGTATGAGCAACAAATACGATAATGTGCGTAACGGACCGATGCGATGCAGGAAGTTGCGAAAATAAAAATGCGGATGTGCGGAGAAGACCTTAGGCGCTGTGCCCACTGCGGTAAATTTAAGTCACGTGACATATCGGTCTGACAAAGGCTACTTTGCACGGCATGTCCTTTTGGAGTACAAATCCAAAAGGACAACATCAATCCAATCCTATTAGTAAGTAGTCTATTAATTAATTGAATATTTATCGTTGTGCACATATGTAGGTCTATCTTTTGTTAATTAATTCTGTCCATCCTAGGTTTGCTAGAAGATATCTCTTATTAGAGATAAGCTCGACTTTGTACATGTTTTTTTTCCATTATTAAGTGTCTGTATTCTGTTTTTGTGCAATAAAGTATAAAGTAAGTAAGTAAAGTAAATCCATGAAGTCCGTTTGTGTAGAACAAACGCCGACGCGCGACGTGCAAACGTGGACTAAGGGCTCATTCACACGAATCGTCAATGACGGTTGCCGCGCGATTCACACGGCAACCGTTATTGTGATTCGTCAAAAAACACGATACGTCATCATGACGGATGGACGTTCACATTGCATATGGAATCGTGTTTTTTCACGATTCGTCAAAATATCCAAACTTGTGTTTCACATTCGTTTCGTGACTCGTCGCGAGCGCATCAGCAAGAAACACGATTTTTAAAACATGTCTATCACGATTCGTGATCGTGACCCATGTGAACACGAGCATTTATTTTCACGGGCTTTTTGCATTGCCGCCGTCAAATGAGTCACTTATAATGAGCATTTATTAGTTGAGCCCAAATCAAATAAAGCGAACGTCTACCTACCTAGAATAAAAAATTTGCAGTGTTAGGTTAGTTATGTGTAGTATTAGTGTAATTTATCTATTTAAACTGACAACTACGAATGTTCTGTGCTCAGACAAACCTCAGTGCTTTATGAGTACTATTTAAGATATCATATAATGTTACTTAAGATACAAAGAATAAATTAAAAAAAAAAAACGAATCCTGAAAAAACAAAACACACGAACCGTCATCGTGTGAATGGGCACTAAAGCGTGCGCGGCACTGTGGCACCGGCACGCGTTGTAGGTGGGAATAGCGCAATACTCGCCGAACCGCCCGCCCCGACCTTTTCGGCCGACTTATTCGGCTTCACCCATTGCATGTCAAACCACTATTTCTATTATTCAGTTATATCTGTCTTGCTTTGCTTGACTGTCTGGTACAGGGTTTCTCAAACTTATGGCCCCAAGTACCCCTCTGTTAGGCCTGGACTCCACCAAAGCGGAGATGTGCGGAGATGTGGAATATTTGTATGGCGCCATGGAAGCGGAGATGTGAGCTGTTTCCATCGCGCATACAAATATTCCACATCTCCGCTTTGGTGGAGTCTCGGCCTTAATGTTGCCAAATGACTGCGAACCCCTAACCCCCCGCTCCTGTCAAAATGAAAATAATAAATTCTAGTTAACACGGTTTTTTATTTTAATAAAAGGCATTACAGTGACAAAAATAAATATGTTTTTAATATTAATGTGATGGATGGGCTTGTTTCTTGTCGCAAATGGAGTCGATTTTAGGAGCAATTTTGGACAATTTTAATCTTAATTCTGGCTCAACTTAAATCGATTTCTGTGCTTGGTTTTTATCATTACTAGATGTGAAAACCCACTCTCACATAAGTATGTTGTTGCAAACTAGTATATCTGCAAAAATATGTATTTTGGTTTTGTCTTGACTACTAAATTGTCCGACTATAGGGAACAGTTATTGTGACATAGCTAATATAACTTGACTCTCAGAGCTCAGAGCGGTTTCATAATAAAGGCCATAATCTAGGACAACGTGACGTCATTGTTCACTAGTTCATTAGACACAGACTTGACGTAAAAAGTTCCGGTAAACCCACCAAAGGAAATATAACATTCCCGATTCCACCCACACGAGGCACGCCGCGTAGGAAGATGGGGCGGAGCTAATAGCAATGGAGCTGCCCATCCATCCTTATTTATATATCAGGCTAAGCGTTGGCACTATTGAAATTTGTTCTGCTAGTCGAAATAGTGAAAGTGTATTTGTATTTGTATTTTATCTATTTATTTGCATCAGCGCACACACACACACAGCATAAAACATAGAAGAACAAGTTGATGAAAAATCAAGACATAAACATTCCATTTTACGTGATAACTATGCGGTCCGAAGTGTATGTGTAATAATTATTTGCTTTTTTATTGACAAGAATTAGGTAAGTACTTAGTATTTGTAAGTACATAAGTCAGTTGTGTTGTTCGTAGGTCCTCATTCCCCGCAAAAGACATTAGAGATTTTTGTGTAAATGTTCTTTTCCGGAAGGCGGTTCCAGTGCTAGTTGTTCTAAGGAAGCAGGTTACGATACGGTATTACGTGAAATTGTCTTGTCCCTTTGAAAGGAGTTGGTTCCTCGCGAATCCTCATTTTAGGTCAACGGGGAAGTTAACTTGCCCCCGCCCCCGCCCCCGCCCACGCTTCGACAGGGGTCGATGTAAAGTGGACTAAAGCGAAGCAAACATCACATAACACAGGCACATACATTGCTTCTGGCCCCACACTAGGATACCCTGTGTCGTGGATACCAGAAACAGCAAAGTCACAAACATGTAAACATCCCAGACCTGAGGTTTTTTTTTGTTATACACGGTTATTTTTAATTGACCGACGATATTTTGGGGATTGATAGTACCCACCGTTCACGCCAGCTAGTGACGTGACGACGGCACACCTCGGACACTCCATAGAACGCTCGTAAAATAATCACCTATTACTACTACATAGCCTAATGACATTTGTACACGTGCAAATGTGTGCGTAAACTCGTTCGTTTGTGAATGTGTGCGTTCAGCTTCTATACAAAGTGTCTCCCGAAGAGGCTCCCCGACTCCGGGGTGAGGTGCGGTATCTGAATCCGCGCGGGGAAGGGAGTGGCCGTTCTGTACGTAGTACTATTATCTCTTCTGTGACGACGGAAAGAAGCCGAGGCCTCCGAGCGACGCGAGCGCGGGCAGGCCTCCGTCACTGAATGTACTCGCGCGCTATAATTACCTACCGCCCGCCCGAGCTCTCGGGCAGCCCGGCTATGGCCAAGTCAGTATGGTAAAGTATGGTTGTCGCAAGCCAAGCGCACGCACGTTTTGAACTGTGTTCGTATCGTACGAGTATCTGCGATGCGAGGCAGCCCTGCGATTAGTGTGAGATCGCGCGGTGCGAGGCGATCACAACTGTACGCTTGAGCATTTAGGCACATTTTAGCATGCAGCGGTTGCTGACGCGACGGAGTAGGCTATTATAGCAGTAGGTATTGGAAATTTCCTACTGAGTGAAGTATCTGTTACGTAGTAACTATTTAGTAATCTGTGGCGCGGGGCGCCTCGTCAATTTTTCTCACCACATTGCATCCGTGACTCGAATAGAGCGGCCACGCGCGCGTCGGCCCCACGAGTTCCCGAGTATCGCACACGCTATGTAACACGTGTCTTCCATCAGCTCGAGAAGCATCCATCAGTACATCAGTGCATAACTCAAAAGCTAGCTAGCCCCGTTGCGTTCGCGAGTGAAATATAGTGCACGCTCCCACCACAAACATTCAGCCCATATTTCCTGCTCATCGCCACGAGGCCAGGACCCAAGCGAGGGTCTGCCCGTGACTTCTACGTGCCATCCAGCTCAACGGCCGACGACGGAGGAGCCTCCGCTCAAGAAGCCACCAGGTACCCATTTCTCCGACATTCCTAACCTCTCATTGACCAACATTCCATTTCTCGTCATTTCTCATCTCAACATTCCATCAGCCCTACATTCGTGGAGCTAGCCTCCAACTCCACACCACCAGTACCAGTATTGATGAACAACTTTCCCCAAGAAACATATGGTCAGAAAGATAAAAAAAAATAAAAGTAAAAAACATTTTTAAACAAAGCTTTTATTTAATGCCCTAAAAAGAAGAAAATAAAATTTCAATTCAATCAAATGCGTCATTTTATTACATTACACAATTTATACGATATAAAAGCTTGTTGCGAGATTTACTTGTGTAGACTTAATTAGGTGGGTAGGCACCTATTTGCACAGACTTGGAGATAAATCCCGCAACAAGCTTTTATATCGTATAAATTGTGTTGTAATAAAATGACGCATTTGATTGAATTGAAATTTTATTTTCTTCTTTTTAGGGCATTAAATAAAAGCTTTGTTTAAAAATGTTTTTTTACTTTTAATTTATTTTTAACTTTTTAGTCTTTATCATTACAGGACAAAACATCTAATCTAGAATTCGAGTGCTTGTCAAGACGAATCAAATGAGACCAAACACGATAGAATTGCGTCGTTTGGTAACAGAGTTCCCATGGCCACCTTCCGGCTCCAGCATCAGATCAGCACTATGTCATAAAAAAATATTCTAGGACCAAAGTATTCGTAAAGACGAATCGAACGAGCCCAAATTCGACGGGCTTGCGATGTTTTATGACAGAGTTCCCATGACCGTCTTCCGTCTCCATCATCAGATCAGCTTTAAGTCAGAAATATATTGCATTGTCATCCGACTTATACACGTATGCGAAATTTCAGCTCAATCGGATAACGGGAAGTGGGTCAAATTCAAGCCGACATTTTTGACGCGAACCGTGATACACACAAACAAACAAACAAACATACATACATACAGTGCAAGTTAAATAAAAGCTTTTAATTAATAACGTCCCTCCGTACATTGACCCTATCAGTTGTGTGTCAGTCTCTCCTCTGTATGATCCCTACGATACAGGCTTGCCTAGTGTGGGGATCACAAGTACTGCTTTTGTTTAATTTTAATTTTGCACATAAGTCTTCACATAATATTTAAATTATATGAATTGTTTTCTTTTCTTTTGTGAAATAAATAAATATTTGATTTGATTAGTTGTTAACCGACTTCCCAAAGGAGGAGGTTTACAATTCGTCCGGATATTTGTTTTTTATTTTTTATGTATGTTCCCCGATAGCGCCTAGACGGATGGACCGATTTGGAAAATTATTTTTTTGTTTGAAAGGGTTTACCTTCCCATTGGTCCCATTGACACCAGGTCAGGATCTGATAATGGGATCCTGGAGAAATCGAGGGAACTCTTCAAATATTATAGGCAGTCCTATAGTGATTTTTGTGTTTTTCATAATAACTCGTGCAAATGCACATGGTAAGCATAATATTGTGATGCGGAACTGCTCATGAAGACCACATATGGCCACCAGATCTGCTCAATACTAGGTACAAATACAATGCGTGGCTGACGGGCAGGCAACGCATAGCCTAAGCCGGCGGACCTAGAGCCATGAAACTTTGTACAGAGGTTCCTTAGTAGCGTGGGGTAGCACTGTGATGGGATTTGACAAAATTAATTCCCCAAGGGGGGGGGGGGGGGGGGGGGGGGTTACAGTTTGTATTAAACTCAATCTAATGAAATAGGGTTTGTGGAAGTCGGTTTTTTATAAAGTTAACTTTTTGTTTCAATTATTTTCAAGTTACTATGGGAGACCTAAAATTTTATTTCACTTGCGACCATATGTTTTTTGGGGAAAGTTGTTCATAAGGGTACTATCAATCCCCAAAATATCGTAGATGAATTAAAAATATCCGTGTATACTCACGACTGTGATTCCCACAAGGGTAGCCAGAAGGAACATAATGATCCCATAGCCACGTTCGTCTATAAATCAGTCCAAAGTCATCGAAAAGTGTGTACAATTGCAGGGCCATGTGAGCTTATTTCGTGCAGCCAGAAAACGGAGGTTCTTTTAGGCTCATACAAGGTGCGCTGAGATTGTTCGGCTTTAAAAGAGCAGTGATCTCTTTCGCGCATAGGGATAAAGGTGCCTGGTGAGAGATAGAGAAAGGTGACAGCGCGCTCAGAGCCAAAGTAAGTTATTGCAAACTGTACGATGATCGTACAGTCTTTATGAAAGGAAATTCAACCATGAGGTACAAGTTTTATTAACAGGGACCAAGTCGAATGCCTCGTCAACTAAACCTAACTTAGAAAGGCAAACCCTTTAATCCTTACAACACTACTTCAGTCACGATTCACGAAGCATCAATTTCAGCGCTAACCCAGAGACCTATTCAAAAGTAAATAAACCAGCCAAGTGCGAGTAGGACTCTCACTTGAAAGGTTCCGCACCATCGTACAAGAAAATAACAAAAATACTGGGGACACCCTTATTAATTCGAGGAAGTGGTAGGTACTTGATACCACGCATTATGTGCCCCATGTACTGCAATTTCCTGACCTTTATAGTCTTTAGAAGCTCCAAACCTTTGTGCATTCTCTGCAGCACCGTCTCGTTTTTGACTCTATCCGTCCAAGATATTTTCAACATTCTCCTGTATACCCACATTTCGTGATTGTATTAGTTTGTTTCAGATACTTAAGTTATCCATAAACAAACAGATTTGAGCCTGATTTTTTAATTGACTATGCTGTAAACTATAATGATAGAGGCAGAAAAATCCCCAGGGGTATGATTTTCGCGCATTCAATATCCGTCAATCGAATTCGCGAGAATCATACCCCAAAACCAGTAGGAAGGTGGCATCGAATTAGCCGACCATATTTTGAGGAATGATAATAGCAACCATCTTTATGAACAACCTTACCCAAGAAACATGGTCGCAGAAGAAGGATACTCGTAAATCATACATTGTCTGAAAACCAGCGCTGCAAGCTAGCACTGTGCTAGCTTGTAGCAAACGCTGAGACTGTTCCCTTTTTTGCCTTATATACCTACTTACGCATTCGCTTTCCTCAGTATTGTTTTTTTTTTAGGCAAAATAAACAATTTCTATTTCTATTTCATTTTTTGTGTAAAACGACAGACCAATCTGTCATATAGATCGAGTATAGAAGTTATCAAAATTTCTCGAAACTGGCAATATCGAACCATTCTGGGATGACCTAAAGTTCCGAAAATGTCGGATTTTCACGAATAATTTAAATAGGGTATTAAAGTACTTGCAAGGTTACATTATCCCAGGCACCATACACAAAATGTTCAAACCCCTTTAAAATGCATCGCATGTATGAAAATGCATGCATCTTCCAAGTAAGTATTTATTTATAGTCGACTTTGAACGCTAATGTATCGTTTCTGGGAAAACATTGTTGGAAAATGTTATTTGTATTCGATGAAATAGATTTCTATGAACTCAAGAAAAACAGATTTATGTATATGAAGTAGGTTAGTTAAAGTTGGTGCAGTCTTCAGATAATCCGAACATGAACATGGCAATTCATAATTCTTAATTTCTTTATTGGACACAGATTAAACTGAGAAAACTAAATATACGTGATAGTGTACAAAAGGCGAGCTCAACTATAATAAGAGATCTCTTCCGGAAAACCAAGGTCCAAGATACAATTGATAGATTTAACGATAAAACAAAGTAAAAAATATTAATCACGGATATACAATTACATAATTTGCAGGACCGCCCGCCGCGCAATATTCCATACAAAAAACGGTAACATTTTACACCCCTACTTAAATATTTTCACATTCTTTTTCAATGAATAACTATGCTCGTACATTCCGGTTCCGCCATATCAAATTTGTTATATTCACGCACTTGAGATTGCTATCAGAGCTGAGAGCGACTAATTATTCCGGGCCAGTAAGTACCTACTTTTAAATTGTGTTTATTAACACAGTAACTCTTAAGGCGTGGCATACCCCAGAAAAGACACAAAATAAATTACACATTTTTTCACGATTTCTCGTCACAGTAGTACTATTAGTTATTCGTGACGTCACTTGGCATACAACTCGCACACGCGTCGCCGTAAATCTGTCGGTTCCGAGCTAACTTGTGTGTGATTTATCACTCCTTACTCTGACTGCTAGATTCGGGAGCGAGGGCGCCACTGTACTCATAATTACTGAATATCGTGATAGTCACCAGTGTGCCAATATTTCCACATGATGAAATATTTCCATATGATCATGTGCTTTCCTTTAGGTGAAGGGGTGATTTCAGCGCCATTTTGAAAAGAAAATCCTGTTCAGAAAGTGTCTCAAATGGTCAGCATAGAATAAACTAAACGGTCTGAAATAAATGAATATTGAATAGAATGCAGTACTGACTCATTTTTAGGGTTCCGTACCCGAATGACACAGATGATGTATTTATGTTGCCGCTATAACAACAAATACTGAAAACAAAATAAATTTAATATTATGGGGGGCTCCCATACAACAAACGTGAATTTTGCTCATTTTTGCTCGATATTGATAATGGTAGCAGGTAGATGCTTAAAATGTTAACAATATATTAAGTATATTATTTACTTAAAAAATAAATAATTAAGTTAAAATTAAATTAATATTTAGGGGGGCAAAATCTATAAGTACATAATATAATTTTTGATACATCATCCATCATCATCATTCACATGGGTTGGTGGCTAAGCCATTAAATTACTGGTAAATCTATGGGTACCTATCGCCAATCTGAAGATATAAGACAAGTGCGGATTGGACTCGCGTTGAGAGGGTTTCGTAAGTACAACAATAATGGGACTAATGCCAACAAAAATACCCAACCCTAAAATTCAGTTTTTCATACAAACTTTGCACCCCAGATTTAGGGGGTTAGGGGGTTAAAACTGTAGATTTCGGAGTTTTATGGGATATGGGTGCAAACATGTGCTTGCATACCAAATTTCAGACTTGTAGGACGTCGGTAAGTACCCTAGAGGTTTTGATGACATGCGAACAAAATTAGTCTTAAAAATATTATAAAAATACATTTAAGATTCTCACAGCATGCGCTTTCATTTGATTTATCACGCGGCATATTTTGATTTTATTAAATTTTATTTTTCTCATTTGTCCCCCCAAAAGTGGCCCCCATGTTCCATGCTTAAATATTTACATTTCACATCTGTCTTTAGGTCACAGAAATTGATATGTGTACCAATTTTCAACTTCATCGGTCCGATATGTTCTGAGTAAATTGCCTGTGACGGACGGACGGGCGGACAGACGCACGGCACGAGCGATCCTTTAAGGGTTTCTCCTTCTGAGATACGAAACCCTAATTATGAACAGAGGCCATAACTCGTCGATCAGAGTACAAATTCCGACTAACCTCAGCACCAAGTCAGAATTTTTCAGCTCCTCCGAAACCGCTTTCAAATGGCCTTTGATTTATGCAACGCGCCATGGAATAGAACAGTCGGATATTATACTGCCAATTATAATATCCAACTGTTATTCGATGCACCATTTTACGTAAGGGCGTTTGGGCACATTGAGCCAGTGGCGGATGTAGTGGGGGGGGGGGGGGTTAACGCTAAATAATAATAAAAAAAACGCTGCCCTTGAATTTTTCTGAGCTACTCGTTACTCGACTTGCTAGCAATATGCAATGTGTTAAACTATTAAAGTTGAACCTCTTGAACTGTACTAGAGCTAAGTTGACCCTCCCCGAAAATCTTGAGCTGCGCCCGCGCCTGATATGAGTAAACAAGTATATGCAGAGCACCCTCCCTAAAAGTAAACCTAAACCCCCCCCGGCGCGCCCATGCATAGGGTAAAATTGGATGATTTGAACTTTAGGTAAGGAAGCTCAAGAAATCTCTGCGCCCACCTTTGGGAATATGGTACCATTGAGCTGATTTGATGATGGAGTGCGAAGCTCGAAGGTGGGAGCTGGAACCCTGGGATGCTTACTAGTAAACCCATCGAGTTTAGGCTCATTAGACTCGTTGTGATGAGACCCTTTAATTTCACCTGATGATGAGACCTGGTGATGAAACTGGAAGACTGGTTTATGCGGCGGTTTTTTAATGCTTATTATGTAGGTACTTCTTGTTCGCTCAATTATTTACGAAATAACGAATTAACACAGCGTCACGCCTTTTCCCAAACGAGATGGCAGAGGCACTGTTGAGCCCACGATTAGTCAGTTATTCAATACTCTATTCTGCGTGACAGAGGGCTAGCCTATGGCCAGCCTATGAAAAATATCCGAATGATGTTTAAGCATGAAGTCCCCAATCAAATCAACTCAAATCAAATCAAATCAAATCCAATTGTCCCCCTTTATCACTTACAATATCCTATTACTTCTGTTATATTAAGGAAAAGTTATAAACTAGAACCATTTTATATCACAGTTACGTTGAAACAATACAAAGAAGTAAATGTGTAACACTGAAAACTTATATTCTACTTCATTGATAGACCATTGACTTCAGAATCTTCTTACATAGGAAACATATTTCCGCATAAGACCCAACGGTTGTAGACCTTATATCAAAGGACTAAGAAATAGAGTAACGGAATTCAAAAGCTCACATGGCAGCTTTAAAGCAATAAACTTTTCTTAGACCCGTATTCAGTTCTAGAGAACTTGAGTATTTCAGAAAATGAATTCTGGAAATGTTATTTCTGTAATTTAAAGTGATGGAGAGTTTAGTAGAGGAAGCTGGGATATAAAAGTTGTGTTATTTAAGGATGGCGTTTTATTATATCAAACAATGATGCTGATGATTATATTACGAATATGTCATAGTTGCGGTTGTTTTTTAGCTAGAAAGCGTTTTTACTAATTAAAACTAGTTTTCACTAGTTAAAACTAGTTTTCACTACTTAAAACTAGTTTTTACTAAGTGCCTTTGTAAAAACTAGAAATAACTAATGCTCAAAATTCATATCGGGTAAAACTAGTTCTTACTAGACAAAACGCTTGGGACAGGTTTTTTTAGGGACAACTTCTGGCACAATGGTGCCTCTCCCCTTATAAGAATAGCCATAATGCCATAACATGTTGTATTATGAATTTGTCTATGTACTCATTATTTTTTCAACGAAATTACTCCCGATTATTTCATTACTGCTGCCCCGCTGCTTAACTCGATTGCTCAACTGTATAAAAGCAGTGGGTATAACCATGGCTCAACTGATGATTGCGCAACTATGAATAGTTGAGCAGAAAATAGTGACAAAGGTGACCTTATCCCTAATAATACGATTTGACAACGACGTATCAACTTTTCCAATATTTCAAGCCTTATTAGAAGCCTTGTAAGCCAGTGCCTTCATCTTCACATCATAATATCCAGTAGAATATTACCCACATGTGTCAACAAAGGACCCTTTTCAATGGATTCACTGTCCCGTTCTCATACAATCTGGTAACTGAATCAAAGTTGAGTAAGGGCTCGGGTTCGATGCCCGGTCAACTAAGATAATTTCTTTCCCGCTCGAGTTGGTATTGGTTCGTTAGGTGACCTTTCGACTATCTCCTTGGGGGTTACGAGTTGGATTTATTTCCAGAAACTTGATATTGAATAAGGAAGCGATAGATATGTCGGTTTAGTAGCAAATCAGGGTTGATTAGAGAGATGTTATGAAGCTTTTGAACTAGAAAAATAGTACAGTGAATCAATCGGAAGAGCTTTGGATGAGGAATAACAAAATGTTACTGAAGATACAGATGCTGCGAAGGTAAATATTTGTCCAAACAGAAAAATGATGAAAGAAATCAACTTCGACCTTGTGTCCAATCGAGTTCTGATTCGACTGTTTTTAAAAGATATTGAGTGGTGTTGACTCTTGCCTTTATCCCTTTGCTTTGAGGCTTTGATGATTTGATAGGATAGTTAATTCAGATTGTTTCTTGATTTAGAAATACATTTCTAAAGGAAAACTGTTACTATTTCGTAATTTTCGGTCAATTTGAGTTGGTAGGTAATGCTGATCCTCTCATGTCTACAAACACATGTGCAGACAAAACGAAAATGATTAAAGAGCGCACTATAATTAATATTAGCATTATGTAGTGTACCGATGCCAAGTGCGGTGAAGCATAGTGTTTGTTGCACGGCAGATTCGTTTGTGATTTGTTACTTCGGCAGAGGGCGTTGATGTATAGTGATAGTGATAGGTGATAGGGACATCGTGGGATAGACTGTACATTGTCACACACAAGTGCCTTTGCTTGACTTGGCGGGGGCACTAATTTTATTATTAGCAATTTCTTTATTTTAGTACACAAAGCAGACAGGTAACTTAAAGAAGAAATTGCACTAAGGTGGGCATATCTCTCACATGAGACTTCATCCAGCAAACCATGATGGTATGAAAAGGTTGTTGTGGTTGGTTTCAAGTTGTCAGATTTGTTGTCGGGCTTTTTCTTACACGGTGTGGCATAACCACAGAATACCTGTCTATTAGTGCAAAATATAGTTTTCCTATCTACCATTACTTATTACATTATTACGATTAAGATCCGTATTTTTACTATTTGGTTTTTTTTTGTAAATTAATTGTAGAATTTATTATTCGGATATCTTTTCTGCGTCATAGTCATCGCAAATAGGTTGACCTATTTCGACCTGATTTCGCGAATTATCAACACTCATTTAATTCTACAAATGTCGCAGATAATCCTTACTAACTAAACATAAATTATTAACATAATTATTTTTTTAAGACTGTCCACCTACGTTTTAAACACTGTTATTTACTCACGTTTTTGTAAAAATAATCTTTGAATTTCCCAGCGACACACAACAAATTAATCAGGAAGAAGCTCCATTAATGATAATTTCATACAACTCCATTCATACAAAAGTGACCTTGTTCCATTGAACAGAACGTATATTCTTATCGTGTATTATATTTTTATATTAATAACCTGTTTCAAACGGCCTCGATAATCTCTGTTCTCATTCATCTGCCATTTTACACACAATGATTTGTCTGGTCAATAGGATCGAGACGTTTGGAACATGGCCTAAATCTCAAGATGTCGGAAGCCATAATCCCAAATGAAGGAAAGATTCCTATTTCTCGTTCCGAGAATTGGGGTTATTCGAGTATGGGTGGAAGTGTAAAGATAAATGTAAAGATAAAATGCCTCTTTAGTCTCATAATTAAATGTGCGTAATAATTAATTAGGTACTTTAACAAATGTTTTTTTTTTAACCGACTTCAAAAAAGAAGGGGGTTATCAATTCGGTTCTGTTTTTTTTTTAAATTATTGTTACATGGAAACTAATACAATTTATGAAATGATTTAAAAAAAAAAATCTTTCTTCAAAAGGAAGCCCAATAGTTTGGTTCCATTTTTGGAAAATCAGGAATCGGTCCAGTAGTTACGTTTCTACATGAAAAAAACTGTGTAGTTTAATTGGAAATAAATATGTTTAATTATTATGAGGTTCGTCATGTAATCGGACTTGGTATGAGGTACCCCTTTACGGGTAAAGCCTCCTCCAACTTTTTCCACGAATCCCAGTCCTTGGCCAGTCTGCTCCAGGTAACTCCCGCCACTTCTACGATGTCGTCCCGCCAGCGTCGCGTCCGTCGTCGCGGACGGCCCTGTGGTCTCGTTGCTTCTCTAAGTGGGAGCAGGCCTCCGTCACTGAATGTACTCGCGCGCTATAATTACCTACCGCCCGCCCGAGCTCTCGGGCAGCCCGGCTATGGCCCGGCTGCCCAAGTCAGTATGGTTGTCTCGGTCTTGGCTACCGACCTGGAAATCATGGGAGACTACCTGAAATCCTGGCGCCTAATTCCCAGTGCAAGCAAGACGGAGGTGTCATGCTTTCATCTCAACAATAAGGCGGCAAACTATAAACCACAAATCCCTTTCAACGGCCAGATTCTCAAGTACAGCCCCTGCCCAAAGTATCTTGGAGTCACCCTCGATAGATCCCTGACGTATAGGGAGCACCTTTCGAAGTTATCACAAAAGGTTGCAACCAGAAACAACATTATACATAAACTCTGCGGTACATCGTGGGGTGCAACCGCCGACTGCCTGCGTACATCCGGCATATCCCTGGTCTACTCCGCTGCCGAGTATGGTGCCCCGGTCTGGCTGAACAGTGCCCATGTAGACAAACTGGACGCCAAGCTAAATGACACCATGCGCTGTATCTCCGGTACCGTTAAATCGACTCCTACTCATTGGCTGCCCGTCCTGAGTCACATCGCCCCTCCACACCTCCGCAGAAGACAGGCACTGAACAGAGAAGCCGATAAGATACGAGCCCAGCCCAGTCTGCCTGCACACGACTACTTCTGTAGACCACCCCCGCACCGGCTCAAGTCTCGAAACCCACCTTACGCTTCAGCAAAAAACTCACTCCAATTCGACCTCTCCGAGAGCTGGAAGGCAGAGTGGAGCCAAGCTACTGTTGGAACGACCGTGAACGACCTCGACCCTACGTCCAAGTTACCGGGTTTCGGCTTACCGCGCAACTAATGGTGCCGCCTGAACAGACTCCGGACTGGGCACGGTCGGTGCAACTACTTCCGACACAAGTGGGGTTGGAGAGATAGTGCTATGTGTGAGTGTGGGGTGGAAATACAGACCATGGAGCACATCGTTCAGCGCTGCCCTTTGACATCTTACAGTGGACCCCCCCGAGATCTGTTTGACCTTCCTCCTGACGCAGCCTTAGTTCATTAAATATTCCCCTGTAGCCTATTCACTAGAGCCATACGATTAAATAAATAGTATGGTTGTCGCAAGCCAAGCGCACGCACGTTTTGAACTGTGTTCGTATCGTACGAGTAGAGGCAGCCCTGCGATTAGTGTGAGATCGCGCGGTGCGAGGTGATCGCAACTGTACGCTTGAGTATTTAGGCACATTTTAGCATGCAGCGGTTGCTGACGCGACGGAGTAGGCTATTATAGCAGTAGGTATTGGAAATTTTCTACTGAGTGAAGTATCTGTTACGTAGTAACTATTTAGTAATCTGTGGTGGGAGTCAGAGACTATATATCCAATTGACTACGTCTGGGGGGAATGCGGCTCGCCAAACGTTTGTTGTATTCAAAAAACGTTCGCATACGCAACCTATGTACGATGACGGGCCGCCAGACAGTTACAAAGCGGCTGACCGATCACAGCTCTCTTACCTCGTCCCCCGCCGCCCGTAATTTGGTGAGTGTGATTCAAAGGAAAATGTATCTATGCGCTCTCCACTGGATAAGTGCTCCCTGGTTGCCGGCAACTCTCGCCACTTCTACGATGTCGTCCCTCCAGCGTCTCATCGCCAAAGAGTTTGCATCCTCCTTTCATTATCTATGGTCGTCGCGGACGGCTCTGTGGTCTCGTTGCTTCTCTGGGTGGGAGTACATTGTGCGTCACACCTTTTTCCTTACGGGGTGGCAGAGGCACAATTATCTCACTTATAGCTAGTTATTCAACACTCTTTTTTTGTGACAGGGGTCTAGCCCTTTGCCGCAGCTGTGGAGACTGAAGATTTCAGTACCATTTTTTCTTTCATATGTAGTTAGAAACATCCGTTTAATGTAACATAAATGTTATCTGTGTTATTGGCAGTACATGATCAGCACCTGTATTAGAACCTGCATCTCCAGCATGAGATGCAAGCGCGAAGCTCACTAGACCATAGAGTTATTTTTATTATCACCCTTTTATTAGGTCGTGTTGTAGCTAAATAATATCGTGCAGAAAATCTAGGAATGGAAATTACGCCCACTTTTAGTTATTCTGTCACTACGAAACTTAGTAGGTATGTGTATTTAGTTCAGATGATAATACAACGAGCTGGTCTGATGATGTAGCTCGTAGATGGCAGAGGGAACCCTAGTATGCTTACTTGTAAACTCATCAAGTTTGGGCTCATTCAATTCGTCGTCATAAGTCCTATTTTTATTGTACTTTCTATTCTATTCTATTCCATTCTATTTTAGCGAAATTCTCATTTTCATCACCGATGATTGATGATGATGATCCATCGTCTTTGGGTTCATTTAATTTGTCTTGATAAGTCTTCTTGATCTCGAAAGGGTGTTTTGAGTTTTTAAACTACTATAGGTAATTATTATTTTATTACATTGAAACTGCCAATAATGTTGTTTTGGGATTCCCCAACAAAACTTCCTCTGGCCAGATTGATAATGAAGTGCACGCGCCGCCGGGAGTATAGCTTGTCGGTCATTTCCTGACATACAAGTTCTAGGTCACGTCGACATTGCGCTGAAAACAGTGACTAATGTGATGTGTGGTGTATGGAACTCTCCGAATGAAGTTTGTTTCGTGGAAAGAACGATTTACAAACCTATTTTAATGACGGACAAGGAAATATTTAAGTATACACAACTGAAACGTCAAACTATCGAACAAAAACATAATTATTTTAATCTAGGAAGGAACCATCGCAATGAACTCTCTTACCATTTACCAATTACATAATGACACCTATCTAGCCTCCTGCACCAACAGTTGAGCAAAGGTCTCCTCTTCATTACGCTATTACTTACATCGCAGTCTTGGGCCATTCATTACACAACAAACCCATTGGACCTCTAGGGGGTATTAAAACAATAGACAGACGCTTCAAACTTATAACACCTCTCTTCTTCGGGGCTTAAAAATAGAGCGAAACCATGTAAAACAGAGAAAACACATTTAATTCAATCCGCATTTCAGCATCAATCTTCAACTCTGACACTTCAAGTGGTTCTATCGTCGACCGAACAAAAGACGATCACTCCTCATTGCATCTCATTTGTTTGCTGATTGGAGCGGTCTCGCTATGCATCGAGATGTCGTCGTGTCGCTGGCACGTCGCTGGCTACTTCCTGGTTCATATTGTTGCTGATGTCATAAAGAGTCAGTGTAGGCGATGAATCGATTTGAATTTTTAGTTTAGATGAATATGACCTGCTGGTTCTGTCAGTGTGGCTACTTTTTACCCCGATTAAAAAGTAATAAAAAAGTTAGTTTTATTTCTGCGTTAGAGGTGTCTTACTGATTCTATGGTTTAGTCTGTTTGTTTTAACAGATTCTTCTAGGTATCAGCATGTTTCTTGTAGGAGACCAGCATTAAAGTTTAAGACGCCTCATGAATAAATTAGGGGTGCTTGTTTCATGTGTGTTTCAGGAAATACTCGGCAAATCGTAATCAATTTCTGGTATATGTAATTTGACTTTAAAATCGTATCAAATTATTATTTGATCAACCATGGTTGGATATCAGCAAATGTTTAAAGAAGATACCTATATTCTTTAAACATTTGGTGATATCCAATCATGGTTGATCGAACGAAAACGTCCAAGAGGCGAATATTGCAAGTAAGTCAGCTACAATTCATTTACAACGATGTGCAAAAAATATGAAAACAAGTCTATTTCCCTCCAACTCGACATCAGCGATAAAGCACAGAAAATCCTATAAAACTGGGGATAATCGGCACACACAAAGTAATAAAACTGCGGTGTAGATAGATGTGAATTACGTTTATACATACTTACTGTCTGTTTGAGAAGTTAGGGAAACGAAATACTCGGAGAAGAATTCATATAAAAAACAGGCCTAGTGAAAGTAAGATCTGTGCACTGTTCCTGCAAAAATCGCATTTTTAACCGACCGACCTCAAAAAATGGAGGAGTTCTCAATTCGGTTTTAATATTATTTTCTGAAATATTTTGCTTCTACACCTCTACACCTCCTTTTTGCATGACGCCAGAGGCTCTATCATTGTTCAGTGACAATGACACGATGACAACGATGTCGGTTTTTATTATTATTATTATACCAAAATAGGGCTTTTTGACCGTCTCCACGAAAGCTGAAGGATGATAATGTATTAGCCCATCTGAACGAATGAGTCACTGATGGATGGACCCACATATCAACGATCTGGTTTGCGCAGTTTTTGCAGATAGTACCGTCCTACTCATTCGTCCATTCAGTTAATTTAGCGCATCAATCATAACATCGTGTGAGTAAACGGAGAAACCATCGACCCCAATATAAACAAACCCACTTACAGTGTGCGCAAGGAAAAACTATGTCAGTAAACGAGTAACTAACTAATTAGCCTTGGATTGAAGGCTTGGCGCAAAAGGGGTAAGTTAGAGTTTTTCATGAAAGCTAAAAATCTAAAAAGGCCACGTGCGAGTCGGACTCGCCCATGAAGGGTTCCGTAGTAGCAAGTAATTATAAGACTGGATGTTTGTGTTGTAACTTTGTTTTTCATAGTGTTTGTATGAATGACAAAGTTATTTTTGCGGTTTTTAATAAATGTTTTTCAGCTTGATAACTGCTTATCTGGGGGCGCGGTAGCGCCCCCAAGCCAAGTCGAGCAAAACATACGGGCGCAGCAGTAACATCCTTTACAGGAAGCCATTCAGAGCATATTTGACCTACCTTTTACTCCGTTGTGGATAAAGATAGAAACCTGAATTCCCGGCGGCTAAAAGGCACCATGTCATAAGACATATTCTCAAAATTTCAATAAATTTGAACCAGTAGAGTTGAAGGTACAGCAATTCAAAGTTCCTCAATTTTGACACTCACTGACTCACTGATTCACGATCATGAAAACTCTAAAGGTTACTTCTAGCGAACCCACAAGCTTAAAATTTTGAGCATGGTTAAATTTTAGCCTGCAAAGCCAAGGAAAACTCAAACATTGCGCAATTTTAGCCCCAATTTCATAATATATTAATTATCAATAAGCTCAGTACACGACTACTTCGATTCATCGCTATTCCCCATTAGATGTCGCTATGTGTATTTTGAATCGCGGTATGGTTTGGTTCCAGCTATGATTTAAATAAAGCGGTTACAATATTGTCTAATATCGCTATTCCCCATTAGATGTCGCTAGTTGTGCATTTCCTGAATCGCGGTATGGTTTTGTTTGAGGTATGATTTATATTTATATAATTCACCGCCCAGACTTGTCACAAATCGTAACATCAAAGCCACAGAGAAGAGCCCATAGAGATAGGGAGTGGGCTTTGAGAAAGTCGGTAGCTAACGCACAAGAAATAGTACCCGAAAAGAAAAAAAGGAAAGTTACTTACAAAAAGAAATGAGATCCTAACAAAAACATGCATAAGCATATACAAAAACGCCAGTCTCGCAGCCTGCGCAGTTTATTCTACCGTAAAAAGTTGTGAGATCTAATTTTAAACCAAGTCGGATAATTTAACCAGTATCTGTGTATGGTAGAATCTTTCCAACAACTTTATTATCGTATACTGTTAAGTAACTACCTAATTAGTTAACTAATAACATTTATAGTGATCGGATCAATATAAGACATCTTTATTTCTTCAATAATAATTAGAATAACTTGGCAATCGCGCTCAACTGACCACTCTATAGCACCCAGAGCACAAATGAATATTATTACTCAACACAACACATCTCTAAATAAAGATAAACTTAACTAATAGGAAAACAACGAATTATTTCGGAGCGAGAGCAATAGGTACATTACGTTGCACACACGGTCCTATAGTCGACAACTTTTCTACGTGCGATTGCCAAGTCATTCTAATTATTATTGAAGAAATAAAGATGTCTTATATTGATCCGATCACTATAAATGTTATTAGTTAACTAATTAGGTAGTTACTTAACAGTATACGATAATAAAGTTGTTGGAAAGATTCTACCATACACAGATACTGGTTAAATTATCCGACTTGGTTTAAAATTAGATCTCACAACTTTTTACGGTAGAATAAACTGCGCAGGCTGCGAGACTGGCGTTTTTGTATATGCTTATGCATGTTTTTGTTAGGATTATATTTTGTGCAAACCTATTCGTTGAAAGTTTGTATTGAAATAGACAGCATATAATTTTTTTTAGATTTTTCATTTTCTTACTTTAAAAGTTAGAGGGGGGGGGGGGACACACAATTTTTTCCACTTTGGAAGGGTCTGTCTCTTTAACGATTGACTTTTAGGAAAAAATATTTTAGAAACCTAAAGACTTTTTCAAAGACCTATAGACACACCACACATGTAGGTTTGATGAAAAAAAATTTGGTGTCAGTTCCATGTATGGCCCCCCTTATTTTTTATTTTTTTTTCTATTAAAATCGCAAAGCGGTTCACAGAATACATCTAGATACCAGGTTTCAACTGTGTAGTCTAATAGTTTTGGAATAAAGTTGCTGTGACATACGGACGGACAAACAGATAGACAGACAGATAGACAGACAGACAGACAGACAGACTTGACGAAACTATAAGGGTTCCTTGTTTCTCTAACGTGTTCCGTTAGAACCCTAAAAATGGATCGTTAACAATACCACATTTTGGCTGAAAAAAGTTAAAAGCAAAGATTAATGTTTGCCAAAAGTGAAAACAAGATTCTGGCTGGCACCGCTCTGGCAGACGCCGAGATAAAATTAAATAAAAAGTAAATAAAGAAGCCGTTCTTGTCAAGTTTGACACCGAAATAGAGATAAGAAATAACAATGTGTGTTTACAACACGACAAGACAATGGAACATCTACAGAACATAGGCTTTGGGAACCTGAAAATTCGTATTTGATACGATTCCGCTCCAGACTTTATACTTTTGCTGGAGAAGTATATTCGACGAATGATGCACTCGGAATTCAATAAGCAACACATTATTTTCAGTTACATAGGTCGCGTGAAAATGAAAATCCTCCTTTCACAGTTTCAGAATTCAGTGTTTGCGCGCCAAGCGCCCAAAGAGGTCGTCTTCACAGAGTTTAGACAAGCTCTGCCGAAGTTTCCCGCGTCTTCTCTCGTGACAGAAAAACAGTGGCCAAATCGTTTTACGATCTTGTAACAATTAAATGCACACAGTGGTTTTATTTTGTGTTTAATGTGATCAACGAATTTAGGCGCCATCCTGTTTTTTCAGGCGTAAGTATACGAACTCCTTTGAACTTTTATATTTTTACTTTTAATTGTGGTTTCGGCGGCCAGTGGCCGTCTGCTATCTGCATAAATAATACGGAAGGTGTTATTCATAAATGTCATATTAAAGTGTCGCGGAATTTTGGCCGTTAGTTTTTTTGCGACTTTTTTATAACATGTGTCGTTTGTCTGTCCGAACTCTTGAGTGGCAATAATTTTCGGGCCATTACGCCGACCGACATAGTTTCAGTAAATTAGCTCTGAACCCTTATTTGCAACTGTTGGAAAGACGTGGGAAACTCTGGAAAAAATATGTGTGCCTTTTTTCTTTTACTTGTTAGGTTAGAGTTGATTCGAGCGTACGTATTCAGTAATTGGACTTTCTTTCTGCTGATTTCGATGAATTATTATTATCAAAGTAGATAATATTTCGTTATTATTTTATCGTTATTGTATTATAGGAAACCCTTATAACTATTTACCAAACCTGTTCTTATTCGGTTTCTATTCAAGCAACCCTTTCTGAGTATGAGTTTGAATTACGCTATGAAATCATAGAGTTTCGCAGAATTCCACCTCTTTCTTACCACCTCGAAGTTAAAAAAAAACCTGCCTCTGACCAAAAATCTAGTATCTAATCCACAATTCAATCACCATTGCCTTTTTATAGCCCAAATACTATGTAATCACATCAGCCACCTCGCATCCGTGATCAATGATCATCTATAAAATACGGTAATTGTTTGTGTTGGCACACACCGTGGTGGGTCGCCACTCGCCACCCTATGCCACACTTCGGCAGACATTTTGGCAATGTATTTACGTTGGTTCTTGTTACCGTGTGAATCGAAATTTTTGTGGTGTTTAGTAAATCTCTCTCCATGGTGATGATGGGCTAGCCCCCTGTCGCGAAAATGGAGTAATTAACTTGCTAAACGTAGGCGCAATTTGTACATTGGAATTGATGTTCATTTATTTATGATCGATTTAACAGATCATTCGTCAAATCATCATCATAAAGATGACGTAAAAGCGTGGCATAAACATCTACCCTGCCACCTAGGGTAGAGGCAAGAGTATGGGAAAAGGCGTGACGCTATGACTTATTTTCTTTGTTGTAAAAATGTACTATTATTGCACAAGTTAACACAAATTACAGATAGGAAAGAATATGTACATGGCGAGCTAATAATATCTAAAAATGTATTTCCTTCCAAACAAAAGTAAACTTCTGTAGATAAACAGCAAGTAACAACAGCTTGTACCTACACTCAAAACATAAATGAACTTAAATTGAATTTGAACTCTACAGTGAAGTTTTAAATTAAACCATTAGTTTTGTCCATTACAAATGGATGCTGTATATTTAAAGTGGCAGGCTCCGCAGTTCCGTACCAACTCTCCTTTTCCTGCTAATGTTCTAGGAACACTTATTAGTTTCGTTGAAACACAGCGAACTAAAACCCGGCTAAGTGCGAGTTGGACTTGCACGCAAAAGTTCCGTAAGAAGCATGTTTCTTGTAGGGCGACCAGCATTATATTTTACGGAACATGTCTACATATATGTATGTCACAATTGCAATTAAAATTATACAGACCTGTGGTGACAGGGATGGCCTGACAGACAAAGTAAGGGGTAGCCTTACGGTCGATCCCAAATAACCTATCTCTATCCGTGATCTGCAGATTACGCGTTACATTTGACAGTTGCGCTATGGGATTTATGTCAAAATTGACACTAGCAATCTCAAATCTGCAGATTATGGATAGAAGATAGGTTATTAATTTCGGCCGTTAGCGGCCAAATACCAAATACTATTGTTCAAACAAAGAGCCATTTTAATACTGGTGATGTACTTTGTCTTTGACTGTTCTTCAATATTTGAGTTGTCAAACTCATGATATCTATCTATCCATGGTTTTCACAATTGACCCTATCTATCTGCAGATTGAGGATAGATCGGTTACGGTTAGATAGAACGGACGTAACCTAGATGGCCTTAGTAACAGAGTTTGGTTGGCATAGCATCCTTTCATACCGAACCCCGAAAATTGCCGATTTGTCACGTGGTTTTGGCAGGCTAATGGTGGGTCACGAAGTTCTCAAACAAATGAATATGCGCCAGAGTGAGCCATTCAGGAAGTCAGTTACTTTCACACTATGGCCAAATGTACAAAACGATGCTCGAACAAATTGGCACTTAAACATCATAT
Source organism: Argyresthia albistria (assembly GCA_963457715.1). NCBI lineage: Eukaryota > Metazoa > Arthropoda > Insecta > Lepidoptera > Argyresthiidae > Argyresthia > Argyresthia albistria. Next base: position 7,676,065 of record OY735273.1, read on the forward strand.
CACAGAATGCACAGACTGATAGTCAATTGGAGAGCCTCTCAAATGTCCTACTGGCGCAGTCATTTCCCGTTTAGATACGTGATAGGTATAGGGAAACTAGCTCAAAAATCGACGATCAGGCCCTCAGGGACTAGTGTGTTCATCTGATGGACACCTCAAAGAATAACTCTACCAATTTTTACAACTATACTTAGGTTAGGTACGAATTATTCGGTCTAACTTCCTTAATTTGAACAGGCTATGACTTTCAGTGTCAGTGCTACCTCTCAAGCTCACTTTTCATTGCGGGTGATCATAAATAAACCGACACATTTTCATAAACTTACCTCATTATTCAGTTTAACTATCAGTTACAGGAAGCCGCTTCAATAATTCGTCCACCAGTTCGACCTCTAGAGTGCCACAGACAGACACACAGACGGACGACAGACCCACAGACTGACATAACGCTTCAAACGTATACACCCCTCTTTTGGTGGTTGGGGGTTAAAACATAACATAACATAGCGTAGCGTCACGCCTTTTCCCATACGGGTGGCAGAGGCACAATTGTGCCCACTCTTAGCCTGTTATTCAACACTCCATTTTGCGTGACAGGGGGCTAGCCCATCCCCGCAGCTATGGAGTTATGATTCACGATGTTTTCAGATGGAAAAGCGAGTTCAAAAATCTGTTGTATGGGAAAATCGTCACGTGAGAACGTCTTCTGAACCTATAACTAGACCCTCCTGTGTCTTACTGTTGGAGAAATGATACAATAATACGACGAGGGTGAGTATGACAACCGTCTAAAGTGGGACTTTTTACGAGTATTAATTTTCATTTCTTTTCACAGATATTCTAAAACTACTTTTACATAAAATATTATACGCAAAGAGATTTCTATCAGGATACCTAGGTAGGACAGGATATCATACGATAATGACCATCATTACTTACTTGTGAAACAATACATAGGCTTACTAGGCAACTATCTATGTTTGGTGCTGTGGCATAAATCAATTCATAAAAATCAAAGTAAAGCAATTAACAGACATTACGAGTAATATGGACAGATGCAATCGGATGAAGTGTTTGGTGCATGTAGTTATGAATTCTGAAAATAACCAAATAGACAACCAATGTACCTGTCAGTAAATCACTAAAATAAAAGACAATTATGCGAAGAAAATAAAACAGTAACCTTGTGTTAAATGGATTTTCAGCCATGTATTTTTAAAGGACAGCTAATTTTACCATCTAAGGACATGTTATGATCTGGACAACCCTAAGTACCGCTAGCCAGAACATGACTTAACACTAAACTCGAGTAAACATTTTTACAACTCAAATAAATGTAATAGGTCGGGTAAAAAGTCTTTTCGTATTTCGTAGTGTATATTTCTAATTGAATATCTTTGGTTGTATTATTCGTATCTAGCTGATTTTGATGTCATTAAAAAGGTTATATTTCAAAAAACTAAAAAATTTAGTAAAATGTATTTACGACTATTATTCATTTGTTTTTCTTTCTGTCGAAACGAGTGAATCCAAGTGAGAAATTCGATACATTTTAAAGTTGTGGATACAAAAATAAAAAGGCAATGATGTCCGTGAAAAAAATTGTGATGTTTATGAACCTAAAACAGTGCCAGTAACAGTAACACAAAGTTGGTCCCCTTGACTCGCAGAAGCACACCGCTCGAATGACCGAACAATGGCGAACTATTGTTACATAAGATGTGTCGGCGAACCAGTTACGCGTTTTCAATCAGGTAATTTTTATGTCAAAGACGCACCTTTTTGTTCGCCATGTTAATGTCTTCATAGAAAATACGAAGAAACTTTTTACTCGACCTATGGAGCGACCTCGAATATATGGAGTTGTGTACCTCATTTCAAGCAAATAAACATTTCATAAGTTTACCCGAGAGCGTAGCGTCAACTCACGTTCTAGGTAGTGGCGCTAAGTCATTGTTAGCACATCTAAACGACATCTAGACTGCTTCTTAAAACTGTAATATAGTTGGTATACGACTAAGGGAGATCTTTCAAGACCTAGATAAACAGTCAGACAACTTTGTTTGACATTTCAAGTACCTACCTGTGAAATGTCAAGTACCTCGGATAAACCGACAGATAAACGCAATCTGAGGAGTAAAAGGTCGTCTGTCCAAGATGATCTAATCAGCTCATAAAAGATGTGCTAAAAAGTACAAGTAGAATATGTGAAAGTCGTCGGGACTTTAGAAGCTTTAAGACGCGTAGCCAAAGATGGACAGTCTAATAAATAATGGATCCAAAATTTGTCACAGTATAGTTTCTTTTATTGTGTCTGGCATACATTCGCTCCACTTTATTGATGAATACAATTTGTTAAATTTCATACATACATGGTTGAATAATGAAGAGAAATTGTGAGTATGATTTACTCAATTTAATGATTAAATTGTAACCACTCTCTAACAGTCTAATACGAGTGCATTAAAAAAAGTTGTTTGATTTGTAAAATGCTAGAAATTCAAGTTAAAAGAACTATGATTCAGGTGCGTAGAGTCTAAAGAATGTAAACTTTTAAGCATATTTTAATGATGTTTCTTATTTTTTATTCATAAAGACATTTTTACCATGTACGAGTAGCACAAGGCGATTTTTTCCAAGCCGGTAGAGATAAAATGAACCATGAATACACCAGCCACCGAATCAATTCACTTTTACGAGCGGCGGAAAAACAGCTATCATAACTTTTGCCAACTATTCGTAATTTACATCTGTATAGTAAACCGCTATTTACGGAACTCATAAACTCACACAAATCATTTGCTTGGTTCCCGCCATATTTCTTTGGATTTCAATGAGCGAGCTCTCACCTTTTTCTCTCTTACACCACCTTGAGTGAGACAGAGTTCGCTCGCTCAGAGCCAAATAATCTTAGCACGGCCTATACGAGTGATTTTTGTGCATGTCCGTCCATGCACTTGGAATGTGACGTTTATGAATGCACTTTTTTAAAATAAGATTTATGTCAGCTTTGACACCAAACAAGGAGTATTTAATTGGAGGATGTTCATCAAATTTATCATGGCCTCGGAATGGTGACGTCATACAAGATACCGTCGTCGGGTAATATTTCTGGAACATGAGTGTGTATATATAAAGATAAGGAATCTCCTGATTTAAATAAACGTTGATTGCATTGTACTAACACGTACTTAGTATAGTTCTGTGATAAATATTTGTGTTTAGGCATTTTTGGCGTATTTAAAGTAAAGTATAGCAGGTAAAAATTTCGTTTATTTGCAAACAAATGTACATCATGGATGGAATTCCCTGTCCCTCAAATTAGCGTGAGTTGTGTCTTGAAAGACAGTTTCTTCCCATTAAATAGTAGTTTAGCCTTAAAGTGAGTACGGTTCTCACTTTAAGGCTAAACTAGAACTATAACGAAATTAAGATAAGGAAACAAGTGCCAGTCGGACTCGCGCACGAAGGTTTCCGTACTATTATCTATAAAAAACCGCAAAAAAAACCACGTTAGTTGTATGGGAGCCCCCTTAATAATAAATTTCTTTTGTTTTTTAGTACTTGTTGTTATAGCGGCAACAGAAATACATCATCTGTGAAAACTTCAACTGTCTAGCTACCACGGTTCATGAGATACAGCCTGATGACAGACAGACAGACGGACGGACGGACAGCGAAGTCTTAAAGATTATATTGCTTTCTGTGAAATAGTTTGTAGATTTAGGTAATAGAAATCAGCAAGTTTTCGGTTTGACCATAGTAAAATTCACGGAGCCAACCTCTTTAATTTTACTTTTTATAATATAATTGTTGAACTTTTTTGTATGCCAATTGCAGAGTTAATTTTATTGTATAGGCAAGGAGGAGGAGCCATCGAGTCAAACTGTCTACGTGCGAATGCACTTTTTATTGCTGGTAGGGGACATCGAAACAACCTCTTCCCGTGATCCGTAATATACGTATGGTACGGTGTGCTTGTGGTAGTATCTGATGCATCTGTACACAAATGACTGATTTAGGCTTCTAGAACGCTCATCTTCCCGACGATGCGATGGTTTGGTTAAATGTGGTAATTTTATTTTTCATTATTTCTACCTTACCCTATCTATTTTGTAATTGCACTATTTCGTAATTGGCATTTTATGTATTTAATATTGATTGTATTATTTATTTTTCATAGGCTGTGAAATGGCAAATAAACAAATGAAATGAAAAATGAATTTGACCCGCTGTCTTAGGCATGAATCTTCTATAAAATATGTAAGTATAGCACCGCACGATCACTTCTTTCTGTTACGTGTCGACTGTAGCATTGATTTATATATCTATCACCAACTTTAATTTTACATGCTTTCTGTAAAAACAAATCATTCAATGACGTAGACACGGGGATAACGCTACCTTAGGGAATTATGCTTATGAGGATACAAAAACAAAAATTAATATTAAAAAGCGTGTTTAATCTTAACACAATCTGTAAACACCATACAGTTTTGTTTTTAGTTTTACTCATGTCATGAAAAGCATTTTTTTTTGTATTACCAAAACGGTTTTCTATATTTTAGACATTTGTGCCTGATTTATCATTTATCTTCATGTCAAAATTTCTACAATCAAACCTCAGAAGTGAATTTTCGGAAAGTCCTCCTCACACGAAACTGACTGGTCACCCTACAAACGGATACTGGCAACATCGCACTGCAGCCCAGGTCGCGATTCAACGCACGTCCAATTGAACTTAAAATTGATAGCAATCATATTGTGACCGATCCGTTATTCTTTCTATCACCGACTGTATCATATACTAGAGTGTATCCGGCTATCGTGAGAGTTCGCTAAGGGCAGAAATGTATAAATGTTGATAGATTGAACCCCCTATGTGAATAAATACCTATAGTTTCAATCAAAAAGTCTAGAAAACGTAGAAAAACAGAGAGCAGCAAGCTTATCATAACAGCGTCTCGCCATGTTCCATACGGGGTGGCAGAGGCACAACTGTGCCCACTTCCCATACGGGGTGGCAGAGGCACAACTGTGCCCACTTTTAGCCAGTTATTCAATACTCCATTATAGCAGGAAGCAGTTAGTTAAGTTAAGATATGGGTGGATTTTACTCACAAAAAGTTATGCGAGAATAACTATGCCAGGGATTTGACAGTTCAAAATGAGGTTATTCTTAGGATAATCTCGAGTAAATTTATTTATTTATTTATTCAGGAAGCCAACAGCATTTATCTTTACAAAAAATGTTAATATAAAGACTTACGAGATAAAGCCAATTATAGGGTTCCATCGATTACAAAGTCACTCTTCGTTGGTAAAACTCGCCCTAAGTACCTAGCTAAGGTGATATCAGCTTTTTTAAGTAAAATTTTGCTGTAAACCTACCTAGTTAATGAGCATTACGGATTCTGCATTCAAACGGTACGCTGCACTTACGGACATATCTTTTCAGGCGGAATTCCCCACATTTTCTTACGTAATATATTCACATGAAGATCATGAATAAAGATGTGTACAGTTCAATGGATAAAGCAGTGGTGTGGTGTTTTGCAGCATTTCATGCGTTACAGATTGCTAAAGGTAAAGCAAGGTTTACTTATAACATGCGTTGGCCCCAGGGAGCACTTATCCAGTGGAGAGCGCATAGATACATTTTCCTTTGAAGCACACCAATTTACGGGCGGCGGGGGACGAGGTAAGAGGGCTGTGATTGGTCAGCCGCTGCGAAACTGTCTGGCGGCCCGTTATCGTACATAGGTTGCAATGGTTGCAAACAATGGGAGCTATAATCCGACAATACTCTACCAACTGCTCCATATAACTCCGCTGTCTTTTAACACCTACTCCTAATGTACACTCGGTGTGGCTAGCATGACATCCTACCTAGGTACTAACTCTTTATTAATCTGTGCTAGGTATTCGAATTCGATAGCCGATACCGAAGAGAACTTACGCACGGTTACTGTATTCGATGCTGCAGTCTGAATAACATTGACAACTCCATACTTGCGGAGGAATCCACACTTGGCATGGCATTTCGTTATTAATTTATATTATAATAGTTTATTTATGTTTTAAAAAAACTACATACTTACAAGTTCATTGTACATACCCCAATAGGTGTCCGCGAGGCAAGGCGAGGACCAGCCGCGTTGCGGTTGGTCCGAGCCGAGCGGTAGCCAATACCTAATACGAAGAATATTTGTATGTAACGATATATGTTTTGTGTTCTACAAAATGGCGCTGTAGTTTTCGATGAAATTTTCAATATAGGGGTTTTTGGGGGTAAAAAATCGATCGATATTTCCGAGTTTTCATGCTTTTCTCATTGCCGCGCAATAGGATTGGCAATTTCAGTTTAGTACAAAGAAAATAAGGCAATTACAATGACAATCAAAAAGTAAGTTAACACACCCATTCGCTCGAGGACAGTGGGTACCAAGACGTCAATTAATGTCTATTGCAAGGGGATGAGAACTTGATTTCCCCTAATTTTAATGACATTTTTTTCCTTTTCGGCCAGGAGAATGACCTCAGAATGACTCTTTGCGACCTCAGATCACGTGACACTTTTTGGCGCGTCTTCGGAAAATTCACACAAAAAGGTTTCGTTCAAATAAGGTCGAATCTAAGTTCATCGTCTGCTATTCAACCTTCTTGCTTGCTATTAAGAAAACAAGCACTTTGATTTCCTCGTGAGTGTTGATTGAATATCTGAAACTCACGAGAAAAACAAAATGCTTGTTTGCCTCTCGTTTGCAGCTGTTCAAAAACAGAGCAGCATATTTAATCGATGTTAAATGCAGTCTGATAATATGAATATAATGTTTTATTATGTTTGTAAAACCAGATATTATATCTTTAGTCGTCCACAATTCAGAGCGGTGTCATGCTAGTTAGACCCGGAAAACTTCCCAGGGTTGCCAACCCAATCAACTTAAGCGAGGGCGAAGTTTTAAAGGGAACTTGGCCCTTAATTGTGTTTGTAGTTTCGCGGAATGATAAAATGTGAGGCGGCGCTTTTGGACTACTTAATAGGCTACTGTTTTTTGAAGATTTCAATAAAAATATTGATTGCAACTGAGCTTGTTTAGACTTTTACCTATCGCTGCTTAATTGTCTGATTTAGACAGGAGGTGAATAACGGACTCAAAATTCAAAGCAAGTCAGTGCGGGGCCGATACTCCTTCTGTGTTTGTGTGTGAATAAAATATTTTTCGAACTGAGTCACACCTCGGACACTCCATAGAACGCTCGTAAAATAATCGCCTATTACTATTACATAACCAAATGATGTTTGTATGCGTGCAAATGTGTGCGTAAACTTTGGTAGGGCTGGTGGCGCGGCAAATGCAGCGATATTAAGTATACGCGTCTCGTCACTCGTCAGGCGTTCAGCCCTGTCTATTGTTCCTATAACCAATCCTTTGACGCCAGGGGTGGGGTGCGGTATCTGAATCAGCGCGGGGAAGGGAGTTGCCGTTCTGTACGGAGTACTAATTATCTCTTCTGTGACTGAGTTAGACCTTTTCTATCATATCACTGACTCGATTCTGACACTGTAATTAATAAGGGCCAGCAGTGTACGAAGCGAAAACTTTTACAACTCTATACTTTGTATGGAGTTGACAAAGTTAACTCGGGATAAGTCTTATTCCGCTTTCGTACTGCTGGCCCTAAGACTCCAAATATATTTGATAATGGTCAGTGTCAGCTCGGCACTGACTTGTATTTGAGTTCAGCCTTAAATACAGTATGACGCTCCGCTACGAGTTGAAGTATGAAACGGAATTTTTAAATTCACTTTTACTAAATTTTATTTTCTGTTTATTTCACAAATACCCATTACATAAATCTTTGTCGCCGCAAAGACATTTGTGACTCGGTACAAATTCTCTCCTTTACGTAAATAAAGTTATACACGTGCATATTTGAGTATTATGCTAAGGATGTGGTTAGGTCCGGCACACTGTCTTGAATGAGTGCACTTTCTGCCTGACCCTAATTAGGTGTAGTATAATAACGAGCATCCCTAATTAGGGCCCTAAATGAGTGCACTTTCTGCCTGACCCTAAATAAGTGCACTTTCTGCTTGATGCCTAATCAGGGCCCTAATTAGGTGTAGTGTAATAACGAGCATCCCTAATTAGGGCCCTAATCAGGCCCTAATTTAGCGCAGTATAATAGATCCTTTCAGGCTCTTCGCATCGTGGAAGCCTACCTACACCACTATTGAAATTAAATAAAAACGTAGACATCATGTATTAATACAAAAAATATTAGTATTATATTGACGTATGATTTTATGGTCAATAAAAAAATATGAACTTTGATATCTCCTAACAGAAGTTCTGCCAGAGTGTTGAGGACAATCACGCACCACAAAAGTACGCTCAGCAGTTTCCTTTGACAAAATACTCAAAGACATAAATATTAAATACTTCAACACATCCCGTGGAACTGAAACACGTATTCGGCATACTTAACATTCTAAACATTCTGAACACTTTTCCTGAACATGCAAATGTATTTTGACAACACTTTCTTGTTTTCACTGAGCGGGGTTTCAAAGATGCTTTGAATTTAAAGTCGAGAGGGATTGGCTATTTTTATTCTCGATGCTAGTTTTATATCGGACACACACAGCTCTACTCTGTCTTCTCTTGCTCGGAATGATTAAGACAGAATTTCACCAGCACTATATTTGATCAGCACTCTGTGCGCATTCGGCAAATACTCCATTATACCCTTATTAGGTTCAAGAAATACCGCTAAAGCCTCAATACCTCAAACAATATGAGGAACTTTTAGGTATTCCATCGCGCGATGTCTAGGAACTTAGAACAACACCACTATACATCGTCCAACGAATACCACAATCATGTTGACGATGAAGCCAAAGATAATGCCATGATTCCATCATTTTGATGATAATGCCATGATGAAGCCGTCTTGAGCTAGATAAGCATACCCTATGCTTAGTTCACCATCATTTACATTAGTTTCGTTGTCTACCGATCGGCGAATCACCTTCCAATAGTCCCGTTTCTGCCCCGGGCCAGATTCTGCAAGCCAATGGCATGTCAATAGCTATAGCGAAAGACAAAAATACCGGTTTGTTTGTAGCCGGCGCGCGATTTCTGGGCACCGTCGTATAGTCAAAATAGAGTTTTAAGCGCCCTCGCTATTAGCCACTGGCACGCAATTCTGTACGCGACGGCCCTGTACCTCAAGTTCGCCAAAGCTTGCGAGCCGGCTCGAGGTGTGTATAGGCGGTCTAATAGCGTATTGTTGGCGACCGAACATGTCTGCAACTATGTAATTGCTCGCCCCGGGCCAGATGCTGGTGGCTGCGCTATGGCGAACTGGTGAACGTTCGAGAATGCTGGAGAAATCTGGCTAAGTTTGAGAAACTTCGGAAAGTTATTAGTTTATGAAAATTTTGTATTGCTGAGAAATATTTAATGATATCCCTTATTAAATCTCTAGAATGGTCGGCGGGCCGGGAACGGGGCACCAGCGGGGTACAAGTTAGCAATGAAATGGGAAAATATTTTCTGTGTTCTAAGGACAAAATGGTATGATCAAGATCATGAATGCATAAATTCCTTTTAGAAATTAATCATTTGTGTTTTCACTATTCTGTGGCTTTGCGGTCGAGACTCTGCTTCCCACGCGAGAGTTCCCGGGTTTGAATCCTGAGAGAACTGAGAGGAAGAAAATAAAGCCTTAGATGTTTACTTGTTTGTGACTTGTGTTTCTGTTTTCCAATCGATTTCGATACAATTTATTTACGTTGTATTTTGTGGAACTGGAAACACACAGAATCATCGAGTTACCAATGTAGTTGACCCTGGGTTAATAGTTTGGCGCAATTCCAGTACCTACACAACCGTCCGTCCATACAAAGTACACGGCACGCGATTTTCAACCTACTCATCGAGATAAAGTTCAAAAACTATAAAAATAACCGGCCAAGTGCGATTTGGACTCGCGCACGAAGGGTTACGTACCATTATCATAAAAACGGCAAAAAAAACATGTCTGTTGTATGGGAGCCCCTTTTAATATTTATTATAATCTGTTTTTAGTATTTGTTGATATAGCGGCATAATGTACGAAATTTCAACTGTCTATAGCTATCACGGTTTATGAGATACAGGCTAATCTATAATAAACGGTCAAGTGCGAGTAGGACTCGTGCACCAAGGATTTTACTTGTGCTATAAGTCCTTGCTTTGTGCCAAATTGCCTACGGGAAGTGCCCTTAGGTTTTGGGTCCATTGCGATACTGAAAATCCAAAAATTTTACAGCATAAACAGTCGTATCGTTCGATTGCGTTGACCTGGAAGGTTGTTTTTTTCACAGATTTATGCGACCACAGACTTGTTTATTTGGGACTTTAACGATTGATATAAATTTCAGCTTGATACGTCCACGCGTTCTTGATATAAATGCTGTCACACATGGACAGACATACATACCGACAGACGGACAGACGGACGGACGGACAACAAAGTAATATTTATTAAAATCTGTTTTTTAGTATTTGTTGTTATAGCGGCAACAGAAATACATCATCTGTGAAAATTCCAACTGTCTAGCTATCACGGTTCATGAGATCCCTGGTGACAGACAGACGGACGGACAGACGGACAGCGGAGTCTTAGTAATAGGGTCCCGTTTGGCACCCTTCGGGTACGGAACCCTAAGAACAGATTTTGTGGACGCTCTGGACGTTTGAGTACCAAATGTAGCACACCCTGCGAATGTAGCACACCCTGCAAATGTAGCACACCCTGCGAATGTAGCACACCCTGCAAATGTAGCACACCCTGCGAAAGAGCAAATACAGTTCGATACATTTAATTGAAAACTCAAAGAAATAACTTCCATACCTAGCGATGTCGGAGCATTTCTGCATTTCCGCTGTCTGATAAATATCTTGTTCAGACGAATACAGTCCTAACAACATATTATTTCAACGCCAAAAATTACCTTATTCACACTTTATATATAATCACATAATATGAATAAAGACATTTATTTCTAATACTGTAATAACTTGGTTTTCAATGTCATTTGTATTGTCGTTAGAGTTAAATTTCTTTTGAAAATTAACGTTAAAAATGTGAATTTATAAAGTTGTTATTCCTGTTTGCTCGATAAGAAATACTTACATGAACCTAAATAGCTATTATGATGGCATAATTACAATACAATGCGTTACATACACTTTTTCAATTATGGCGGCATGTAAATAATATTTTCGTTTCAGCATCGTTTTGGAATAATTGCATAAATCAATAAGAGTTCACAAAACTAACCCTAAGACTTATATACAGAGGCGAGCTGATCTCTATAGTATGTTAGCCGGAAACCCGAAGACGTATTTATGCAATGTAAGTATGACTGCCAGAAGCAATAACTGTGCCTTTGTGTAAATGTAAATGTTTGATAAATTAATTCCTTAGATTACTATCCCTTACGTACTATCCCTTACCCTATCCTCGAGTCTTATTGCTCCCAAGGCTGCAAAATTCCGTATTTGGCAGTTCAGACATTAAACATAATAGACGCCGCCGACTAGCCACAGCATTTGGAGCCCTTGGGAACAATCGCTACACTGGTGCTATTCTATTTCCATCCGAGACTCTGGCCCTGGAGGTGTTTCCGACAGTACTTGTGAATAACTTGTCCCTGTTAGTTCGACGGTAAACGGATGAACTTTAGATTTGCTTTGCATATGTGTATTGTCAGGCGTTGGCCTGGCTCACGCCTGGCTATATATAATGACGTACTCTGGTACTACTTACAATCTATCCATCTAGGTATCTATCCACCTCCAGCACCCACTGTTGAGTAAAGGCCTCCTCTTCATTATGCCATTTGGTGAGGTCTTGAGCCAACCTGATCCTGGTCAAACCATAGTCTTTATAATATCCTGTCCTGGCAGACATTGTGTAACATTGTGTTTTCTATGATTAGTATTCGATTTCGATATAAGTTTCGAAATCCTTTGAAATTGGCTTAGCGCCTTTAGATGTGATGTGAGCAAAGTTAAAGTTACGGGTCGCTGATGGTTTGGCTATTTTTACTGCGCAGGCGTTCACGTTCGCGGAGAATGGTCGATCTTGTTATGTCCAGTGAGAGGGGTTTTGAAGGTAGACGGCCAAGACACACCTCATTTGAAGCGGGCTGCGAATGCACGCACTCCGTTGTGTCGCGGAATAAGATTTATTGTTTTGCAGTCAGTTTTTTTATTCTGGTAAGTTTCATTCGATCAAGTTGAATTTTGTCTTGTTGAAAGTAGTTTTCTAATTTTAAACCCATTCCAGGATGAAACATGAAGGAAGGAGAAGATTTTTCCCTTTGTTCTTGATGTGATGACATCGTGGCATTTCGGGATTTGGCGGGATGATCACTGTATGCAGTGATTCGGTTCGTATTCCTTTAGTTACGTTTAATATGGATAATAGTCTTTGTTTCTTGAATTGTAGCTAATGTTATTTTTTTCTTCATTTCAGGGAATTTAATTTAATTTCATAATTTTACTTTAACATGGTTTTAATTCGAATCGTGTTCAAAAATCTTCTTTTGGATTTGCAAATGGACAAAGGGCGAAGGAACGTGGTTCGTTCCTGAATTGTAGCCGGACGTGGCATTTTGTGCGACGGATTTACCCTCTACGCGATAACAAGGTCAGATTATTTTTTCTTTGAAGTAGGCAGCCACGGACTATCGAAGATATGGCGTTACTGTAAAATTTGGCATCCTTTTTGGTTTTATAAATTAAATGATGGTGTAACAAATAAATTCTTATCTATTGTGTGAGCAGGATATAATGCTAGTTATAAAGTTTGGTTTAAATTTCATGACACATTTTCCGTGCATTCGTAGAATGTAATTCGGAGGTAACATTCACATTTCAATGTATTCTTTGCAACATTTATGAGTGATAATACGGATTCAGAAATACCCACGCTGCTGGCTGGTTAGAATAATTTGTATGTGTTAATTTTTATCTTTTCCTGTGTGTTACGTTTATCCTGTGTGTTACGTTTATCTTTGTCCAGTGTGTTCAATAGAAAAGTATATCAGAGTGATCAGATGTAACAAATGTTTGTTGTTATAACTTATAAGCAATTCTCTTATGTAGATATTTTTTTTATATGAAATCTAGTCTTTAAATCTTGATTGTACCATCAGAATCTGCCCCTTTTCCATTATTAATGTTACTACTAGACTATAACTTTTAAGAATTAATTTGTAGTGTCTAATTCAACCACTGTGCATATGTTATACAAGTAGCAAATAATAAACTTATGTTAGTTTAATCGTATTTCTTTTCATATTTACAACCTTTCTTGTCCGAGTGAAGCCTGGGGATACTTCCGGGCTAACCCTAGGTTCCACTACGGTACAATGGCGCCCAACTTTTGTTTTAATTCTGAAACCGTATTATTACATATATATTTTATGTTACACCTTCATTAATTATTTTTTTTTACGGAATATTTCAGGAAAATATTTTTATTGCTTCTGTGTGTTGGTAAATGGGGTGACAGCGAGTTTTTTTTTTATATAGCAATGCTATCGTTGTTGAATTTTTGCAAAATGTAAAATATTTTTTTTTACCCAGTTCTAAACTTCACGCAACCAGTAAACCATAGTTATTAAGGATTATTTTAGTGGTATTGTCTTAGGATACTGTAATACACCATCATTTTAGTGCCAATCAAAATGGAGCCTAAAGAAGTTTTGTTCCATAACCTCCTAAAGGAAGAACTTATTTATGAAGTCACAATTCGCGCGGACACGCCCGCGACTACAGTGGTTAATTTGCGTAAACAATTAAGAAAGCTTATTGTTGAGTGTCCACCTGCTTCCATAGCTGAAACCGACTTAGCTCCTGACACAGAAATATTGGCAGTCACAAACGGTACCAAGGTTTTGACTGAGGTTTTGGAGAAAGTCGAGGACAAAACGGAACGTTATATCCTTGATCGTTTCAGAGCATTATACAACCATCTGTCTTCTAGGTTATGGCGTGTACGAGCGATTGGTTTCGACGCTCAAAAAGAAAGATGCGCTCAGCAGTTAAAAAAACTGTATTCTAGGTTTGAAAAATTCCTGGCGGAGGTCATGCCCCCAGATGAACAGCGTCTACAACAGGGCACCACGACGTCGGAGCAACTGGAGTGTCCCATCGAGTGTTCTGGAGACAAGAATGTGGCGAAATGGAACTTAAAGTTCAATGGTGCGAGCGATCCGCGCTCATTTCTGGAACGTGTCGAGGAGTTGAAGCTTTCATATGGAGTTTCAGATGTAAGATTGTTCAACAGCGCGGCTCAGCTTTTTTCTGACCAAGGGTTATTATGGTTCAGAGGTATTAAGAATCAGATTTCATCATGGTCTGAGCTTAAAACTTTAATTCTTCAGGAATTTGACCCGGTCGATTTCGATTACCGTCTTTTAGGAGAGATCCGTTCTCGGACTCAGGGTGTTGACGAACCAGTACATATATATTTCTCTATTATGTACTGTTTGTTTTCAAGATTAAGAACAGCTTTAAGTGACAAGGAGAAGTTGGACATCCTGTTGCACAATGTCCGACCTTATTTTTCACAGCAGTTAGCCTTAGTAGAGGTGTCTTCCTTGTCCGAATTGAAGGAAAAATGCAAGAAGTTGGAGGCAGCGAAGCAGCGCACAGAATTGTTTGCAGAACCGAGCAGGTCAACTTTGCTTAGTTCCGATTTCGCTTACAAGGGCAAAGGTAAGCCGGTCGCTGCAATCTCCAACAGCGATGTCCAGTCCAAGGAGAAATGCAAAAACTGCGTTGGTCCTGTTTCTCAGCAGTCGAACAGTTCGACCTTGATTTGTTATAAGTGTGGCAAAGGTAACCATGATTTTAAGAGGTGTAAGGGAACGGGAGGTACAAAATGTTTCCGTTGTGGCGAGGTGGGTTACACAGTTCGTACGTGCCCAAAATGCAACAGAAATTCTGACAATAAAGGTTCTGGTCCAAAAAACTAGATACCCAGGATCGAAGCAAACTTGAGATACAGAACAAAAAGTGTCTAGGAAATATTAAAAAGTTTTTAAGTTTTGACTCTATTGCTTCGGTTCTGTTTTCTCCTGATAGTAGCGATGTTCGCCCACACATTAAATTTAATGTAAACAATTTTGAGATTTGGAGTTTGGTGGATTCTGGTGCTTGCTTATCAATTTTAGGAAACAACTCACACTTGCGTTTTATTGAGTTTGGTTTCAAATTACAAGAGTCTGGAATTACATCTTGCAGTGTTGCAAATGGGGTAGTTATTGAGTCAATAGGTAATATTTTTGTCCCGGTAACCTTCAAAGGGGTAACTCAAATTATTAAATTTGCAGTTATTCCCAGTATTGTGATGAATGTTATTTTGGGATGCGATTTTTTTAAGGCGTTCAATTTAGCGCCAGAAATTTTTGAAAACATTGACTATATCCAGACTCCTGAAATTTTTTTTAAGTGTGAGGCAATTGTTTCTGATATCGACCAGATTCACAAAATCAAGGATTATGACAACCTAAATGCGTCACAAAGGGAAATAGCTGATAATTTAATTAGCAGGTTTGAAGAGATTTCATCTGAGTCGAAGGGTTTAGGAAGAACGACGTTGATAGAACACGTAATCGATACTGGTGATGCACCGCCAGTTAGGACGAAACAATATCCATTATCACCAGAGAAACGTCAAATTTTAGCTGAGGAATTAGATAAAATGACAGCTTTAGACGTAGTAGTTCCTAGTGAAAGTCCTTGGAATAATCCGGCCTTACTGGTAAAGAAGGCAAATGGTGATTGGAGGTTCTGTCTTGATTGTAGGAAATTGAATGCCATCACGAAGGGGGATTCTTATGCAATACCGTACATACCTCAGATTCTCGACAGTTTAAAGGACGCTAGATTTCTTTCTTCAATAGACTTGAGTTCTTCCTTTTGGCAGATTTTATTACATAAAGATTCTCAAGAGAAGACAAGTTTCACAGTTCCTGGTCGAGGTCTCTATAAGTTTAAGGTAATGCCTTTTGGTCTTTGTGGCGCTCCATCTAGACAACAGAGGCTCATGGATATGTTGTTTGGTCATGGTTTCGGTAGTGACATCGAGAACGGTATGGTATTTTGTTACATCGATGACATTATTATTTGTAGTTCTGATTTTGATACCCACCTCTTACTACTAAACCGTGTCCTAGAAAAGTTAAAGTTCGCAAACCTAACGATAAATAAAACTAAGTCGATTTTTTTCAGAAAATCCTTAAAATACTTGGGTTATATCGTAGATGAATACGGATTGAGGACAGACCCAGAAAAGGTTGCAGCCATTTTAAATTTTCCAACCCCTAAGACTAGTAAGGAGGTAAAAATATTTTTGGGTACTTGCTCTTGGTACCGTAGATTTATTAGAAGCTTTTCAACCATTGCTGCTCCTTTAAATAAATTGACGAGTAAAGGAAAAAATGCCCCGGCTTTTGTTTGGAGTGAGGAAGCCGAAGTGGCGTTTAATAAATTAAAAAACGCGTTAGTTTCGGCCCCGGTTTTAGCGGTGCCTGATTTTAGTAAACCTTTTGTAGTTCACGCTGACGCATCAGCATACGGAGTGGGGGGGATGATCTCACAAGATGTCGATGGACATGATCATCCGATAGCGTATGTCAGCCGGTCATTGTCAAAAACAGAGAGGAATTATAGTGCCACCGAGCGGGAGGCTTTAGCCGTTTTATTCTCAGTCGAAAAATTTCAGGCTTATTTAGGATCTCGGCGATTTAAAATTATAACAGATCACTCGTCACTAAAATGGTTCATGAACCTGGAAAATCCTTCCGGTAGATTGGCTCGTTGGGGTTGTAGACTGTCTCAATTTGATTTCGAGATTGAGCACAGAAAGGGCACCGATAATGTCGTTCCGGACGCACTGTCTAGGTTAATGAAGGTTGACGCGATAAATATGGCCGATACGGGAGTGAGAGATGAATGGTACGAAAGAATTTTTAACGGTTGTAAGGAATTTCCAACAAATTTTCCTAACTTTTGTATTAAAGACAATAAATTATTCAGATTTTGCAAAAGCAAGTATAACTTAACTAGCGAGTATGATTGGAAAGAGGTGATAAGGAAGGGTATTAGACAGTCAGTGATCAAACAAAACCATTGCGAGGCTACAGCCGCACATTTTGGGGTATTTAAGACACATAGGAGATTGTGTTTGACATATTTTTGGCCGGGTATGTACAAGGACGTTGTCAATTTTGTAAAAGAGTGCGATACTTGTTCGGCATACAAACATTCCACCAAAAGTACGCCTGGTTTAATGGGTCAACCGAAAATATGTCAAAGACCATTTCAAGTAGTATCTACTGACCTGGTAGGTCCATTGCCTCGTTCTCGGTCAGGCTTTACATTTTTGCTGGTTGTTACTTGTTGTTTTTCAAAGTATACGATGTTATTTCCCCTGCGTCGAGCAACTAGTGCTTTAGTGGCCAAACATTTTGAGAACGTAATTTTAACGCACGGAGTGCCGGAAACCGTAATTGCTGATAATGGTGCACAATTCACGGGATCTGAATTTCAACAGCTTTTAAAACGTTATAATGTTCCTAAAATGCACTTTACTCCGCGTTATACCCCCCAAGTAAACCTTGTCGAAAGATACAACAAGACAATTATGACCGCGGTAGCGTCGTACGTAAAAGACAATCATAGGGCTTGGGATGAGCATCTGTCCAAGATTCAGTTCGCAATAAACAGTGCAGTTAATGAGTCCACGGGGTTTTCTCCATTCTTTTTAGTGCATGCGCGTGAGCCACTCATAAATGGTTCGTTTTATAAGGATTCTGATAAGGAGTATGAAGTTGGCGTGCCAAGAGAGGAATATGCAGGGAACTTTGGTTGTTTGGGGGAGATATTTGACCAAGTGAGGGAACATTTGCTAAAGGCACATGCTGCAAATGTGACGCCGTATAATTTAAGGCGAAGAGCAGAAAAATTAAATTTGGGAGACATCGTTTGGAAGCGTACATTCACTCAAAGTGATGCGGATAAGTTTAAGATGAAAAAATTGGCTCCTAAATTTGAAAAGTGCAGAGTGACGCGTGTGTTGTCCCCGCTGGTATATGAGTTGGAGAGGCTTGATGGTCATCCCTTAGGGTCTTGGCATATCAAGGATATGAAGCTGTAAATTCTAAAGATACGAGATAATTTTATTAGTGTATTAACATATAAGTTGGTTTTACACAAAAATTTGAGTGAGTCCTGACGAACAGCAGAAGTCTGTGTCGTTAAGAAGTTTGTTAGAGATGAAAGATAGGATTTTGTTAGGTCGTATGAAAGATGAATGCAAGGATAAAATAAAAGGCAAAAATCTCGGAATCAAAGTGAGACAGTAGACATACTATAGCTATGATACCTCGGGTCAATTTATTGGGTGTGCATTCAATCATTATTGATATTATACGCCCAAATATATAGACGATTTATTTTGATTGTCTCATTTTTTTCTCTTGCCAGTTTAGTTTTGGCATGGGCCGAGGTATACATATACAAGCAGGTTTTTTTTTCTTAACGTTATTATTTCAAACTATACTCCAATCACTACTGAAGTGGTTCACTGGACCATTTTTTTTTGTGCAGGTTTTTTTTCTTTGATAACGTGCTCGCGATCCTTGGAGCTGGAATCAGCTTGTGTGGGAGTTGTTGAGTGGATCGCTTGGGGTAACCTGATGGAGGAAGTATTTAGAAGTAGAGTTCTTTTATTATTATAAAAGGAGCTCACATTTAAACTGACAAACATTCCTTGTCGTAACAAGGTTGACATAGTACTGTATATAGTAGTGTAGTTGTTAAGCTCTGGTTTGGCATCTTCTCTTCGGAGGAGCCAAAGCTTTGTTTTAACCTTAAGAAGTTTTGTATTAGTCAGTGGTGGTGGTGGTTGTGGTTGTCGTGTGTTGTTTTTTTTTTTCAGTGTAAGATTAGTACGCTGAGGGCAGCGAGCGGTTCGCTTTCAGCGCACCTTTTCGTCTCCGTCGGGGGGTATTGTAACATTGTGTTTTCTATGATTAGTATTCGATTTCGATATAAGTTTCGAAATCCTTTGAAATTGGCTTAGCGCCTTTAGATGTGATGTGAGCAAAGTTAAAGTTACGGGTCGCTGATGGTTTGGCTATTTTTACTGCGCAGGCGTTCACGTTCGCGGAGAATGGTCGATCTTGTTATGTCCAGTGAGAGGGGTTTTGAAGGTAGACGGCCAAGACACACCTCATTTGAAGCGGGCTGCGAATGCACGCACTCCGTTGTGTCGCGGAATAAGATTTATTGTTTTGCAGTCAGTTTTTTTATTCTGGTAAGTTTCATTCGATCAAGTTGAATTTTGTCTTGTTGAAAGTAGTTTTCTAATTTTAAACCCATTCCAGGATGAAACATGAAGGAAGGAGAAGATTTTTCCCTTTGTTCTTGATGTGATGACATCGTGGCATTTCGGGATTTGGCGGGATGATCACTGTATGCAGTGATTCGGTTCGTATTCCTTTAGTTACGTTTAATATGGATAATAGTCTTTGTTTCTTGAATTGTAGCTAATGTTATTTTTTTCTTCATTTCAGGGAATTTAATTTAATTTCATAATTTTACTTTAACATGGTTTTAATTCGAATCGTGTTCAAAAATCTTCTTTTGGATTTGCAAATGGACAAAGGGCGAAGGAACGTGGTTCGTTCCTGAATTGTAGCCGGACGTGGCATTTTGTGCGACGGATTTACCCTCTACGCGATAACAAGGTCAGATTATTTTTTCTTTGAAGTAGGCAGCCACGGACTATCGAAGATATGGCGTTACTGTAAAATTTGGCATCCTTTTTGGTTTTATAAATTAAATGATGGTGTAACAAATAAATTCTTATCTATTGTGTGAGCAGGATATAATGCTAGTTATAAAGTTTGGTTTAAATTTCATGACACATTTTCCGTGCATTCGTAGAATGTAATTCGGAGGTAACATTCACATTTCAATGTATTCTTTGCAACATTTATGAGTGATAATACGGATTCAGAAATACCCACGCTGCTGGCTGGTTAGAATAATTTGTATGTGTTAATTTTTATCTTTTCCTGTGTGTTACGTTTATCCTGTGTGTTACGTTTATCTTTGTCCAGTGTGTTCAATAGAAAAGTATATCAGAGTGATCAGATGTAACAAATGTTTGTTGTTATAACTTATAAGCAATTCTCTTATGTAGATATTTTTTTTATATGAAATCTAGTCTTTAAATCTTGATTGTACCATCAGAATCTGCCCCTTTTCCATTATTAATGTTACTACTAGACTATAACTTTTAAGAATTAATTTGTAGTGTCTAATTCAACCACTGTGCATATGTTATACAAGTAGCAAATAATAAACTTATGTTAGTTTAATCGTATTTCTTTTCATATTTACAACCTTTCTTGTCCGAGTGAAGCCTGGGGATACTTCCGGGCTAACCCTAGGTTCCACTACGGTACAATTGTGATACTAGTATGCTGGACTACTTTACTTGATACCGCTAATGGCTAAATGCAGAATGTGATGTTTAAATCAACACCAATTTTTTACTAATTTAATTTGAACACAGAGTTTAACTCATTGAAAATCGGTCAAGTGCGGGTCCGACTAGCACACGCACATTCTTTATTAATCTGTGCACGCACTATCATAATTAAAACGCGCTCTGTTGTAAATGGTGTCGTTTTATGTACAATACAACGATCTCTGATACAAACTGGCTCTTTCACTCAGATATATCTACAACTGCAGTCACGCAAACACAACTTCAGCAGTGGTAGGTACTCAAGTGAACTGCATCTCTATCAACTACACATCATACACCTATTTCCAGTGCAGCAGTACTTTTAGAGTTTTAGAGTCAGTATTTTTTTTTTATGGTAATTGTGAATCCGGGCTTCACATTTCTTAAAACGTCCGTCAGGAGGACTTGTCCTTAAAACCTCCTCGGGCATTACCGAGGATATTTTCAAGGATATCTCCAGTCCGGATGCAAACTATGGCAAACTTGAGACATTCTCAAGTGTCGTATCGTCATTCACTTCCATTTCCACGCTCTCTGTTATATGATAACTAGGACGGTACATTTGAATACCGGTGTCGCTTAAATGAGAGTAGGGTTGCGGAATGTGCATGTATAATTTTTGGCTTACTGACTTTCCGCGTTAATTTGGATAAATCTTGATTATTGTGGCCAGTGATGAAATACAAATACAAATAAATACAAATACAAATGTGTTTATTTTGCGTAGATATGGTTACATAGAAGGTGGAAGGTAACATAACATGTATCGGTCGGTACTGCACATCTAGTCACGCAGTGACATGCAAAATAGCACTAAGGTAGTGCAATACAATATAATTATACAATAGCTAAGTAGAATCTTACGGCACAAGAGTAATCAAATCATAAATTCAGACCAGAATCAGTTGAAACTCACATTTTCTTATCGTCTAGATATTCAGCAACGGAATAGTAAGTTTTATTAATTAAGACCTTTCGTAGTTCTTTTTTAAATTGCAGTATGTTAACTATGTTACGAATTCTGTCAGGTAGGTGGTTCCAAATTATAGGTCCCATGCCAAAAATATTGTCCTTGAATAGTGCCGTTTGGTGTTGGGGCATACGTATTTTATTCATATGCCGTTTACTATTAGAAGTTGTAAATGAAACTAGATGAAATATTATTATACTCCTAATAAACATAGTAAATAACTAAGGTAGTTGTGAATTCGCTCTTTAAAAACCCAGCGCCAGCGTTAATATAATTTTACAATCAGTTTTACATAATTTATCAAAAAGAGTTAGTGCGAAATTCGGCTAAAGCTGTGTATTTGCTATTCGTGATGATTAAATACTCGTAGTTGGTTTGTCGGTAAAAACTCGACTGATCGTTATAATATTTTGAATTTCGTTTTATTTACTGTACTTGTGAGACATCATTTATTTTTGCAAACTATCATAGCTTTTAAACAAACATTTACAAATTAATTATTATAACTTAACTAAACTATAGGGAAACAACTAAACTAGATGGAAAATTTCGCCCAGATCGCTGCCGGGCGGGAGGGTGCCCAAAACTCTGGCACCGTTACCTCACTGTATCGCAGTAATGCTGATGCGTTGAGCGAGGTAGGTGCCAGCTCTCTGGTCCCCCGAGACGCTTCGACGAGCTGCTTAGAGGATCGTGTACTCGCGAGCTTCCATACAAAAAGCAGTAACGTTTTCCACCCCCTAAACCTTGTCCGATTTTCACAATTTTTTTACATGTTTGTGATACTATGGAAAACTATGCTCGTAAGTTTTGATTTTTTTGAAATATTATATATTTTAGGAAATATTGGAACTTATATTTTTATATGGACTGGGTTATGTTCTTAAGTGCTCGTCCGGCGTCAGGGCCCCACGGTCCGAGGGTCTCATCTCAAAACCAAACGGTACAAAAATATGTTCGTCGCCAATAATTCTCAAGACACGGCAGTGTGGCAAAGCCAAGTTAAGCCGACACTCGCAATGTGTAATATAGTTTTCCAGAGCATAACAAACACCTTATCCCAAAGGGGGTGGCAGAAGCACCTTGACATTCAATACTCCCCTCTGTAAATATAGTCAGTATTATCACAGATACTATAATGTATTATACAAAAAGTCCAGACGGCAGTAAAACTGCGGATGCGAAAACCGGACGCCGATAAACGGGAGATAGTGCTCACGTGGCATGACGGGACAAAAACAGGTTTCTTCTTTTTCTTCTTCCCTTCCGCTTGCTTTCCTGGCTTTAAGTAAACTCAAAATTGGTCAGGACTCCACGAGACAGGTTATACCTAGTGTGGAGTCTGCAAGCAACTATGTATAATGAGAATTGTAATTTGTTAAATAAAATATTTGATTTGATTTGATTTTCTACAAGCATACCTTGTTGTCTTCTACCTTGGCACTTATTAAGAGACGTTAGACCCTTCTCCCTATGTCGCTATGGATATTGTCATTTTTGATGGTCAGGAAAAAGAACTTATATCGTACGAGAGGTGGACATGCGATACACACCTGCTACAAAATTTAAGAAAATGATATACCTACCTAGGACTAGCTAGCTATAGTGGGATTTTTTTAATATGGGAATAGCGGTCATTGCCCCGCGAGCGAAAATGTATGCGATTTGACGTTTGCCGCCACTGCCGCATGCCGCCGCCGCGCCGCCGCGGCGTCCGGTGGTGGCAAATGCATATATTTTCTAAGCGGGTCAATGTCCGCTATTGCCGTGTTAAAAAATCTCACTATACCTGACCCTTACCAGTAAAAACTGTGGGTACAATAACAAGGTACAGTGCAGAATAACGTCGGCAAGTAAGTTAACGTGTTGTCCACTGTACAACCGAGCCGGTATTCTTTGATGTGAGTAACAAACAATCTGTGGAATTCTGAAGGTGTCCAAACGAATTTACTAACGAACTTTCAATTCGTCACAGTCCGTCGTTAAAACCGTCTGTCTGCTATGGGTTCAAATTTAGAACTGTTTTTTAATTACACTGTTTTGTTAAGACGTCTCTCGAATCGCTCTGTCTAGTCTGTGCGCTTAATTATCTTTTGAACAACAAAACAAGAATAATTAGTTTTTGACACACGAAGACATTAATTGTCAAAAGTCATAAGAATACTTACTTCCTAATTGACGGATTGTTCTGTTGATCGATACTAGCCCATCTGAATTTGGGAGAGTTTCTAATTTTGATTGTTTTAAAGATAAAGATAAAGACTTTTATTTGCGATAGATATGGTTATACAAAGGTGGTACAATATAGTTTCAGTCAGATACACACATCAGCTAATTAAACTGTAGCATGCAAAAACAATTATGACATAGAGCCACTTAGTTTTAAATAGTAGGTAACAAATTAGTCAAAGTTTACAATTGACACAATTTTTAACATTATGTTCTAGGAATTCCTTAATCGAGTAGAAAACATGTTGCATTAACCAAAATCTTATAACTTTTTTAAATTTCTGTTTGTTACTTATAATTTGGGGGTGACTTGGTAATTTGTTCCAAATTGCTGTGCACATAGCGTAGCAGTTTCTCTAAAATCTTGCAGTTTTTGGGATCACATCAAGGGCTAGGTAGTTAGGTTTCCTTAGACTCCTAGACGTTAGGTTTTTCGCTTCTGTAAACAATTTTCTATTTTGCATCACGAATGTAGTTACTTCTTGAATATAAAGGCAAGGTAGAGGCAATATATTTAGAGCTTTAAATAATTGTTTACATGATACCTCTGGAGCAACTCCTACGATTGCTCTAATACATTTCTTTTGAGCCACAGATGTCTTGTTTACGTCTGTGCTGTTTCCCCAAACAAGCAACCCGTATCTCAATACTGACTCTACGTATGCATAGTATGCTGCTATTGCTGTGTCTCTGCTAGCCACTCTAGTCAGTTTACCAAGAGCATACGAAAACCTATTTAATTAATTAGTTAACATTTCCACATACAGCTTTCAAAAGATCTTTTGGTGCGCGGTTATAGGTGGAACCAGGGAGCACTTATCCAGTGGAGAGCGCATAGATACATTTTCCTTTGAAACACAACTCACCAATTTACGGGCGGCGGGGGACGAGGTAAGAGAGCTGTGATTGGTCAGCCGCTGCGAAACTGTCTGGCGATGGCGGCCCGTCATCGTACATAGGTTGCGTATGCGAACGTTTGTTGAATACAACAAACGTTTTGCGAGCCGCATTCCCCGCAGGCGCAGTCAATTGGATATATAGTCTCTGGGTGGAACTATGCTTGATGATGATGACCGAATTGAAAGGTCTGTGTTGATGACAGATTCGTTGCATTTGTAGACTTGGCGCCCCCTGTAAACTTTACCCATCAGCAAAAAGATCATCGTTAGAAGAGGTTCATACACGTACTGTATAGTACAGTACAGTGAGGCCTATATTGAATGTAAAACTCTAACTTTCCGACACGCTCTCATCTCTTAGAGCTATCTTAAGCGCGTCAAAAAGACAGATTTGATATGGCGTCAGCGTCACCGCTTCGGTGTGACATTAGCTGAGACACTCTCAGAGCTGAGAGCAGTTTACTGTTACGGGCACAAGAAAAGGAATTGGCGGGGCACTTGTGTACTTCCCCTTCTCCCGCTTGTTTATTTCAGCCATCCCAACTCCTGCACCAGCTGGTGACGTCACATAATTATACTACCTTCACATATCTAGAGGTTTCTAATTATTCACGCAACTAGTATGATAACTGATAATGACAAGTTGTCATAATCAGCAGCTGCATTACATTGACATACTTACATACAAGTCAAGAGATCCATGGTCTAGCGGGTTTCATTCACGACCACCCTGAGTCTCACGGAGATGCAGGTTCGAATCCCGCTGCTGACCAGACCATGTACCAATGAGATAAGTAAGTTAATATCGGATGAAAAATATCTTAACGACAATCGTGCCTCTTTTGTGCCGTTTGCTAGGAACCCGATTAACTCCTTTATTTTCTTAGCACCACGGTTAAATATAGTCTAACCCCATCCTAGCGAGCTCAATAGGACGGCTCAGCTGAATCTGAAACTGTAGTTAGCTGGTGGCACATCCACTGGAGTGGCTGAAGTTCCATTAGACTGGGTTCCGCATTTCCGACGATCGTGTTGTTAAGACCAGTTCACACTGTTGGCACTCTTCTGGCGGAGGGTCGGTAGCGGGGTTGGGAGCGGGGCGGGTGGCTATACAAGAAACTGTGAAGCATGTCATGTCACGCCAAGAGCCCAAGGAGGATACCAAAATAAGTCGGTTAATATTAGCCGACTTATTTTGATATCCTTAGTTGCACGATAATTGAACGACACCAATAACTTCTTAATTTGTACGGATCATCATTAAGTGATCGATCACTGATCATCACTGAGTTAGCGAATAAGCCGGCTGTTGTGCCAGACGGAGTGGAGGTCATATGACCATCACCATACATATGACCATCACCATACATTGACAATAATATTTTTTTGTAGGCAAACACCGCGTACTGAAAAGAGCAATACCTACTTTTGAGAAAATATGTTTGGGAGATAGAAAAAGGATGTTTGCAAAACACATAGAACACTCAGACAACTCCATAGGTAGTCGAAATTGGTGAAATGGTAGACCTTACTGGGTGGGATCAAAAGATTGAACGCCCTTATTAGGGTAACTTTTGAACTTTTCAACTCCCTTTACTTTTCGTAAGCGGCTAAGAATGTTTTCCTCAAGTGTGTGCCGCGCCTAACAAAGCTGTGTTACAGCCACTTTCCCGCTAAGTGAACACTGTTGCGTAATACATCTTAGCGGAGGGATTTCGCTATTTTTCTTATTTCTGTTATGCTTCTATTGAGTGGAACAAACTTAATTTATCGCTGAACGGAACTGCCTGATTCAGGAATTTTTCAGACTATTGTTGGTACAGCTTGAAATTCTTGGTCTGCTGTTTCTTGGTGATGTTTTTCTTTTTCGTTAAATCGAATAGTGGATAGATGATGCTTTTAAGTATGCCTTTTCTTTGGGTGGCTGGCAGATTTAGCCAGTTTTTCAAAACTCCATGGAAAAATACATAAAAACTGCTGATTTGGATATACCTAAAAGCAGCGATCACGCAAAGTTCGCTATCCTTAGCGTACAGGCACGTTATCATAGCAACATAAGCGCAACGTGTTAATGTGTTGAACGCGACAGCTCTTGTTAACTGATCTATACCCTAGTGTGGGGCCAGAATCAATGGGTGTGCTGTGCGGTGTGTGTGACTGTATGGAAATGTTATGTTATGTTAAGACAGCAAGCACGTCGGTACTATTATAAAAAAACTCGCGATATAAACGCCTCGCTGATTCTCTAGGCGCGTTTCTGACAGTTAAGACCGACACATCTAGAGATGCGATATCGCACCTGCCTCTGCCTACATACTTTCTGGGTGTTAATGAGTGACGGAGTGCCAACAACCTTGGGATAAAACAGTACAGTTTCCTCATTAAATAAGTCCGATGATCTTGGAAGACGATTTGGGGGAAGAAGTCTGAACCACTTTCACTTTGGCAAAATATATCTTCGACCGAATTGACTTCATAGTGAAACTTGTTAAGAATAATGTCCCCTTACCTAACCCATTCAAATATGGCTACACATATCTGTGGCACTGTATTGTATATCGTTTTCCGAGTCTGCTCAAGCACAACATTCACTTCGAGGATCTGGTGCCTGAATGTCTTATAAAACACGAATAGCTATAGTGTATCGATTGCTACCTCTAAGAGACTAAAGGCTTGACCAAACGCGCTCAGCCCGCGTCCACGGGGTGGCGACTGCGGTGGCGATCAGTTTTGTGTACGAATTTGAACCATGTGCAGTGCAAGTTCGTACAAATCCACTGATCGCCACCGCGGACGCGAGCTGAACTCGTTGGTTTTGCTGTCAGTCAATATCCAGTTCAAAACAAAATAAGCGCAGCCCCGGCACGCGATTTCACGCTATTGGGGGCAGTCGCTGCGCTATTGCTACTAGCATTACATAAGAGACGCGTGCCCCGGTAGCAGTGCTACATTCCTAGTCGCCAGTCAGACAAGATTAAGCGAATTGCGAATCGTTTTAAAACATCCCCGGAATGCGCGACATTCTAGACCTTATTACAATCTGGTGCGTCGGTAGAAGTCGGCAGACGACAGGCTATTTGCATTGTTATGTCCGAAGACTGTTGCTTCCAGGCTTATTATTAACTTGGGAAACCTGCTAAGAATATTGTTAAACTCTATACAGTCCGCGCCGCGTTTCTTTGGCTCTGGCGAGGGAAGTGGTAAGCTTTCTCTCATATGGAGCGGACCTTCTCACCGAATTGCTATACCATCGTAAACACAAGAAAAAGTACAAAAAAACGTGTCTTGAATTGGGACACCCTTTTTTGTTTTTATTTTTTTATTTCTACTAGTTCATTATTTGACGACCTGGCGCAGCGGTTGCGCATTTGCCTGCCACCTGCCATGCGAGAGGTCCCTGGTTCGGATCCCGGCTGGGGACAAAAAAAAGGGCCAGAAGCAAGTGTGCTTATAAGTAAATGTTTATGTTTATTTGTTGTCGCGGCAACAAATATACACATTCTGTGAAAATTTCAACTCTCTGCCTGTTACTATTTGTGAGATAGAAACTCCTGAAAGACAGACAGACGGACAAACGCACGCCGGACAGCGAAGGCAGTAAACGGACCCGTTTGGCACCCGTCGGGTACGCAACCCTAAAAATTACGCCAAAATAAGCACTAGAAGAAGAACTAGAAGTGGGTGGAATTTCCATTCCGTTCACACATGATATTAGTAACCTAATAAAGTGGGGAATAAGAATAATATACTAGAAAGGGTGTTAAAAATAGCCCTTGCCTTTGGCTCAGCAAATTTTGCTAACCTGGCTTGGACTCTGGATGCAGCCAGCCGTCAGCATGTGTATGCAGCCAGCCGTCAGCATGTGTATGCAGCCAGCCGTCAGCATGTGTATGCAGCCAGCCGTCAGCATGTGTATGCAGCCAGCCGTCAGCATGTGTATGGATTGTTTTATTTGTTTGTTCAAATAAATACGAAAGCCTTCTAAGCCAGAATCAAGTGAAAAGTAACTGGATATCGACAATAAAAGGTTTAACAGTGTAGTTAAATTGGAAATTCCCCAAATCCTTTTTAATCAACGCAATGAACTAATAAAAATCCCGAACCAATGATAATATATCTTTGAAGGTCGGGCGGTCAGCAATAAAGCCTATTATACCTAGATTAAGTCGAATCTAGACTTTAGTCAGATACTAGTTTAGTAGACTCTTAAATTCAGGTAATGTGATGACATCGAAATTGTTGGTTTCATTTATCAAACAAACATAGCGTCACGCTTTTTCCCATACGGTGTGGAAGAGGTACCTATAGGTAGTGTCCTTGTTTAGAAGAAACGATAACTCTTTATGTATGCGATTTGACATTTGGAATCGCTACGTGACATCACCTTAGCGAAGCCAAATGTCAAATCGCATACATAAAAAGTTATCTTTTCGTTTCGCGACGGTTAGCGTTTCACTTTGTCTAGGGGGGCAGTACAGGATAGGGGTAAATTGGTGAAGCTTTTGCCCAACGGTGGACTAAATAATGCTAATTGGTGCTGGTACATATTTATTCACGCTTTGGACCCGGAAGAGCGGTAGGCAGAGACTACAGACGGTACGATCCTGGTATACATCACAGCTTCCTCAACATTCATAAGTCTCCTCATACAATATCATATGCTCGGTTGCGGGTCCTTTTTAACCAACCTCAAAAAAGGAGGTATTATTAATTCGGTTGCATGTTCTTTTTTATCATCATTATTATTTTTAATGTTTGTTGCATCGAAACTGGTACTATTTATGAACCGATTTCAAAAATTCTTTCTTTGTTAGAAAGAGAAGCCCAATAGTTTAGTCCTATTTTTTGAAAATCTGGAACCATCCAGTAGCTAGGTTTCTAAATGAAAAAACTGTGAAGTTTAATTTGTTTTTACCTGGATGACATTATACAGCCAGTCGTTTAACAGTGTTTAGAGTCATTTGTCACGAGATGAATTCTGGCTGTTACGATCGTATATTCGTTTATATTATGTAACACGTATGGACTTCACTGTCAGGAGACAGATTTCGTAGGCTCGTTTTCGGGTCTATAGACGACATTTGTGTACCGAGCGGGGAGGACTAAGTGATAGGTCATGAAGTCGGTTTTTTAAGTTTTTAACTTGGTGCACATTATTGTGCACACTTTATTTGACTAAAAGTCACCTTCGCGTCTGCGCTACTAGGGCCGGGTTGACTACTAGGGCGTGGCCCTACAGTTTTGGAGGAGTGCCCAGTTATGATTCTTGTGCTGTCGCTAGATGTGAGTGTGCTATGCAAAGAGCGTTTTTAAAAGAGGTTTTAGATATTCTCACTCGGCAAATCGTCGCCAGCATAATAAAATTGCGGTTTTGTAAACAAAAGAATTATATCGTTTCGTCGGTTAGGTACAGAATTCCTCAGGAAATGCTCGCTAGGGATGATACGGATCGGGTTTCGTCGATTTCGTCGATCGGGTTCGGGTCGTCGCCGTCGCGTCGGACCGAGCTCCGTTTTCCGCACATTTCATGGCACAAATTATGTTGATGCTAATCACAGGAAGTGTTGAATGAGCTATAAAAACTTTCGTAAAAAATTACATTTAGTCATTAAGAAGTGACATTCTTTGCGGAAAAATAAAAGTTGGGTTTTGATTTATGTTGTGACTTCGGTAACAGTTATGATTTAAAATGTGTTTTAGGCGATTTACACACTTATATAAAGAGAGGATATACATATAAAGGATCTTACAGAATTGTTCTCATCTTACAGGCTTTTATAGGGTTCCAATTCTTAAAAGAAAAAAAGGAACCCTTATAGGATCACTTCGATGTCCGTCCGTCCGTCTGTCCGTCTGCCCTTTGTGATTCAAGACCTTTTATATCAAGAACGCGTGGACTTATCACGCTGAAATTTTTATCAATTGCTCACGTCTATGGTCGCATATAGCCGCCAGTACTATTACTTATTCTGTGATATAGCTGTGAAAAAATCACCTTCTAGGTCAACGCAATCAAACGCTACGACCTATATGCTGTAAAACTGTTGATTTTTCATAGTAATCGCAATGGACCCAAAACCTATAGGGTACTTCCCGTTGCCCTACAATCATAAAATTTTGCACAAAGCAAGATTTTATGTCACAAAAAAAGGGAAAATCTGAAAACTGCAAATTTCCGTCTTTCCGCAAAAATATGTGACCTGGTTAACATGGATGACATCATACTTTAGTTTTTTTATGTGGAAACCTACACCAGTTACGCTCTCCAAGTGTGATCGGAACCCTTGGTCCGCGAGTCCTACTCGTACTTGCAATACAGCCACAGACCATTTATTTTAAAGAAGGAAAGCCTTACATTTAGGTACATGTTACTGGGTCCGCTCATCAAGTTTCGTTTGACGTGCACGCTTCGATCATAATCATTATGACCGAAGCGTGCACTAGCTGCAATGGATGGGGTAACCTCTAAAGGGTGCAACAGAAGGGTGTAGTCATATTTTAGGGGCTGTTGTTAGCAAGACCATTTGGTCATATTTTAACTCATATTATGTCATTGCCCATGTTATAAGGAAATTCAGGTATCTACAGGGTGTAAAAGAAAGGTGTAGTCATATTTTAGGGGGTTGTTAGGGACATCATTCTGAGCAACTTTCACTATGAAACCGATTTGATCAGGGGACAATTCTTGCGCTAGTGAGATCATGTCCATGATCGAAATGTCGATTTTGAGATACCTAAATCTCTATCAAAAACAAGAAAAAGCTATTCTTACGACTAGCCTTTGGACCAACCGAGATATCTCGACCCGTTTTCGATAGAAATAAATATAAATCGAGATCGTTTTCGTCGGATTTAGGCGGCATCAAAACCGATATCTCGACTGGGGAGATGATCTCGATAGCGCGAGAATAGGGGGCCAGAGCAACTTTGTGTTTCATTGCTCAATACGTTTTGGTCCGGGCCGGGCGGGCGCGGTCAGCTGACTTGTATAGAGAAGTGAAAATTAAAGTTGCTCTGATCAAATCGGTTTATAGTGAGTTGCTCAGAATGATGTCCCTAACAACCCCCTAAAATACTGTCCTGGGTTCTAGACAGGGATCACTTATCCAGTGGAGAGCGCATAGATGCATTTTCCTTTGAAACCCAACTCACCAAATTACGGGCGGCGGGGGACGAGGTAAGAGAGCTGTGATTGGTCAGCCGCTGCGAAACTGTCTGGCGTGGCGGCCCGTCATAGTTTGGTTGCGTATGCGAACGTTTGTTGAATACATCAAACGTTTGGCGAGCCGCATTCCCCCGCAATCTGGTTTTGGATGACAAATGCGCAGATGACAATATGTGCTGAAACTGGTATAAACCAACTGGTATAAACGGTAGATATACTTACAATTTTTCTTGGCATGAAAAGTGAAATCGCAACAGTATTTTGTAGCGACAGGAAATCCTTTATTCTGCGGCGGCGTAGGCACAATAATTGAGTCGTAAATCTGCTGGTCTGGTTATTTCATTGGTTTCCGTTATCAAACCATTGTTTCGTGTCTTGGCAAACCTCCTATTTATTTGTAAAAAAATCTTTTAGTCTATTGTGTGTATAGGATGGTAGGGTAGGGGCTTCAATACATAGCTGTAAGTCACCAGAGGTTTTCCAATGCGCGTTACTCTATGACGTCATGGTTCTGCGCGCAACTTACTAGTTTTTCTAGACTTTCCTAAATGTTCCTATACGATTACAATATAAGTTCCTATACGAGGGACACTACTATGCCTAATACCATAATTAGGATATTTACCGTTTACGACACCTATGGTTACCTATATTTGTTGTGGATACCGTAAATAACAAATAAATCATCATCTCATTAGAGACTCACATAGACTGCTCCGCTCCATTGTCATGCAAAACGAAAGTTAGAACGCAAGTAAGCACTCTTTAAACATAACAATGGACTAAACCTGAGGGCTAAATTTTGCATCTAGCGAATCTTTGTCAGCCCGTATTATAAATATTTTGATTTATTATTACGATATATGCAGGAAGCACTTATCCAGTGGAGAGCGCATAGATACATTTTCCTTTGAAACACAACTCACCAATTTACGGGCGGCGCGGCGGCGGGGGACGAGGTAAGAGAGCTGTGATTGGTCAGCCGCTGCGAAACCGTCTGGCGGCCCGTCATCGTACATAGGTTGCGTATGCGAACGTTTGTTGAATACAACAAACGTTTGGCGAGCCGCATTCCCCCACAGGCGCAGTCAATTGGATATATAGTCTCTGGATATACATGCTGTATGCTATGAAGTGAAGTTTTGCTGGAAGTGGTACCTTCCTATCTCGTTGAACAAGATGTGTTCAAATATAAAATAAACGTCATATTTGTATAATTTTATCCTCCTGGCGTGGAAATTAGAATATTAAGAAATTGCCTATTTTGTGTCGAGCCGCAAGCTTATCCAATCGCCAAAGCCCTTTTCCCAGAAAAGTACATTAAATTAGGAGTGGGTCGTCTTCGATTTTTTCAAAGACGAAACGAAACTGGTTTTCCCGATTCGAAAACGGGTAAGTATTCAAAACGGTTTCGTTGGCGACTGGTTTTGATTTGAAGAACGAACTCGAAGCGGTCGGCCTAAACCGGTCGGAGCGATAGCAGTCGGTGCGCGGACGAAACGATAGCGGTCGGTGTTGAACCGGTCGGTGCCAAACAGGTAGGCACGAAAATAGTCGGTGCGCGGACGAGACAAATGAGCTCAAAGCAGTCGGCGCTTAACCGGTTGGTGCTATGCCGACTGGTTTAGAAGTACTGCTTTTCCTGAGAACGAAAAACAAGTTTGTCGTTCCTGGAACGTAAACGGTATTTTTAAACGGTGCGTCTTCGAAACGCTCACTCTTACATTAAATTTCATCAAGCTGTCTCCCCCAAGATTACTCATTTTCCATCACACCGCATCTGTAAACTATCTCTACCTTTCAACATGGCTGCCAAAATATCAATCAAGCGTTGTTGGCACGATGTGAGCGCTGCTCCAAACTTGCTTCGCGACTTGTTCGCAACTTTCCATGTGATTTATGGAATGTTTTGTTTAGACAGGCAGGTTAATGTTAAACCGTCAAAATCTATGGCAGAAAACTACGACAACAATCAGAAATTGGAATTTAGACATGGCAATGAGGTAAAGCTTATTTTGGTTTGATTTTAAGTTGTGACTTAGCTTATTTAAACTACCTGCTAAAGATGGACAGGATTACGATAGCAGTGACAGCTATATTGTTCCATTTGCTGCTGCTCAGTTCAAATGGTAGGTAGTCAAAAGGTCTTGTTCTAGATCTGCCCCCATAGACAAAGTTAAACGCTAACGCTAGCGAAACGAAACGATAACTTTTTATGTGTGCGATTTGACATTTGGCTTCGCTAGGGTGACGTCACGTAGCGATTCCAAATGTCAACTCGCATACATAAAAAGATATCGTTTCGTTTCGCTATCCTTAGCGTTTTAACATTGTCTACAGGCACAGGTAGGCAGCAGTTACTCCTCGTAAGGCCCAAGCTTGACATAATCATTGCCATTTTGTACAATAAAATGTACATGCCAAATATAACATGTTCCCTTCTACGGGTTCCATAAATATACTAAACATTGTTGTACCTACATTCATGCAAAAAATTCTTGCTAAACCCAGCACTCCACTGGAAAGGCAATCTCAGACACTTGATCCAGCCCAAATGGTAGTGTGTGTGCCCACTTAGCCATCTTTGAGTAAAGTGTGGGTTGGCACTCAGATTGTTTGACTACCACACATAGACAATTTGAATGTAAGACTACACGATTACCCCAGTCGGCAGAGATATTTACCTCGAAAAAAAATCCGGATTCAACGAAACTTTAGCATGTTGTTTGTGACTATTCAGTAGTGCTACACCCAATTTTCCTAACTAATAAAGCTTGCTTATAATTTTGTCATCTTTGATTTACCCATACACTATTTCTTACAACTATTCAATGTTTTCAAATTAAACGTGTAAAACTAGAAGAAGTCCCAAAAAATAAATGTCTTTTCACCCCTCCTCAAGTTAGCACAAGCTTTATTTGTTCGGAAAATTGGGTGTAGCATTACTGAATAGCCCACAAACAACACACTTAGTTTCGTTGAATTCGGAATTATCATTTTTTTGTATGGACTGAAAACTTTGCCAATTGGGGTAGATTTAGTTACAAGTATAGGCACAATTATGTGTACGAGAAATATTATCTCATTAGATCCACGTGCCCCTAAAGTTCATTGATCTGTCTAAGAGCTCGCAATGAGGTCGCAGCCCTTTATGTTGTGCAAATTCTCTGCTTCTCGTATACATGTACATAATATTGTCAGGCCTCCGTCACTGAATGTACTCGCGCGCTATAATTACCTACCGCCCGCCCGAGCTCTCGGGCAGCCCGGCTATGGCCCGGCTGCCCAAGTCAGTATGGTTGTCGCAAGCCAAGCGCACGCACGTTTTGAACTGTGTTCGTATCGTACGAGTATCTGCGATGCCTTCTCGAAGAGGCAGCCCTGCGATTAGTGTGAGATCGCGCGGTGCGAGGCGATCACAACTGTACGCTTGAGCATTTAGGCACATTTTAGCATGCAGCGGTTGCTGACGCGACGGAGTAGGCTATTATAGCAGTAGGTATTGGAAATTTCCTACTGAGTGAAGTATCTGTTACGTAGTAACTATTTAGTAATCTGTGATATTGTTCTGAGCTATCGGTTTACCACAAATAGGGTTTATTACTCTAAAGTGTTCCTTACATTTTACCGCTGACGTAAACAGTAAATACCACTCCCTTCTCAAACATTTTTAACGGATATATTCTCGGTATATTGCAACGACAAAGGCTAATTTATTACATTACACGGTTCGATGACGTCGTCGCCCAGTGGGCATAGTGGGTCAATGGGTTTCTTAGTGGGTCAATTTATATACCCTCAATCTCAAATGAGTGTTTTCGTAAAAACACACATGAAACACAGAAGACTTTGTATTTATTTTGCATTATATTTTAATAACAATTATTGGGATCTTAGTTATGTATGTTAGTTGTTATCGATATGTGTTATCAACTACTTTATCTAGTGTATATGGGGTGGCACAGGCACTATTGTGCCCACTATTAGCCAGTTATCGAGTACTCATTAACCATTTAACTACTTTATAATACAATATAATAAATAATGTGATATGATCACGTTGAGGTTGAGATGAATACAAAAAGTGAATATTGTCTAAACCTCACCTCAATGGGCTTATAAACTGCCTACTGCTCACTTCAGAGGTCGCCACTGTGGACCGTCTATAAATTTGACAGTTCCTCTTAGTAAACATGTAAACAAACTAATTATTTTATGAATAAATTCTTTCAATGCCTCGTTGTGCAGCTGTTGATTGCAAAAATGTGGGGATTCATATATTCCCTAAAGACGCTAAAAGAAGAAAATTGTGGGAGAAAGCTCTTCGTATAAAAAATTGGCATGCAAGTACTTCGTCAAGGTTATGTGCTACCCATTTCCTACCTGACGATTATTTTGGACCAAATTCGTATACAGGTGATAAATCTCTAATCAAAGTGTTGAAGAAAACTGCTGTACCGTCTTTATTTTCACATTCTAAGGTCAAAACAATCACACAGACAACACAACAACAACAGCGATCGGATATGAACTCTTCCAAGTCAGGAATGACCGGGATCTCATCCTCGAGTTCATCTTCAACTCCGAGAAGGTTATTCTTGTCGTACGCCCTTAGTCTACAACAAGAAAATGGATTTTACAATAAAACCGCAACATAACCTTTATATCATAACAATGCCAGTTTATAACTTACCTTTCAATTAAAACTGCTTTTTTACCAACGATGGACGCTTTTCTTTTTCTCAGCTCGACTTTTAATTGAATCACACTCCATGTCGCATACATTGATATAGTTTATTTTGTTATTTCAATTATTCGTGAAACAATAACAACTAGACAATATGGCAGTTCTTAGACACCCCATAGTGCTGCCCTCTGCAATTGGCTTTCAGTTTCAAAGCCCATTAAAAGTATAAAACTTCAAAGCTCGGAAAGCTCCAAAAGCTCTGTTGTGGAACCGAAAATAAATCACACCCAAAACAAACATCACGAACAATCGGGAATTTATTCCATCTTAATTAAAAACCTCTTTTGTGAACTATGCATACCGACGAGATAAATCATTATAGAACGGGGAAATCTCCGGCTGTGAAAATAAAGAAATATTTATGTTATGTTGTTATTTAGAAATATTTATAAGTAAGTAAAATATTCATGATAAAATAAAGCATTGATGGCGTGAGTGAGTTGTAGCCTCTAGAGGGGGTGCATGGGTGCCCCTTTCAGTCGAGAGATTGTAATTCTCCTGGCCGAAAAGGAAAAAAAAATGTCATTAAAATTAGGGGTAATTAAGTTCTCATCCCCTTGCAATAGAGATTAATTGACGTCTTGGTACCCACTGTCAAAGTCTTGAACTCTTTTGTCCAGAAGCCACTGGCCCGGCAGGAGAGATGCATACATGGGCGAGAGAGGGTGACCTCGCTCATTTGCCACGATACCTTGCCTTGTAAATGAATTAAAAATGAGAAACTACCCTGTTAGGGACATCATTCCAAGCAACTTTGATTATGAAACCGATTTGATCAGGGCAACTTTATTTTTCACTTCCAAGTACATTTTGGCCTGAGTGGATCAGCTGATTTGTACGGAGAAGTGAAAAAAAAAGTTGCTCTGATCAAATCGGTTTCATAATAAAAGTTGCTTGCCGCACGGCTGACTGAATTGCGGCTAGCCGCATAATGGGTATGAGCCCTTAGAATGATGTCCCTATCAAAGTAGTTTCTCATTTTGCGTTAATTCATTTACACTTTGTATTTATAACGGTCTGAGACGTATACTATTAGAAAAGTTAGCTCCATTCTCCAATATCCCAATGACAAATTACCGTAAATACCACTTAAAAGTCAAAAGTCAGCGCGAAGTTTCGGTAGTCGGGTTTTAGTTTTTAAACTTATTACTTGTTGGCATCTACAGTAAATAAACTCAAAAGAATTTTGCCCAAAGGCCGGTCTATGCAAAATGGATCTACGTTAAACTTCACGCATAGAAGACTAGCAGCACAGACAGACGGACGGACGGACGGCGAGTAATTTGTCAGTCACGGTTGGAACGCGCGGCATTTTAATGAAAATTTATAGTAAGTATAGTGATGGAAAAAAAAACTTACGATAAGAATGGCTGTTGTGTTTGGAGTAGGCATTAATTGCTTTTGATTATTGTGAGACAAAGAAAAACGAGTGTGGGGTTGCATATTAAATAATCCAATAAGTGCGGTTTGAAGTCGAGGGTTCCGCACAAATATGTATTGTTTTTTGAAGGAACTACGAGTACGAGCGAGTAGCAAGCTTTAGCAAAATTGTGGAATCGACGGCCGTATCGTTTGATCTGGTTGACCTATAATTTGGTTTGTCTATTAGAACATGCAGTAGTCCGCTTACGTCACATCATGTTACTATAATCACAGATAATGTGGGCTATTCTTGAGGCGTCAAAACCACTAAACTAGAGGAACTAAAGACACTAAACTGACAACCTTCAAATCCGACAGCTCTTGCGCGGTGGCCACAGATTCCATTTTCAAACATAGTATAGTTCGTGTCGCCTTCGGAATCGCAGGCACTATAATATTATAATAATACAGAAGACCACCTACAACAAAATACGACACCGGCGTATACTGAGATGCTACGGAAGCTTCTTTAGTTCGAGGCCATTATCGCTTGGTACAGCACCATCGAAAATTTTCAAATACCATGAGATGGCGCTAAGATGTATAGGATTTATTCTAAGATTAGCGCCCCCTAGAAGTATGTTAACTGAAACCATGGCGTTTAAAGTATAAATCTTACTCCTCACGCCAACTCTTTTTTACGAAGAGGGTTACTAATTGTAATTTGTATGTGATGAGCACCCTGTGCAATAATTTATTATCATAGCTATCTGTACCTATAGAAGCAGCCTGAAAAAGCCTACAGTCCAAGTAATAACGTAAAGCAATGATAAATATTAGTCATCCCAAAGTTTTGTTTAACTTAAGGCTCTCGCTCGCGAAAGCTGTAGATAACACTTCGAGCTTCGAGGCTCCACGGTCGTCCAGCTTGCATCGACGTGGAGATAGTATTCATGGAGCTCTAAAATGATTTGTGCTTGGCCATTGCCGTGGCAGAGAGAGAGGAGGGAAGTTAGAAAGGAGTGGCCTCGCTTCTGAGTGTACGCTTCCTGACCTTCACTTCACCGAATGAATCTTGACATGGTCGTCCCACCATCTCCGTTTAAGCACAGAATAACTAATAGTACTACGTACAGAAGGTTCACTCCCGAACAAAAGTCAAGTTTAGGTGCAAACAAATATTTGTCTTGCTACTGTATATGCTCATATGCGAAATTGAATCTTATCGTAGGACACGAGCGTTCATATTCCATTAGCCACCACACGATGCCGATCACGCAGGGTTGCGATTCGCACTCAGTTGTTTTCGGCGTCATTGTTTTTTTACGCGGCTAGCCCGCGCACCGAGAGCCGAGTGATAGCCATGTGTGTGACAAAGACCGACTGACGCGTATAGCCAGCCGTAGATACCTACTCAGCAAAGTGAAACCCCCCGTTTTAAGCCGCAACAAACCTTCCACCCATTTGACAAATAACGTGGCACTGACAGACAGACAGACAAACAGACGCTTCAAACTTATAACTCTCTTTTTTCTTCAGGGGTCAAAAAATATGTTCCTCATAAATAAGCCGCTCCATTGATACCATCTCCTCGCGTACGAGCAACTTTAGTTCGCAACAAAAACTTTCATGACACTAATATGAGCAGTTTCATATTAGTTATTAAGACCCCTACACACAATGGCTCTCGTCCTTATCTGGCAACATTCGCCCAATGTTAAGCTGGCCTCAGAATTTTCAGGGTTCCGTACCGGAAGGATGTTTGTCGGGACCCTGATACTAAGCTGCCACTGTCTGTCTGTCTGTATATCAGCGGGCTGTACCTTATGAACGGTGTGGTAGGTAGATATTTGAAATGGGGGCACCTTCGTTCGAAAGACATGTATGTTTGCATTTTCTAAGTTATTTTTAAGGCCCTGACATATTTTAAAAGAGGTACGGGGGAGTTTCTTGCCCTTCTTTGCTCCACCCCTAAGCCCACAACCTCCGAACGGGCGGTAGTATACAAAAAATATTAATATTATATTGACGTTGACTAAGCAATCTGTATGATTTTATGGTCAATTTTTTTTAGAACTTGAACTAGAGCACGCGTTTCACATGTCTTCTTCTTCTTCTTCTTCAGTCAGGGGGATGTTGTGCCTGCACTTGGCCCACGAGAGCGGGGCCTTTGTGCATGTCCCCTGCACCTGCACTCTAGTTCAGCCATCCTAACTCCAGCACAAACTGAAGTAGGAGGCCTGGATGTTCGAGGAGGGTCGACGCTCTGTTATTTTCTCCCAGAATCGCGATTCTGGTCTCTATGGTGGACGGGCATGCAAGCAACATGTGCTCCACGGTCTCATCCACTCATCCCCTGCAAAGGGAACTGTCTGTTGCACCTGTAATTTTCAGGTGCTTATTAAGTGTACAATGGCCTGTTATGAGGCCTATTAGTATTTTTATTTTGCTGCGCGGCACACATTTCACATGTCTCTGACCCTCACCTTCCGCGACAAAACCTCCCCTCGCACTCGGCATGCTACGGGTGCTGACCTAACGATTAAAATTAACTTGTGGAGGCTGCGGGAAGATGGCGCGGCGCGACTTAGTTAGATAGATAAGACACGTTGAGCCAGAAATAGGCTTTCACGCTGAGGGTGTCAAGGCTGGTCAGCCTTGTCAGCTAATAGGGGGTAAGTCGGTTAGCGTGAGAGGGTGATATAAATTTATATGTACAGCGGTTTGGGAGGCGACACGAACTATACTAAATAACCTAATTAAAATTGTGTGTTTGAAAATAGAATCTATGGCCACCGCGCAAGAGCTGTCGGATTTGAAGTTTGTCAGTTTAGTGCCTTTAGTATCACAATATTTTTTTATAAATGTATGTTTTAGTGATGAACGTTTAAGGTAGTAAGCTTACTTTGTATTTTGTGTTTGTAATTTATGTTTTGTAAAGTTTATTACTGTTGTTTGTCCATATAAGTAAATAAATAAATAAATAAATAAATAGTTTAGTGGTTTTGACACCTCCCAAATAGTGTGTCTGTCGGTGAAGCTATTAATCTGTAATCTGTGTCAGTCCTTCAATAGAAAGTATAGTTATTCTGCGCTACTAGCATACTATTCGTAAACCTATATGTCATCTTTAACACTTACTTTACTTACTTTATACTCTATTGCACAGAAAATATAATACAGACACTTAATATTAGAAAAAACATGTACAAAGGCGAGCTTATCTCTAATAAGAGATCTCTTCCAGCAAACCTAGGATGGAGAGACCTACATAAGTGTACGTACAACGATAAATATTAAAATAATAGACTACTTACTAATAAATACATAAATACAGATAAAAACAAAAAACAAAATATAATATATAAATAGATACTAAGGTATATTAAGGTAGAGAAACACGTGATATTGGCGGAATTACATACTGTAAGGATCCACAGTAGATGCCATTCATCCAAAAATTGAATTGAATCGACTGTGTACTAGTAAATTCCCGCCTTATTTCTGACAAGTTTGTTTCCACGCAAAACTGAAACTTTTTACAGAAAACCTGAAAACAGCCCATTAAAAACGCAACACAAATGACTCTTTAAACCTTCTTCTAAAGATGAAAAGACTAATGTTGACTCTTTCCTTTTCAGGTAACACCGCCGTAACGACCTGCAAATGTCAGGCCAGTGAAGGAAACGCGAAACGACGAGAATTAAAAGAATACAGTAGCTAAGCTAAGATATTTCGAAACTTATTTAAAATGTGAACTTATTGGCCAACTCACATGTTTTCATTAGCAACTAGCTTCAACAATACAGACACGTCATACACAAATAACCTAAATGCCACAAGCTCTTACAACTACCAAAATGACACTCAAAACGCGGACTATTCTAGCACCCCCAAAGCGCTCGAATTCGAAACGTTCGACATTCGGATTCCGAATTCGACGTTCGAAAATTCAAACTTCACGAACGCAACCGAGTCGCTTGCGAACGATACGTTCTCCGAATATGCCGAGATACCGTATTACATAAAGGCTACGTCGATGACTTTTTGTATCGTTATAATGTGTTTGGGTGTGGTAGGGAATGTTATGGTGCCAATTGTGATTTTGAAGACGAAGGACATGAGGAATTCGACGAACATTTTCCTGGTGAATCTGAGTATTGCTGATCTGATGGTGTTGCTTGTGTGCACACCCACTGTACTCGTTGAGGTTAACTCGAAGCCGGAGACATGGGTGCTGGGGAAGGAATTATGTGAGTATTTTTAATATGTGTGGGTGTGTTTTTTTATTTGTGTGGCGATGGTATATAGCCCCCTGTCATGTTAAATAGAGTATCGAATAACTGGCTAAAAGTGGGCTCAGTTGTGCCTCTGCCACCCCGTATCGGAAAATGCATGAATCTATGTTAAGTTGTTTATTGTGTGGGTCGATTTCACGTCATGACGCGTCATTCGTGTGAATTAATCTGATTCGTATGACATGAAAATTCGTGAAATCGACCCTCGTAGAAGATTCGTAACGCTTGCAACACTATTTGCAGCGTGCCGTAACAACGTTCGTAAAAATTCGAAACGCTTGCAACGCTCTTTGCTTGCAGCGTGCCGTAACAACGTTCGTAAAAATTCGAAACGCTTGCAACGCTCTTTGCTTGCAGCGTGCCGTAACAACGTTCGTAAAGATTCGAAACGCTTGCAACGCTGTTTAAAGGTATTATTTTTGTAATTTTATACAACTCTACATATCAAAACGCAAAACGTTGTGCTGGATTGTCGCCGAATGAAAGGCTCGCAATTTCAACATATCAACACAATGACTCTACATTTCTTCTAAATTATTACTTTATCATAAAGTATCCTTGATTTATAATTCCGCCTTAATTTATGCAGAATAATGAATAAAAGGTGAACAATAGCAAAACTTATAACAATGCTAGGATTCAGAAAATAATCTGTAGACCTAAAGCAAAATAGCCCCCACGCTCAACTTTCCTTTTGATCTATCTCTATTTATTTATTTATTTATTTATTAATTGACAATAAGACATAACAGTACAACACCATAGCGCACTTATTGCTAAACACTTAACACTTATTTACTTAGTAGTAAAAAGAGTTGGTACTCTAATTTTGGCATAGAATCAAAGAAAATATCAAGATGATCAAAAACATTGACTAATTTATTGATAAGCGCGACTGCTCTCGCTGTAGGGGCATTCTCGCCTCGGAGAGTTCGGAAAACCGGCACCGTGGCCAGCAACTGCGGCCGCCGCCGTGTCACTCGTACGCCCAGTTTGGGCACGAATAATGCAATACTAGATAACGTATTTGGATTATTTACTTGATTACGAAACAAACTGATATAGTGAACAAGGAGTGCCAGTTTTCTTCTAATCTCAAGGGTATTAATTCCAACCATGCCGATAACAAACAAGGAAGGGAAAAGGAAGGGATAGTAACCATATATCCTTTTGTAGAGATACCTAGCAAATTTTCTCTGAATTCGCTCTATCATAAGGGTGTATTTATCTTCGTAAGGGTCCCAAACGACTGAATCAAACTCTAGCCTGCTGCGTACAAATGAGTTGAACAATATATTAGCTACCTTCGTATCAGAGAAACGGGAAGCAGTTCGCATTATGAAGCCTAATGTTTTGCTTGGGTTCTTACAACAAGCTAACATATGATCTTTAAAGGTTAGTTCCTGGTCCAGAAGTAAACCCAAATCTCTAATTTTGTTGACCCTATCAATAACTTGCCCATCTAATGTGTACGCGTTTATTGCTGGTGCACGAAGTCTGGAAAACGTGATGACTTTACATTTTCCGATGTTTAAGTCGATTTTGTTTATTTTACTCCATTGTGCAACAGCATCAATGTCGCACTGCAATTTATCACTATCGGCAGCATCTCTAATACAACTGAACAATTTAAGGTCGTCTGCAAACATTAAACACCTGCAATTCTTCAGTACGTCAGGAAGATCGTTAATCATAAGAGTAAACAGTCAGCAGAGAGCTGCCGTGGCGTGTAGTCATTACCCGTTCCTTCCTACGCGAGCGCTCGGCACACGTAGTTACATAATTATCAACTGCGTAGTTACTGATTCGTGTGTACGT
The DNA here is from genome assembly GCA_963457715.1 of Argyresthia albistria. NCBI lineage: Eukaryota > Metazoa > Arthropoda > Insecta > Lepidoptera > Argyresthiidae > Argyresthia > Argyresthia albistria. Next base: position 7,720,163 of record OY735273.1, read on the forward strand.
CGTCGGTTACGGAAATGCCTCCTAAACTCGCTAGTGCGGCTGATTGCCATGTGTGTAGTGAAACTATTCATACTGGAGATGGTATTTTATGCTCCCAATGCAAATCTTCAAGCCATTTCTACTGTGAAAAGATGGCGGAAAGTTCGTTTCGAAAGAAGCGAGCTGACGCCAAACGCAAGTGGATATGCAGCCAATGTGTCACTAATGGGACAACCACTGTGGATTCGGAGATTACTCAGGAGCCTAACGAGAATATCCCCGAGTATGCTGATGGTTTAGAGACCCCCTCAGCGTTGGAGTCGCTCAAGTCGCTGGTCGAAGTAAACAATCTGTCAGAGCTTCTTTTTTTCTTGAAGCAACATATTGATGAGTCTATCGCGGGATTAACTAAGGAAGTGCGCCAAATCAAAGCTAGCTGCCTCCTGATTCCATCGATTGATGACCGCACTAAACATCTGGAATTAAAAGTCGCATCCCTTGAAGCAAGAATAGAAGAGAATGACCAGTATCAGCGAATGAACAACATTGAAATATCTGGTATCCAGTCAAGAAAGGGAGAAAACCTTTACTCCATTTTCAGCGATATTTGTACCAAGCTTGGTGTGACGCTTCGTGATTCGGATGTTGACACCATTCACCGGGTTCGGCGATTTGATCAACTTAATGATGACAGGGGCGTACCCAGGCCCCCTGCTATCGTCGTCAGGATGACTCAGCGTCGACGCAAAGACGAAATACTATCGGCGACTCGAGTGCGCCGAGGCATCCAGACCACGGACTTTGGACTTCCCGGGCCGTCAGCATATGTTTACATCAATGACCATCTAACCCCGGTGAACAAGTTGCTGTTGAAGCGTGCCCGCGAAATAAAGAAAGCTTGTGACATCAAACATCTTTGGGTCAGAGATTGCAAAATCTTTATGAGAAAGACTGACACTAGTAAAGCCGTTAGGATCTGCAATGACACTGATTTTAACAAATTTAAGTGACTGTGCTTGTCTTTTTGCGATAAATACTGGTATTTCTCGAATGTTTACCTTAAATCAACCGAATTTTACATCCCTCAATATTTACTTTGTGTGAGTCATCTGTTACTAATCAACGTCAAACTTATCATCACATTGTTATTCTCACGTTTGCTACAAAAATTGCTTCAATTGCTGTGTTCAATTCACTATTTTCTATGCGAAGATATCTATCGTCAATCCTCAACAAATAATATAATATTTACGTGTTTCTGCTATAGTTGTGTAACATATCTGCCACTGCCAGTCGCTAACATTGCTTATAAATATATTCATGCTTATCTTTCATTATCAATGCGCATCGTTAGTGAAGTTGGCAGGAAATTGAAAAATACCCCGCTTACCGCCTTTTACTTTTACTTGTTTCTTATAAAATGCCAGCCTTAAACGAACTTAGCATATATTATCAGAACGTGAGGGGATTGCGCACAAAATCACATACTTTCTTTCCCAATGCTCTTCAATGTGGCTATGACATCATATGTTTGACTGAAACATGGTTATCTTTGAACTTTAATGATGAGGAATATTTCTATAGCAATTACGTAGTGTTTCGACTTGATCGAGAGACGCAGTCAAATACCCATAGACGCCGCCGTCACCGCCGCCGCCGCCACCGATCGGTGAAGGACCCCGCGGGTGGTGGGGTGCTGATTGCCGTGCGCCGAGGAATCTTGGCGCGGCGACGTGACGAGCTACGGAGCACGCCGACTGCCGAGGAACTATGGGTTACCATCGACCTGGACGGCGGTGGCACTAAGCACTCCCGAGTCAATTGTGATAATTCATTTTCTAAACTGCACTTAGTGGCTTCTTACTACCCTCACAATAACAAACACCACGAATCACTTCAAAACTTCTTCGATTACTCGTCTGACCGTGTTTTAAACAGTACAAACGATTTGTTCTTATTTCTTGGGGACTTTAATGTATCTTATGCATCCTGGGAAATTGCCAGCACTAATAGTTCAAACTTTCTTGATATTAATACAAATAATAATAGTGTGGCAACCTCACTCTCGGAGTTTATGATGTTGACTAGTTTGAAACAGTACAACTGGTGTACTAACGTTAACCACCACATTCTTGATTTGGTTTTGAGCAACACTGCTTGTTCCGTGGTACCGTGCGCCCATCCCCTTGTTCCTGAGGACCCGCATCATAGATCTTTAGAGATCAATATTAATGTTCCTGGTCTTTTCTTACATAAGCAAAAGCCTCGTTTGAAACTCATGTATCATAATGCTGACTACGTGGCGATCAATAAGCGAATATCCGACTATAATTGGAACAGTCTACATAATATGAATACGGATGATGCCACCAATCTTTTTTATAATCAGCTAAATTGTGTTATTGACGAACATGTTCCCAAACAGTCGGTAACATCTACCCCAAATAGTGGATACCCACAATGGTACTCTAGTTCCCTTATTAAATTAATACGTGAAAAACTTAAATATCACAAGAAATGGAAAATCTATCGTAATCCTCTAGATTATGATGCTTTTAGATTACTCAGACGCAGGGAGAAGAAATTGGAACCTCTTTGTTTTGAATCGTTTGTGAGGAGAGCCGAAGAACGAATTGAACATTCCCCTAAATACTTCTGGAGCTATATAAAAACTAAATTTTCGTCAAATGCTATACCCGAGCGTATGGTTTATGATGGTAAATCTTCTTCAGATTGCCATTCAATCAGTAATTTATTTAATGAATATTTCAATTCTGTCTTTGTAAAGGATACTAATGACAATTCGATGGATCCCACTTTTGATTTGGATTATAATTCTTCCAATGCCCCGATAGACATTTCCTCAGTAAGAATTACCCGTAAACTAATCTTGAGACATTTAGATAAAGTAGATGTTAATAAGGGTTAGGTCACGATGGGATCCATCCCATTTTTATCTCGAAATGCTCCTCCTCACTTTCCATACCGCTTACCATCATCTTTAAAAAGTCACTAAATGAGGGATGTTTTCCAAATATTTGGAAAACTGCAATAATAACGCCTATACATAAGGGGGGTGAGAGGTGCGACGTAAAACAGTACAGGCCTATATCAAAACTATGTATTTTTGGTAAAATATTTGAAAAAATTGTAACACAAGAACTCTCTCAAACACTGTCACGTCACATCTCTCAATTCCAACATGGTTTTTTTAAGGGTCGTAGTGTTGACACAAACTTGGTCACTTTTACAGATTTTGCTATTAATGCTATGGACGCTGGATGTCAGGTTGATACCGTGTATACCGATTTTTCAAAAGCATTTGATAAAATTAATCATAATACACTCCTTTCCAAACTTCTGAAGATCGGTATACACGGTGATCTGTTTAGATGGTTGAAGTCCTACATAAGCAACAGGAGTCAAGCTGTCTCGTTAAAAGGATACACATCTGACTTTCTATCCATTGGCTCTGGCGTGCCCCAGGGTTCCCATTTGGGCCCATTTTTGTTTACCCTATACATTAATGATATCATGAATATTTTCTCAGACTCATGTCATTTGGTCTATGCGGACGATACTAAGATTTTTAAAGTAGTCTCAACCCCAGAAGACTGCACCTTACTTCAATCTGATCTAAACAATTTCATAACTTATTGTGCCCGTAATCAGTTATTACTTAATGTAGATAAATGTTATACAATAACATTTACCAGGAAACTTAATCCTATATTGGCTGATTACAGCCTCAATGGTATTCAAATAAAAAGGGTAACGCAGATTAGGGACCTGGGGGTAATGCTGGATTCTAAACTTCATTTCAATATACATATCGACCATATTATCGCTCGAGCCTACCAAAAGCTTGGTTTGATTCTGCGTCTTTCAAAACCCTTCAAGCGAGCGAAAACGATTATAACGCTATACTATGCATATGTGCGTAGTATTTTAGAATTTGGTTGTGTAGTGTGGAATCCCCACTATGCGGTACACATTGCTCGTCTTGAAAAGATTCAGAATAAATTTTTAAAATCATTAGACTACAGGATTGGCACCAACTATAATGATAATAAAAGGTTGTGTGATAAATTCAATATTGCCTCCCTAGAAAGCAGACGCACTTTTTTAGATGCCTCATTTCTTTATAAATTATTAAATGACCACATAGACTCGGCATGTTTACTCGAGAAGGTAAACCTGTTTGTTAACCGCTTCTCCTCACGTTCAAAGAAAACATTTTATTCTTCCCTATGTAGCACAAATTATGCAAAAAACACATTCTTTCGACGGTCCTTTGAAACTTATAATAAAAGACTGATAGATATAGATATCTTCGCAAACTCACTTCCTAGCTATAAACGACAAATAAAAGAAATTCTTTTTAAGTAAGTAGGTAATTTAAATACAAACATGCTCGAATATTTTCACAACACTTTAATTGTATTAATTAATGGTACTCCAGGTCTTTAAGTAAATTATCCAATCAACCATGTTTTGTAAGTGACTGTTTGTTACCTGAATAAAATAAAATAAATAAAATAAATAAACAGCGTTGGCCCAAGCGTGCTACCTTGAACAACCCCAGATCTAGTGTAGTAGTTATCAGAACGGTATTGTTGTAGCTGAACATACTGTATACGATCGATCCCTTAAGTAGCTGGAAATAAAGTTTAATAACCCTGATGAAAAGCCAAAAATTGATAATTTTTTAAATAGAATGTCTAGCGCCCGAAATTAATAACCTATCTTCTATCCATAATCTGCAGATTTGAGATTGCTTGTGTCAATTTTGGCATAAATCCCATAGCGCAACTGTCAAATGTAACGCGTAATCTGCAGATCACGGATCGAGATAGGTTATTGGGATCGGCCATAAGACATTCTAATCATTTATGCAACTTCTATAACAAAATATGATGAAGCTAAAATACCTACGTTTAGTAGGTAATAATTCTCATTAATGTAATTTACAAAAACCAACTAAGCCGAATTCTCAACGGTACAGTCACTTTCAGAACTAATCATATCAATACAGTACGATCGCACCGCACGTAACTCGTTAAGACATTCGGAATAAGCGCGATGACTCCAGTCGCTTATCTTGGTCGCGATTGTACTCAGTAATTTTTCTGCCTACCAAAACAAAACAGCAGCTTAATACGATAATGATGATGACACAAAATGTACTTTTTATCATCGTTTTATTTAACTCCACACGTCACGGGTCGTATACACAACGAGCGGGCATTAAACTTCATTAAAACGCAATTTTGTAGCGAAAAAAGTATCGAAATTATTCTGGCCACTTTAGAGAGGCGGCAAAATGATTTCTTCCAATGAGGTTTAAATACAAGTTCGAGTATGTGAAGAAACAAGTATGTGACTGATGTGATGAGCCACAAAATTAAATTACTGGCTAGGTGGACATTAGGAGACCTAAAGTTGTCGAGTTTGATTTTTGAGCCTATGACGTCAACTTTTTTAGGTTAGGCTAAGTTCCGATCCAGTTACGAGGTAACAATCTCCAAGTGTGACTGGAACCCTTGGTCCTACTCGCACTTGACCGTTTATTATTTTGTACACGAACAATTTCTTCTCTTAGCACTGGATCCCTATTAGGTAATTCGTCGAAAAAATAGCTAAGGTTCTCACCAGACATCAAATTCTCATATAGCTGATGTTTCAACAACTAATAAATCAACAAGCCACAATTTCATAAGTCTCTCACTACCAAATATGGCGTATTCATTTTTTTTACACTACACCCCAAATGCCTCTGGCCAGTTAAAACATTATCTTTATGGCAGTCGCATTAACATTTAAAACGAAAAGACTTCAATAACTTTTATATTATAACTGACACTGTTTTATGAATGTGTTACTTTTAATTAAAAGGTTGAGACCACCTAACAATTCGTTTTAATTTAATGTCAAGTGGGGAGGTATTATTGTCATGTCTATTTTTACCGGACTGAAGTTGAAGTCGTGATGTTTTTCAAACATATTTGGTTTCATTGTGACTTTTTTAAGGAAAAACGGTAGTAGGATCATATTGTTGGCCGTCTCTCAAAAGACCACTTTTCTCGAGAACACGATGAGGTATCCAGATGAAATTGATATCAACTAAAATAAAATACGCAATCAAACGATACGACCGTTTATAGTGACCGACCGATTTGTGCGCAACTCTCGAGGCGTCACACCGACTTGCACTTGGCCAGTTTTATTAGCACGCACAGCCCATCTTTTAAAAGATTTGTGGAATAAAAGGGGTTTGGCAATAAAACACATAAAATTAATATGTTAATAGGTACTGTTAAAGTTGCACTACCTTATGGTAACTACATCATAACAAAATGCGATCTAAGTAGCATAGAGTATCATCTTTCACAAAAAAATATTTGCACAACAACAAAGGGCATTTGTCGGAAAGGGCTCTAGGGATGGACCCAGAGACTATATATCCAATTACCGCGCCTGCGGGGGAATGCGGCTCGCCAAACGTTTGCTGTATTCAACAAACGTTTGCATACGCAACCTATGTACGATGACGGGCCGCCAGACAGTTTCGCAGCGGCTGACCAATTACAGCTCACTTACCTCGTCCCCCGCCGCCCGTAAATTGGTGAGTTGTGTTTCAAAGGAAAATGTTTCTATGCGCTCTCCACTGGATAAGTGCTCCCTGGATGGACCCTATTGAAGTACAGTCGCGAACCGTTCCAGATAATATGTACCGTTATTATTGAGAGCTTCCTAGGTTTTAAAATCAATGATATAATAAAGACATGTTTACGCCTTTATCTCGGAATAGCGGTAATAAGAGACTACAGACATTTTTCGCTTCCTCAACATTCATCTTAAATTCTTTATCTACGACTATATGTATCTGTCGGCGGCCGATCATAGAATCGGGCACATCATGATGTGCCGTTCATGATGTGCCGTCATGTGCCCCGCCATTTCATGATATGCCCAAGCAATTACTGGACACATCATGATGTGGCGGGTTTTAACGAAAATATGTCTTTTTAAAAGCATTTTTATTCAGCACACGTGATGTTTTTTTGTGTAATACATGTCAAACGAACACGAAGACTATTCGGGGGTTTCGTTGCGCCTTTAGTCTTTACCTAAGCTACCGCAGTGTTATTTTTTTGTTATGAGATTTTATCGTTTCATGATATTTTACGTTTGGGCACATCATGATGTGCCCAATTCTACGATCGGCAGAAACATATCTAAATCTTCAACACAGCTTTGACTTTCATCACTTTTGACGGACACTCAATCCAATGCTGTCACTGTCTCTTACTCAGGAAATGACAGCCCTGGTATGATATTTAAGCGGCACTTTGTTTGACCGGAATTTTACTTTAGATAGACTTTAGTTTGGTGTATGGCATACAGTAACTCATTCCATCTTCTGATTTCAAATAACACGGTTGGGCGTGACTGTACATGAAAATATAATATCAAAAAAGATATCCCCAACAGCAGCTTCGTAGTACACTTAAACAAACAAGCCTCTTACACAGAGTGCTCCGATATTTGAACTAGCTGAGGAAACGATACAGTCCTCAAAACAATACCTGGAGGCTAATTCTCAAGGCGAATTCTTAAAACGTAGACGCCATTTGTCTACTATATACCAAAATGAGAATATTGTCGTGCACGCTTTCAAATCCTAATGGGCGAGAATAGCCCCCCTGGGGCCCAATTCTCGCTCTTGGGAATTGAAAGCGTAGACGCAAATTGTCTACGACATTTCATACAAAAATGAAAATATAGTCGTATACGCGTAGAGGCTATGCAGTAATATTTATTGAAGTAAAACTTCTTGGGGCACGGGGGTAAAATTTATTTAACCTCTCAACTGTGGGTTATTCATATATTTGCTTTTCACTTGCTACTAGCCGGGTGCTATCACGAGTGGCTAAGAAATGTAACGGAAATTGGAATCGGTGACGTCAGGGTCGGCTGAAGACTTTTAAAACCGCAACTATTTTCAATACGGTTTTTAACTAATCAGATAAGATAATAATACATTTGTACAATAAAGAATGTTAATTAGTGAGAGAAAAACCTGATGAAACGTTAACAAATAAAAATTATTTTAAGCATTCTTCCACGAGTTCTTGATTTCCGGTATGGCCAAGATGGCGCCGCCGCCGCTGGCTGGGGCAAACAAAACCAGTGACGTGACCAAAAACTACTTCGTTCAACCTCTTTGTTGGAACCGGAACTTATGTTTGACAGCTGTGCGATGCGATCCATACAGTTTGTAAGAAAAGAGTTTCATCAATGTCACATACGGGTCGATATGGATTTCTAAAATGATGAACGAATCGTTTTGTGGCCGGTAACTATGGAATAGGTACCTAAAACGCGCTGCGTAGTCGCGCAACGGGCAGCTAGTAATCGCATAAAGTCACTTAGAATCATCCAAATGTGATATTTAGTTTTCAAGCAAATTCCGATGTGATGGATGGCTGCATTAAGACTTCTTGAAAACAATAAGTAGGTACCTAGAACTGTTCTAAAGCCACTTTTTATTATATAGTGCAGTTCAAGTCACAAATTAGCAGTTTAGCTACTAAGTACGTGTTATACCTACCTATTTAATGTTTATCTGTAGTAAACGGCCAAAGCGAGGTCTACAGTTTACAGAGCCATAAGTTTAATGGCTTATTGTTTCGCTTCTTTCGCTTATTTGTTTGTATGTAATTTTTGTAATACATATTTTAAAGTTGAATTGTTGTTATAACTGTTGAAATTATACGATTTTGATTTTAATAAGCTTTTGTAATTTTAAAGTTAATGCTTCAATGCCAGTCAATAATGTTGAAGTAAAATATAAAAATCGAGGTATGTCGTATGGCGGACTAAGGAAATGTCAAGAATAAAATTAAATAAGAGTTACGTCATCGCTTCGCGATGAAGTAACCCTAAAAAATCCTAGCAAAGTAGGTATGTATAGGTTAGCGGGGGTAGCATAAGGCACGCCAGTCACCCCAGCCACGCATTTTGTCACAATTTAATGTCATATCATAATGAATGCGCGCTATTTTATGGAGAAACATCATTGAGACGCGAAAGGAGTTGGCAATTTGGCAAAATGACTGCCCCAGACATGTACAAAGACTTCTCAACAGCCAATTAATAGCATTTAAATATTCTCTCATAAATTACTGCGTCTTTAGTTAGTTTGTAGAACTTGAAGGAAATGATTAAATAATTAAGAGTTGTCACTTCATACTCTATGATTCCGCCATTGATTAGTGACTTTTGCCATCGTTAAAAATAACATGCAACATAATTGCCAACTAGCAAAACTGTTGAAAACAGGAGGTTTCCAGAGGAGTGGCTAGATGGCGTTATGTTGCATGTTATTGCAAAATGGTGCTTATTTCTAGCGACGGCAAAGGTCACGGAATCATATTGGAATCACGGAGTATTGAGTAACAACTCTTATTTACCTATATTTACGCAGTAAATTAAATTTATGAATGAATATTTAAATGCTATTGGCTGTTGAGAAGTCTTTGTACATGTCTGGGGCAGTCGTCCATATATACAAATAGCCATCTTCTTTGTCATTTATCTGCGCGACTGAGGTGAGTGGCAAGCCTTATGGTAGCCCCGCAGGTACACATTAACTTGGAATAGTTGAAAATACGTACTCGATCAATTAAATAAAGGGACTGGGCACAGAGACAAGCAAAGCAATGCATACATTTGAGCGAGACGGCTTAAAGACGTGACGTCAGATGGTATATAATCTGAGCGAGATGCAAATAGTAGTGACACTATTGAATGAGTTAAGTATATCACCACGAGCGCGACAAATTGTAGATAAGGAATGGTGGGAAATAAATGACATGACGTATTAAAAGTAAGTACAAGTATAAAATAATTTCAAATAATCGGACGTCTGAAACTTAAAAGTAACTTGAAGCAGAGATTGGATCTCAAAATTGGAAAGTTAAATCTCTTTTTGACCGAGCGAGCGAAGCAAGCGAAGCGTCTCCGTTTCAGGTTTGGGCAAAAATGCTTTCGTATGTCCGGTTGTTCTCCTCTACAGGTCGCATTTATGAACCGATTCTCGTGAAATTTTGTGAGCAGGTTGGAAAAATAAATAGAATTTTTTACTCGAGCCAGTTTTTAGATTTTTTTCAAAATGGCGGAGATATGGGGTTTTAAAATGTAAAAAAATCGCTACAACCCAAACGGCTCGATGTATATTAACAAATGAGGTGTCGTTGGATTCGTAAAGACCATGAGAGTGAAACAGACTATATAATTTTAGTAAAAAGTCAATAGGTTGTATTAAAGATAGCGAAATGTAGTTTACAAAGTTATTGGTGCGGCTACTTTCATACTGCATGTACGTAACCAGGTACATTCATAAGTTTGTATGTGTTATTGAAAGAAAATTATTTGGGTTATTTTTTTTATGTGTGTTAGCAGTTCAGCTTTCCCACCGACATACTCGCGAGGTCTACAGCTCACAGAGCCACTAGTAGTATAGGTAGGTATAGGTGTATAGTATAGGTACCACTTAATGATCTAGCTACAGAAGTTTTACTTCTAACACGTGTACGGTGCTACACGCGTATTTTTTTTTAATAATCTTTCCCTGGTTTCCGAGACGCTGATCTAAGCTTACGATTAGCTAACAGAACAGTACTAATTTCAGCTAAACACTTACCGCTATCACGTTATTTTGGATTAATCATCGATAAGTTAATCGTACCATTTGATCAGCGTTTCGGAAAACGAATATTGATGGGGAGAGATTTACGGGGGAGTTTCTTGCCCTTCTTTGCTCCATCCCTGAGCCCACAACTTCCGAACGGGCGGTAGTATACAAAAATATTAATATTATATTGACGTTGACTAAGTAATATGTATGATTTTATGGTCAATTTTTTTTTAATTGAATTGAATTGAATTTCCCCATGTTTGGGCGATATTCGGATGTGTGGCGGAAGGCGAACTTATTTCTTACAAGAGCTCTCTTCCTCAACCAAGTAAGAATGAGAGTCATTTAGGATTTTGTACGACTTTTTGTCACACCCAGTATTTCAAAGTGCCTCGTCTTGATAAGAAACCTATTGTGATACTAATTGACAGTCGCTAAGTACACGTGAAAGTCTAAAAGCCTATTATCTTTTGTCAATGGGTTTGGCCCAGAGACTATATCCAATTGACTGCGCCTGCGGGGGAATGCGGCTCGCCAAACGTTTGTTGTATTCAACAAACGTTCGCATACGCAACCTATGTACGATTACGGGCCGCCAGACAGTTTTCTCTTACCTCGTCCCCCGCCCCCGCCCGTAAATTGGTAAGTTGTCTTTCAAAGGAAAATGTATCTATGCGCTCTCCACTGGATAAGTGCTCCCTGGTTTGGCCCGTATGGCTTCTTATTGGGTTCAAGTATTTCGGGTAAGTACACAACAGTGGTTCTGCCATATGGAAAAAGCGTGACGCTTAGAAGTTATTTGTTGCTTTGTAATTGGTAACTAATATGTACGGCTTGCTGCTTTACTCATACGTCCAGCGTCCACAAAAGCAAGCAAGGCAAGCTTAGCTTAGCTTTTTTTTCATAGGTTTTGAACTTTATCTCGATGTAGGTAGGTTGAAAATCACGAGCCGTGGACTTTGTAGATCATGTCGGCAGACCACCTGCCAGGGCCCGAATTCCACTGTTCACAAGCATACCACAAGCCTGGCACAAACTTGAATACGAGGCATTTGGTATTCTACTAAAACCGGAATCGCAATTCACAAGCGCCAGCGTGACGCCAGCCTACTTCGTATTCTACTATCAAAAACGTGCTCACGCTGGCGCCAGTTTGACGCCAGCGTACTTTGTTCTACTGTCCAAAGCGTTCTTACGCTGGCGCCACTTTGACGCCAGCGTAAGTACGTTTTTGGATAGTAGAATACGAAGTAGGCTGGCGTCACGCTGGCGCTTGTGAATTGCGATTCCGGTTTTAGTAGAATACCAAATGCCTCGTATTCAAGTTTGTGCCAGGCTTGTGGTATGCTTGTGTACAGTAGAATTCGGGCCCAGATGGACCGATGACAGCAGGGATACGCAAGGAAAACAATGGACGTGTGTTGCAACGGTTGCACTGGACCGAGTTGAAAGTCGTGTTCACGAGGAGGCCTATACCCAACACAACAGGGAGTTTTCTGACAGGATGATGATAATGATGTCGTCAACATGAATGTAAATGTATCCTGTCCATCCTGGGTTTGCTGGAAGAAATCTCTTTTTAGAGATAAGCTTGCCTTTGTTCATGGCTTTTCTGTATTGTTTGTGTTTTTTTTCTGATATGTGCAATAAATATATACAAAATATATACGAATGACAAATAAGCAGATTACTACGTGATTTGTTACAAAAATCTCTTTAGAGCTTAAATCAATTATTTAAAAAAAACACGTTTTTAAATGTGACCGTTTCATTCAATTAAAATGCTCTACAATAGTACAGAGAGCACAAGGACATAGGTGTGCTACACAGTTAATCTATGGTCTGTTGTGTGCTAGGTTCAGTTCAGTTCAAAATTTTTATTGACCATAAAATCATACATATTACTTAGTCAATATAATATTAATATTTTTGTATACTACCGCCCGTTCGGAAGTTGTAGGCTTAGGGATGGAGCAAAGAAGGGCAAGAAACTCCCCCGTACCTCTTTTAAAATATCAGAGCCTTAAAAATACAATGTTATGTATTTCTACTTAAGTCTAAGGAAATACACCGAGGAGAGACGTACTGACTCAGTCCATCGCCCCTCTTTGGATTTCTGTGCGCTGAGATGGTAGAGACTATGCAGTTTTGTCATCTAAATATTCTTTTACACTGTAATAAGACTTCTTCAATAGGCCGTTTTTAACCGACTTCCCAAAGGAGGAGGTTTACAATTCGTCCGGATGTTTGTTTTTTATTTATTTATTTTTATTTTTTTTATGTATGTGCCCCGATAGCGCCTAAACGGGTGGACTGATTTGGAAAAAAAATTTTTTGTTTGAAAGGGTTTACCTTCCCATTGGTCCCATTGACACCAGGTCAGGATCTGATGATGGGATCCTGGAGAAATCGAGGGAACTCTTCAAATATTATAGGCAGACCTATAGTGATTTTTGTGTTTTTCATAATAACTCGTGCAAATGCACATGGTAAGCATAATATTGTGATGCGGAACTGCTGATGAAGACCACATATGGCCACCAGATCTGCTCAATACTAGGTTCAAATACAATGCGTGGCTGACGGGCAGGCAACGCATAGCCTAAACCGGTGGACCTAGAGCCATGAAACTTTGTACAGGGGTTCCTTAGTAGCGTGGGGTAGCACTGATGTGGGATTTGACAAAATTAATTCCCCAAGGGGGGGGGGGGGGGGGACAAGGGGTTACAGTTTGTATTAAACTCAATGTAATCAAATAGGGTTTGTGGAAGTCGGTTTTTTCTAAAGTTTACTTTTTGTTTCAATTATTGACATAGTTTTTGAACCTAGGTTAGGTTAGGTACCCTTGTCAAGTAACCAATGGGGCTTCAAACTCGTAGTAATCTAGTAATAGATAACCTCCTGACTAATGCGGGCAGGATTTACCACTCGTTAACGTAACGAAGTACGGGCTAATTACAACAGTAATTTATAGGTCTCGTGTTGAAATTTGTTTTTTTTTTACTAATTGACATTGATGGAGAGGCCATCATAGTAGGTTTAGCTATTGTTTTTGACTTGTAATTACTACGGTCTGGTTTCACCAATTTGTCATCGCGATTTATGCAAGAATATGAGCAGCGAATGAATGTTATTTGTTGTTTGTATTTTAGTACACCTCGACAAATGCTCAAAACTTACTGTGACCATGATTCTACGAACAAACTCTTGTCTGGCTCTTCCTCTTACCTCCTATCATCTCCTGCCCAACATGGTTTTCTGGACGAGATCTCTTTTAAGAGATAAGCTCGCATTTGTACAAGTTTTTATCATCATACGTTATCTGTATGTTATGTTACGTGAGCACAATAAAGAAATTACGAAATACGTAATCCATGTTTGCTTGTTGTTCCTCTAAGCAGGCTCTAAGCTATTACCACAGGTACTATAATATTATACACTAAGGGTGGATTTCACCAACAATAAGTTATACGAGAATAACTATCCCTGGGATAACTTGTATGACAAATGACAGTTCAAAATGAGGTGATCTGATCTAGGTGTCACTATCGACGATCTAGGTGTCCATGAAAAAGTAGAAGATACTCTCGAGCAAAAATTACTCTTTCGTTCGTAAAATCCAGCCTAAGTATATTGTAAATACAGAACTGACGCCAAATGGAGTTGAATAACTGAGCCTCAGCATCCCTATACAGGGAAACGCGTGACGGTTTTGTTTGTCTGTTTGTGAGTGAAAAAAATCGGTTAAGTGCGGGTCGGTATCGCGCACGAAGGGTTCTGTACCATTATCTATAAGAAACAGCAAAAAAAAAGTATGGGAGCCCCCCTAAATATTAATTTAATTTTAATTTAATTATTTATTGTTTAAGTAAATAATATACTCAATATATTGTGAACATTTTAAGCGTCTACCTGCTACCATTATCAATATCGAGCAAAAATGAGCAAAAAAAATCACGTTTGTTGTATGGGAGCCCCCCTTAATATTATATTTCTTTTGATTTTTAGTATTTTTTGTTATAGCGGCAACAGAAATACATCATCTGTGAAAATTTCACCTGTCTAGCTACCACGGTTCATGAGTTACAGCCTGGTGACAGACAGGACGGACGGACGGACAGACGGACAGCGAAGTCTCAGTAATAGGGTCCCGTTTGGCACCCTTCGGGTACGGTACCTACCCTAAAAAGCTAAAGGTTAACACAAAATTGCAGAGCGACATTTTTACACCACTATTGGGATTCCGCAGGAGAATTAATTACCCGGCCGTCCTCGTATAGTTCCGAAACGCCAGTGTTATTTGAAAACAGAAATTTATCGCTCAACAAATCAGTGAAATGTCGTAAAATGTCGCCGCCAGGTAGTTTGGTGTGATGTATAGTGTCTCATCTATTACACTAGGTTGGCCTTACATAATATTGATTGTGTTAGTCATTATCATTAACTAAGGCAATAAAAAAGATGGAGTATTTAATAACTGGCTAAAAGCGGGCGAATATGTGCCTCTGCCACCCCGTATGGGAAAAGGCATGACGCCATGTTGTGTTATGTAAAAAAAGCACCCTTGGCACCCTTCGGGTACGGGACCCTAAAATATGACGCCGTTTTTAGAACATGTTACGTCGCACCACGTTACGTTATTTCCCATATTTAGCCGGCGATTAAATCTTCTATTTTGCATAACTAGGGGTAAGCCCATCGACGAAATTCTGTGTTTGAAATGAAATGAAATGAAATGTAATGAAATGAAATGAAATTTGTTTATTGACAGATAACATGGTTTACACAGATTCTACTTAACTAAAATAAGGAGATACTTAATTAGGAACATTTATCGTAAAATAGGAGGGATCAGTGACAACCGAACTAGTGAAAACACTGTATCTCGGTTGTCAAATGCATGTGAGTTATATAATATTATTTGCTCTATAAATTATGCCACGCACAGAAATGGCGTCACAAAGATAAATAAATACGGCTGCTAAGTGCATAAAGATTTATCGACCGAAATTCTAATTTATTAGGAGTTGACAAGTGGTACTTTTGCCACGCACTTTGCGCCAGCCCGTAAATTATTTCGGGTATTCTGTTTATTTGTACCGATATAATTTACAGCATGTATATTTTATTTTCAGCTACGGAACCCGAGCATTTTGTCTCAAGATTGTTACTTGGCTCACTCATTCGGCTTCGCAAATGTTTGATTTCCCCTGATTATGTTTATCTGACATTCAGAAGCTCTTGTAAAATACATGGTCGATGAAAACATGGTATAAGGCTTTTTTCTGATTACGGGTAAAAGTCAGCTGCCGACTGTTTTGATTCCTTATGAATAAGACACTCCCCGCTAACTAGCCTAGATAATATGTGTCAAAAATTTTTAAGGATACATCTGTTTTGTAACGCTGTTGATTACCTGAATAAAAAAAAAAAAAATGTGTCAGAAGGCGAAACAATCGGATTCCGTAAGCAATTAAAACACACCCGAAGAATAATCTTAAGCAATAACTCACCAAGTTAAAATCTTAAAAAACAACAACTTCAATCAAGTCCTGCTTCCTCCCACTCGGTAAGCAAATGTCGTCTATAGATATACACAAAAACTAGCCCACAGTTTAGTTCAGTTCGGTATTTTTTAATTGACTATAAAACCATTACAGATTACTTAGCCAACGTCTTAATATGATGTGCAAAACCAAATACGAATATAGTTGATTTTTGAACCTAAACGAATACATGAGCTATTCTTAGACCTCAGGCCCGATGTCCATTGGAACTTACAGTTTTGTGATTTTTGGCCCCACAAACGACCTACTGGTATCCTTGCGTGAGTACACAGGCTAACAGAGAAATACAAATACTGTATCTAATTATTCTATAACTGCACTACATGTGTGCTTAAATATTTTAATTACTATAATATCCTTCTTATAATTAGTATTTTAATGAGACTCATTATTCTTCTCTTCATGAGTTCAAATCAAACCCAACCTATTTAAAAACTAGGTCTCTAGAACGAGAACCAAGATTGATGTAATCATTAGTCATATTAGAGCATGGCCAACATTTTATTACGTTTGCATAACAATAAACCTACTTTCATTCAAACATGTTAAAACAAAGCAAGAAAGTCACACTCCCCCAGAGGGAAATAAACAAAGTGAAATGTACAAATGTCGAGATACAGGCACAAATATCTATTACGTCGGCGGCCACAATATTTTTTACTTTTTACTTGAAGCTTTTACTTGATTTCCTTTATCGTTTGGGAAATTGAAAGTAAGGGGCTTCTTTCCTGTCTCGGTTTGCAGCGAGAAATCTCGTTTTAGGGATGGCACAGTTGTACCCCTCCCAATCCGTATGAGAAAAGGGGTACGCTATATTATGCCTATCCTTTCCTTAGGGCTTTCATAAAATACATCCTTCCGTATCTTCCCGCAGGCCTGGCCGTCCCATTCATCGAGCTGACCGTCGCGCACGCATCCGTTCTGACCATCCTCGCGATCAGCTTTGAGCGCTACTATGCGATCTGCGAGCCCCTTCGAGCCGGATACGTCTGCACTAAGACGCGAGCAGCGCTAATCTGCGGCGGCGCTTGGCTCTTTGCCGCGCTCTTCACTAGGTAAATATTATTGCCACGAGCGCTAATTTGCGATCTGTAGACCCCTTCGAGCCGGATACGTCTGCACAGACGCGAGCAGCGCTAATCTGCGGCGGCGCTTGGCTCTTTGCCGCGCTCTTCACTAGGTAAATAATATTGCCACGAGCGCTAATTTGCGATCTGTAGACCCCTTCGAGCCGGATACGTCTGCACTAAGACGCGAACAGCGCCAATCTGCGGCGGTGCTTGGCTCTTTGCCGCGCTCTTCACTAGGTAAATATTGTTGTCACGAGCGCTAATTTGCGATCTGTAAGCCCTTTCGAGCCGGATACGTCTGCACTAAGACGAGAGCAGCGCTAATCTGCGGCGGCGCTTTGCTCTTTGCCGCGCTCCTTACTAGGTAAATATTTTTGCCACGAGCGCTAATTTGCGATCTGCGAGCCCGTTCGAGCCGGATACGTCTGCACTAAGACGCGAGCAGCGCTAATCTGCGGCGGCGCTTGGCTCTTTGCCGCGCTTTTCACTAGGTAAATATTATCGCCACGAGCGCTAATTCAGTAAGCCCCTTCGGGCCGGATACGTCTGCACTAAGACACAGATTTTTAAAGAACTAAGACGAGAGCAGCGCTAATCTGGAGCGGCGCTTTGCTCTTTGCCGCGCTCTTTACTAGGTAAATGTTATTGCTTCGAGCGCTAATATGCGATCTGCGAGCCCCTTCGAGCCGGATACGTGTGCACCAAGGGTGCTTACTTAAAGATGCAGATTTACCGGTACCGATCGGTGCGGGCAACCTTAAATGTATGGAAATAGGTTTGCCCGCACCGGTGAATCTGCCTCTTTATGAAAGCACCCCTAAGTGCTATTTGCCGTGGACTTTATGCGATTATTATATTTTGAGCGCTATGTAAGTGTAACAAGCAGCTCTGGTAATCTGATGTGGAGCTATGATGCTTGGCACTTTACAGCGCTCTTCATAGGCGCTAAAAGTCATGCCGGCTTTCCGCACAAAAATATTATTCTTCAGAAAATTATTCTAACTCTACCCAACAGAAGACTGTCACAGGTTTTTTATGATCGCCATCCAAACGTTTACCCCCAAACGCCTACCAGGAAAGTGACAAAAGCGCACTTACCGCAAAAGCCGTTAAAAACACTCCACCAATCTGTCCCAATTAACTTTATTGAGTACTCAGATAAAATAACTACCGAAAGCGATGGGCAGAATATCGGCTACCGTAAAACTGCCGTGACGTCGTCGGAGTTTAGTAACACGTGTAACCAGTTACCACTCGTATCGTAAGATAACGTTACAATCGCGTTAAAAGTACGCAAACTCATTTACCAAAGTGTTACTTAGCTTAGTGATACAGTTGGCGATTGGAAATATTTTTGGAAAACGTATTCCATGTCGTATAGGTATTTGATATCAATCTGTTGGAAGGTTATTTATTTTATTACTTATACAAACCATGGAGTTGTCCCATTTGTAAAGAAAATATTAGCCTTCGGAAATAAAAGAATGGATTATACTATACTCTGATCGAACGACTTTTAAAGTCATTATAAGTTGAATATTAAAAGTTATCGCCGGGGATGTGTCCTTACGACAAATCCTGCTTTTACTCTGAGTAGCTCCGAACAATGAAGGAGAATTTTAGTTTGCGTGATCTAATGGGTCTTAATTAATTATACATTAAGTTATAAATATAAGTGGTACAAACAGAAGCGATTTTCAGATTCAATATTTAACCCCCAAACTCGAGCCATTTTTTTTATTTTTTTATAAAAAAAATAAAAAATACATTAAAATTAGTTTGACAGTGGGTACCAACGTCAAAAATTAGACATTCATTGACGTCTTGGTACCCACTGTCAAAATAACTTTAATTTCATTTTTTTTAATAATTTTAATGTCAATATTGTTCCAAGGACTCTTTTGTCCTTACGCTACTCTGGGTGTGGTCAAAAAGAAGAAATGACACTAAAGACCCCAAGGAAGTGTCTTAAAAAACACCGAATCTTCCCGAATCTTGAAGCGAAAAAGAAAGGATCTGCGCCGCAATCTTGTTTGCACCTAAATCTGGGTCATAAAATCACCATATCCTTTACGGGTTTTATTACAGTTCGGATCCGCTATATTGGCGTCAGGGGTCTTTGGTGGGTCGAACAGTAGACTTATTGCCGACACTTTGGCGAAAACTGTGCGATAGATGGCCGACGGCCGTATTACAGCTTACTGTACAGGGTGTTTGACAGACGCGTAGTTGTGGTGAAACTGCTGTTGTCTGAAGCCTCTGAAGGCCTACGTAGACCGGGACGGCATAGCAAGTTTTTACCAATGGACATTTAAAGGTACCGATATAGAAATAAGAGATAAATTGATATGGTTTCAAAAAATGTCGTGCCATCCCGCGGCATGTTTCGACATTATTTTTATATCGATACGTTTTAATGGCCATTGGCAAAAATTTTAAATCCCTGGCCATGCCCTCCCAGAGTGCCTAGGCCATAAATGAGACGTGAAGCCTTTTTGTGTCTACAGGTTGATGCAGAAAATGAAGTCAACATATTTTTGTTGCTGGTCAGTTTTTATTTTGAAACCGATTTATTGATTGTTTGATTGATTGATCGATAGGGCATATTTTAATTTTTATCGCGGCAGTTTCAGTAATTTCCGTTTCGTCCAAAAAGCATGCAAAATAACGTGTTTCTGATCAAATAAGTACTTGTTGATGAATACGTAGGTATACTATACCTGTTATCCTTTTTTGTGACAATGTTATGTTTTATTTCTGTTGTAAGTATTTCGGCTCAAAATTGCCTGAAATAAATACATATAATTAATTGAATGCAATAATGTAGTGTAATAAGTTACTGTAACATCCTGTAGGTTCTTTCAAGGGATTCGGGAAATAGCAGATCTGTCACAAGGAGTTTCCTTCCCTCGTTGAAAGCCGTTCCAATGAACCAGAAATAATGTTACCAGCCTCTGGAGAAAACGTTACAAGGAATTAGTTCAGGAGTACCCAGTGCCACAGAGCAGACAGGCAGGCACTATCCGACGAGCGACGCAGGCAGACTACGGGTTTTGACTGTTGTGTAATATATATTTACTACTTCATGCGTTCATAAATAAGTTTTTGTTATAGGACCACATAGCTGCTAATTGACTTTTTAATACTATTTCTTATAGTTTTCTTCATTTTATTTATAGTTGGGTCGATTTCACGTCTCATGAATGACGCGTCATTCGTGTGAATTAATCTCATTCGTGTGACATAAAAAAAATGTGAAATCTACCGACCCTCGTAGAAGATTCGTAACGCTTGCAAAGTTATTTGCAGCGTGCCGTAACAACGTTCGTAGGAGATTTGAAACGCTTGCAACGCTATTTGGAGCGTGCCGTATCAACGTTCGTAGCAGATTCGTAACGCTTCCAAAGCTATTTGCAGCGTACCGTATCAACGTTCGTAGCAGATTCGTAACGCTTGCAAAGCTATTTGCAGCGTGCCGTATCAACGTTCGTAGCAGATTCGTAACGCTTGCAAAGCTATTTGCAGCGTGCCGTATCAACGTTCGTAGCAGATTCGTAACGCTTGCAAAGCTATTTGCAGCGTGCCGTATCAACGTTCGTACCAAATTCGTAACGCTTGCAAAGCTATTTGCAGCGTGCCGTATCAACGTTCGTAGCAGATTCGTAACGCTTGCAAAGCTATTTGCAGCGTGCCGTAACAACGTTCGCAGGAGATTTGAAACGCTTGCAACGCAATTTGCAGCGTGCCGTATCAACGTTCGTAGCAGATTCGTAACGCTTGCAAAGCTATTTGCAGCGTGCCGTATCAACGTTCGTAGCAGAGTCGAAACGCTTTCAACGCTATTTACAGCGTGCATAACACCGTTCGTGGGTCGATTTCACATGTGAATTCTCGTGACGATCTCATTCGTGTGACAAAAAAATCATGAAATCGACCCAGTTGGTTTGTCAGGAATAATCGTTGTTCAATTTAATTCCTAATTGACCAACTCAAATCTTTGTCCATCAGGAATGAAATCGTTGGTCATTTTCCAGTTGGTCATTTTCATTTTTACTTGGTCATTCAGAAATAAGTCGAGCGATTTCGATGTTGAGTTTAGTCATGAACAGTCATGATAATTTTCATATTGATTCAGTTTCAAAACCCAACGAAATCCGCCACCGAGGCCAATCTTCAAAATCTTCAAAACACACTTTGGGCTGAGGTGAAAACATATTTTGCGCCCAAACTGCTGAAAAGTAAAGTGAGAAGTGCCGGCCATCTTGGAATTATGACTGCATAATTTATTTCCCGCCAACTTTACGAACTTGACGAACTCTCGTTGACTTGAGTTGATAGCAGCGATACAGGGTGTAGACTGCATTTCAGGTTTAAATTCCCATCGCCCGCCCGTTAAATTGGCCATAATGAACCTTACATATGCATAAGACTTTGATTTGTGTCAGAGTCTACAAGGTGTAAATAATTCATTTATGGAGAAGTGAAAAATAAAGTTGCTCTGATCATATCGGTTTCATAATGAAAGTTGCTCAGCATTATGTCCCTAACAAAATAGTTTCTCATTTTGCGTTATTTCATTTACACGTTGAATAATTATTTGGAAGTATTTAGGATTTCGTTCATTTTCAAGGGCATTGACAGACTGACAGACAGCCGGACGGACAACGAAATGATCCTACAAGCAGGGTTCCTTTTTTCCTTTTAAGGCACGGAACCCTAAATGGACAAATGCAATGTTTTCATTGATCAAACTGCATGGCTACCATGAGGCACGCCACTCACCTCAGTCGCGCATTTTGCCACAATTTAATGTCAAAATCAATGCTCGCAAGTCGCAAGTATGGACAAACGTCATCACTCATCATGTTGCGAAATTTGACATTTATACGCGACGCGAAGTGAGTGGAGTTGCCTCATGGTAGCCCTGTGAATGAAGATGACGCAGCGTGGATTTGCCGCCAAATCTCTACGCGATACCTTTGCTACACCCTGTAGTAGACAAATACAAGAATTTACTACCAACCTTATACCCCTGCATTAGGGGCTATTTTAGCTCGACGACGAGTTGGCTGCAGTCCGATTTGGCCACGGTTTAGCTTAACGTTTAGTTGCAAGAGTTGAGTCTGCATTTTATTGCTAAATCCGAGGCAGGGACCTGCAGCGGACATTTTATGATGATTTGACGTGGAACTTCAAGTGATTGTGGAAATCTACACAATTATATACAGATTTGGTCCGAATTCATAGAGGTTAAACCCCTTTGTATAATAGGGTCAACTAGGTCCCCTCGGACACTCCATAGAACGCTTGTAAAATAATCACCTGTTACTACAACATAGCTAAATGACGTATATACACGTGCAAATGTGTGCGTAAACTCGTTCGTTTGTGAATGTGAGCGTTCAGCGCCTACACAAAGAGCCTGTGGCACAGATTAGCGCTTATTACATTACGCTGTCGGCAGGGCACGATTTGTATAGACGTCTCACTCTGATGGAACGACTAGAAAGAGACAGTGAGTCAGACAGGGCCCTGCCGACAGAGCCTGTGGTTCGCCCTCCGTCGCCAGGGGTGGGGTGCGGTATCTGAATCAGCGCGGGGAAGGGAGTGGCCGTTGTACTTAAAGTCTTCACAAAATAAAAGGCCTGTTTTGACAGTTCACGCCCATGAAGTTTTAAACCCTAATGCGTAGGTAATAAAAGCCAACTGTTGCGTACAAGCAAAGCGTACAAGTTGCACCTGGGAAAACCGCTTCTATTACCTACGCGTTAGGGGTTAATACTTAATGGGCGTGAACTGTCAAAACGGGTCTTTTATTTTGTGAATGATAGTACTATTATCTCTTCTGTGCCCGAAGTGCGACGAGTATTGAAACTCGGCGTTTGACTTGGCGAGAGAGAGAGCGAGACGAGACCCGACCCGACGACGACGCGACGACGGCGACGTGCCAAATCAAACGCAGGGTACTGTATGTATTATCTGTTTTTCTCGAACCTGCTCACAAAAAAATACGAAAATCTGTTGAGAAATGCGACCTGTAGAGGAGAACAGCCGGACAGCTGGACATCCGAAAGATTTTTTGTCGAACCTGTATCAAAAGGAGATACGCGCTCGCTTCGGCTCACTGGGTCAATTTATGATCAGAATTTATTCATTTCTATCTTCTTTGTAAAGAAGAGATGTATACTCTATCCATGCTTAGAAGCAACTTGACGGCTAGCCTAAAACTTCATAAAATCCACTTTTTAAACACTAGGGATGTTACCAAAACAATCGGAAAGAATCAAAATTATTGTTTATTCAGTTGAACTAACAGAAGAGTTGTCATCGTCATCACTGCTATCCGCACTTAGGGATATAATTAGTTCATTTTCAACTATATTGTCTATTCTATTCTAATGTCTCTTTGCAAATCTTGTAAAATTATTCCCGATTCACAAATGTTTAAAGGGTGTATCGATTCTTTTGATTAATCGATTTTTATGAGCAATATCCCCTCACTAACAGGCTAAGATTGACATCTGCCAAGTTTCCTGTTATATTAGATACACTATAGGTAGGATAAGAGGCTATATCTGGTACTGATACTATTAAATATGATGATGTGTGTACCTATACATTGATCCAACTCGTTATTCAGAGAGCACCTGAGTCATAAATCTTGTAAGGATTGTCGATGAATAGATATAATATATTATCTTGAATCTTTGAGCAGAGAGTTCAAGATATTTGACCTATTTTCGAACCTACGTTGAAATCATCATCGAATCAAAAACACCAAATATATTTGAAAGCATCAACTCTTTGCGATCTCTAGAGAACCCTCCGTACGTACACAGGACCAATCAATCTGATTAAAAAGCCGTGGAATTCTGAAGGTCCTTGGTCTTTTGGTATTTTTTTTTCAAACAACCTCTGACATTATTAAAAACATTTTTCGAATTTTCAATTCCAAATTCAATTTCACAACGAAATCGCAGTTTGAGTTCTACGAAGCGTAGTTCTTCTTTCGAACCGCAGGAATTTCATAATATTTCTTCATAACCCACCACCAGTATGTCGCCAGGCATTCACACAGTGATATTACTCAGATAATTGTGTCTTGTTAGCAATTTCTTGCTACATGAACTTCGAATTAACCTTATAAGGTTAGATTTTGTCGAAAATTCAGACCGCACTTGACAATTAATTGTAGATTAATAAAAATGACATGAATTACCTGCCTATGTACCTTATTAATCATCACAAGATGGATTTGCTTAGAATTAGATAAAATTAATTGAATGTTCGGTCAACGGAACTACGGATTATTTATATTTATTAGAAACTAAAGTTATCAAGCTGCCCTATTAGGCCCTCTGACATAGCTTTACGACTACTACATGTAGTACGAGTAGCGAAAGTAGCCGGGACCGGGACCTCAACAACGTGACGGGCAGCTTGATAACCTCTGACTGTCGGCAACCCGCACTGAGCCAGCGAGGTGGAGTATGGCTCAATTTTACTCGAATCCAAGTAAAAGCCAGTGCCCCTCGGTGGGGACATTGATGGTCTACCTACATAATGTATATTTTTAATTTTTAGGGTTCCGTACCCG
The DNA here is from genome assembly GCA_963457715.1 of Argyresthia albistria. NCBI lineage: Eukaryota > Metazoa > Arthropoda > Insecta > Lepidoptera > Argyresthiidae > Argyresthia > Argyresthia albistria. The sequence continues at coordinate 7,745,078 of OY735273.1, forward strand.
AAGGGTGCCAAACGGGACCCTGTTACTGAGACTTAAAGCGTATGTATGTACCTGACATATATATGAAAAAATAAAAATACGGTCAGTTCGACCTTGATTGATTTAAATAACCTACGTTGAGTTAATATCGCCTTTGACTCTCGGAGTTTAAAGTTTTCTATGATGTGTGTTCAAGAGCTACTTCATGATTTGTGATTTACGTGCAAAAATACCTTCACAAGTCAAGGTAATAAACGCTTTCCGATATTTATAAATGTGTACAGCTACTATGCACATTTCGCTTTTGATGTTGTCCGTATTTCATATTGTTCAAACTTTTGTGTACTATCTTCGCTATTTCGTTACTTGTAGCACTGTTATCTTTCTATAAGTCTTAGAATAATTAATAATATTTATTAATTTTGCTTTAGTTATTTCGCATTGTCAGCAAGTTAATTTATTGATTGGTATTTCTTCAAGTAAAACGACTTAACGTTCCATTATGTAGTGTTGTTTTGAGGGTCGTCTGTTGTTGATCTTGACGTTTAATTAATTTACTTTTAATATGACTACGAAGCTGGGTACTTATTGTAGAATTCCTAATTTTTTGTTTGTTTGGTCCTGCGCTTATTTCTGTTTTATTTTAATTTGTATTTAAGAATCTTTGTTTTAGTCTGCTACGAGTATTAGTTTATATTTGTAAATAATTATTAGGTAGAAACGTTGACGCGCTACGCTTAGTGTAAAATCTGCCGACATCTAAGTAGTAAACTTTTACACGCAAAAATGCTCCCGCCTTTTTAGTTCATTATTGGGTAATATGTACAAAGAAATTATTTTCAATAATATTTTCTAAAAAAAGCTGTGCTGTTTCTCATTGTTGTCTGTTTTCACTAAACTACAATGTAAAACCCTTGCAGGAACTTTTGTTTTCCCGCGCCACTTACCCAATTCTGACTCTGACACACCATTAAGAAATATTTACATCCGTATGATTAATCGTTTGCTTGACTTGGTCCTAAGTCAAGGCGTCCTCAAATTATTCATTTTGACAACAATTCTCAATCTTAGGTTGAGTTGAGGCTAACGTCAATTTTCAATAACCATGGTTTTCACATTACTAGAGTTAAATTTGAGAGTAGCGCTATGGAACTTATGTCAAATTTGACGCTAGATATCTGTAGATTGAGGATAGATAGGTTATTGAAAACAGACTTTAATAGGATTGAGAAAACGATCATTTATACGGGTGTTAGTTTTCGTGCCTTGATTCTACACCAGAGACCTGAGACTTCGCTCGCCTCTACACTTCAATGCATGTCACAAGATTATGAAAAATTAAGTTTTTAATGTTTGTTTTTCTCCTTTGCAGTCCAATCCTGGCCATTGCCGAGCATCACAATATCGAGGACGGCCACGGCGGCTCCTACCAGCAGTGCCTCACTCAAGCCGCCACCTTCTGGGAGATCACCTTCTTCATCATGATCATCATCTTCCTCTATCTCCTCCCGCTGATCATACTGATCATACTTTACAGCATCATCGCCAAAAATCTAATTTCCGCCGCCTCCAAGGTGGTCATGAACAAAACTGTTGACCCTTACAACGTTAGAGCTAGGAAACAGGTGATCTTGATGTTGGGGACTGTAGTTTTATGCTTCTTTGTCTGTTTGATGCCTTATAGAATATTAGCTTTATGGATCATTGTAACTCCCACAGATTTAGTCCTAAACTTTAATCAGGAGCAATGGTACAACTTGTTATATTTCTCTAGAATAATGCTGTATATAAATTCCGCTGTAAACCCAATCCTGTACAATTTGATGTCATCAAAATTCCGTTTGGGATTCTGTAAAGTTTGCATTTGTTATAGAGATTCTGTAGAAGATACACCAAATTTGAGAACCAGTAGAAATAGAGCTGGGACTTTGACAAACGGTTCTACAACTAGTAGCAGTTTATCCAGGACTACAAACAGTCTGAAAAAGCTGTTCCATAGAAACAGCCTAGATAGGAGCAACACAACTAGAAGTGAAGAGTTCGATAACAGTTACAGGTCAGAAGATAACATGGACAGAAATAGCAGTTTTTTGAACCGTTTGTTTGTGAGAACTCGATTCGTTAGACAGCAGTCGGCTCCGATTTGCTCCAATTCGAAGATCCCAAACAAAATAAACAGGATGAGGAGCGAAGGGAACATGTTTGAAGTCTGTACTGTTGATAATAAAGCGAATTCCAACGCAGATATGAGTGATGGCGAAACCCAGAGGTTTATACGACATTCCGAGACTACTAAAGTTAGGCCAGATATTGAAGTGGATGTGACTTTACGAGCCCACGGCTCGTTGAGGAGGAACGTTCTTATAAATAGTGCTAAAGCGAAGAGCATGGAGGGTGACAGGCGAAACGTAACGTACCAAAAAATACACGTAGACTGCTCACTAGATTATAAGGAGTCGAAGAGCATTGAATACGATCTTCCTGAGACTTATGTGTGATTTGTACAATTTAAGCTGTTAATTTACAATTAAGCTATCTATTAAAGTACGTGGTAATAAAGTAACTGTTGATTTTAAGAAATGTACCTTTAATAGTTAAAATTATATTTTAGAGATCGTATGGTCCTTTATTTTAGCTGCCTTTGTAAGAGACCTGAGAGTTTTGGGGAACCGGTAAGTGTTTTTAAATTAACATCAATCTTAGCGATCATGACCTTTATAATTGGGATGTTGCGAATAAACTCATTAGGTTTATGCGATTCTCTGCATCATTCCGGATTTTTAAGGATTCATTATTGTTTGGATTCTGATCTTAGATAGATAAAACCTAGAAAGACTTGTGGTGTGGCACATACAGCATTCCAATGATCTATTGGCTTGCAGTGACAGGTGGAACTAAAGCTTTTGGACAGCTTCATTGCATTAGGTTGCGCAGAAGTGGCGCCCCCTTTAAACGTCACTCATGCGCCAAAAGATCGTTGGAAAACTAATTACATCTTAGGTTTGTAGAGGTGTGTGGTGTTTGCGAGACCCGTTACACGTATAAAGCGTTCAATCAAAGTAAACTGCACTCTTTTTAATTTTATAGTCCTTAAACAGGTTTATAAGATTGCCGAAGTTTTGAATAGGTGTATGTAAAGGTACGCTTACATGGGAATCTCTAGTTACTCTACTTTAGTTTAGTACCTACATAACTAAGTGTTTCTCAAGTAAGTGAATTGTATGATTCTTTTTGAGAAATAAATACCTATCTTAAACCATAAACCATAACAAAAAATTGGGCAATACCGAGCAACTATGAAATCACGCCACTCAAGAAATTTACGGCAACAATGGCAACACAGAGCAATTGTGGCTAGAGATACCGCCATTGTGGAGCAATGGAGCATGGAACAATTGCTCCAGATTGATTAATTAACTTACAGTTGCCGGCAGTTGCAATTATTTCTCGAAATATTGCCCGTGTAATCGTATCATTACAGTGACGCTATTACTGAACAATGGACGTCATATATCAACCGGGGAACTTGGGATTATGCTCAGTGAGGCAGGGTAAGGTAAGGTAAGGTAAGTGGTGCATGCTAAGAGAAGGGAGGAAATCATGGTGAGGAAACCACGACTTGACATAATAGGCTGGGCACGACTGTGTCGATGTCACAGTTAGTTGGTCAAATCAGACACTTAACTAACACCACAGCAAGACCGTTCATTAAAGACCGACATTTAACCAAGTCCGCTTCGATCACACAGAAATAACAAATGAAATCGTCATGGGAGTCGACAACATGTTTACAATTGCACCAAATACCTCAAACAAAAAATCACGGAACACAACAAACCAACGTTGCACAACGTTTGCCAAAAAGATAGACTCTGAAAGTAATCAGCTGTTGTCGTGACTTCGTGACACCATCTTGTTTTAACCAACACGCCGGCTTTCAGTAAGAGATTTTTAAACGTTTTCGACGATGCTTTATTTAAATGAAGTGACTTGGTTAAATGTCGGTCTTTAATTAACGATCTATGGTGTTAGTTAAGTGTCTGATTTAACCATCTAACTGCGACATCTTTACCACCCTGGTATAGGAAAAGCCCAGCATCATGAGTTTTCAAAATATCAAGTTTTGAATGGCTGTCATCAACGCAGGCGCCAGGCCACTCTTGCACTAAGAGCGAATTTTACCAATGAAGAGTAACGTTTTACTCGAGAGTATCTTCTACTTTTTCATAGAATGACCCCATTGTGAACTATGTCATACAAATTATCCCCGGGATAGTTATTTTCGCATAACTTTTTGTTGGTAAAATCCAGCCTAAGCTTCTTAACGTAGGGACCCACTAAGAAACTTTTTTGTTGAGATATTACCCTACGGGGGTCAAAAAGACTTTTAAAGTTTGTATCATTTTGTATGGGAAATTCGAATTGTTCATATGGACTCAACTGGGATGTGTTTCCAACGCAGTCGCGGGCTTAGTAAAATATGTAAAATGTCGCCATATGCTTTGTATGGGCATAATAAACCGTCTCGTTAGAACTCAAATGCGGCAATATTTCACGCATTGTTTAATTTTATAGTTGTACTTAACGAAATAATTCAGAGCTCGAGTCTGGGCCCTTCATTGCGAACTCAAATGTACTGAAAATTGTGGAAAATTACACAGTTTGAGAGTCACCTTACAATTAAACAAAAAGGGCAGCTTTGTGATGCACGTTGAGACTTTTTTTTAACTAGATTTTTTACAGACTACATTAAAACATTTTGACAGTAGAACTTTTTTCCAAACGGGGTGGCACGGGCATTGGTGTTTTATACCACAGATGGTATAATAATGTTACACAAAACTCCATTTTGCATGACAGAGGGCTAGACTGAAGCTAAGGACACAGAAGAGATAATAGTACTACGTACAGAACGGCCACTCCTTTCCCCGCGCTGATTCAGATACCGCACCCCACCCCTGGCGTCAAAAGATTGGTTAAAAGATCAATAGACAGGGCTGAACGCGGGACGAGTGACGAACGCGTATACTAAATATCGCTGCATTTGCCGCGCCACCAGCCCTAGCAATGTTTACGCACACATTTGCACGTATACAAACATCATTTGGTTATGTAGTAGTAATACGTGATTATTTTACGAGCGTTCTATGGAGTGTCCGAGGTGTGCTAAGGATTTAGCTGAATGAAGTAGAAAAATTACGCAAAGGATACAAGTGGTCTAATGATTACGTGTAGAGTGCACAATGAGGTCATTTAAGAAGTTGGATCAGTCGCTCTTTCTGACTTATGACGGTGCGTGCGAGCGAAAGACCGTCCCACAGTTTAATTGACCGAATTAACGTCACCCGACGTGCTTCAAGTGATTAATAGCAGGGTAACATAAATAGACGAGATGGGACATTCGAGTGGAATAGATTATACCCGGGTCAAAGGGGGTGGAGGGGGAAATTAATAGTTTTATGGCATTTTCCTAACAGGGGCCTGATTCTGTGACGATAATGACTGCTCAGTAACAATGACGCTACGATGACGTTGAACGGTAGCCGTCTAATAAAAACACACAAATTTACTGTTTTCTCATTCGCCTTCTGAGCTACAGACTATGCTACAACAACTCAGCCATGCAAGCCTCGAGGTTGGACTTAGCATGAACATGTCAAAGACCAAGGTCATGTCTAACAGTAAGGAGCACACGGTGGAAGTGGATGGGGTTATAATTGCATATGTCCAAGAATACATCTATCTAGGCCAAATAGTCTCTTTCCAGGCACGACAAGACAAGGAAGTCGATAGACGCGTCGAAAACGCCTGGAAGAGCTTTTGGTCTATGAAGGAGCTAATGAAGGGACAACTTCCGTTGTCCCTGAAACGAAAGATCATGGACATGTGCATATTCCCCATCCTTACCTACGGAGCCCAGACTTGGTCTTTGACTGACGCGCAAAGGTTCAGACTCGGGGTTTGTCAGAGAAACATGGAGCGCAGCATTCTCGGTGTTCGGCTTTTAGACCGGATCCGGAATTCCGAGCTGCGCTCCCGGACAAAGATTATAGATGTAGCTCAGAAGGCTGCCCAATTAAAGTGGGACTGGGCCGGTCACGTTGCTCGAATGCTGCCAAATCGTTGGGCTAAGAGAAACACAGACTGGCTCCCAGTAAATGCAAAGAGAAAGCGTGGCCGACCCAGGAAGAGATGGAGTGATGAGTTGGGTCTATGGGATAAAGAGTGGAAGGAGACCGCTCAGGATCGAATAGAGTGGAAGAAGGGGAGAGAGGCCTTTGCCCAGCAGTGGGATATTACAGGCTCATAATAATAATAATTTGTTGTTAATACTTCCTTACTCTGAGACTAGTTACACCCAGGTAAGATACTTTTACTCCGAGAGAGAGTAGAGTCAGAATAGCGCTACTCATTCCTTACACCACGTTTTTTAATATTTTAATTCATTCATACGGGCCTTATTGCTTGGAACAACGTTACTACTTAGTATAGAAAAAGGCATGAAGCTATTTTATGAAGTAAAGTTACTATTTTTTTTATTGATTTGATTGACTGATTACCTTTTTTTCAGGCAATTAAAGGTAGAAATTAAATTAAAAATAAAAATCCAGTATTAAATGTCTACAATTTATATTCCTGATGCCAGATTTTATTTTGCCACCCGATTTCAGTCCTAGCTTACGAGAGCCTAAACAGATCGATAACGTTCAAAGAATACAAAAAACTTCATAAACTAAGAACTCTTCATCATACCTGTTCAAAGTTACCTGGCCAGATTATACTTCGACGGACCTAAGATTTAATAAGTCGATAGTAAATCTTGCAGACTTGCGGACTTGGTGACATCGAAGAGAAAAGTTATTATAGGTACCTAGAGTGCGTCAATATCACAAAAGTTACTCGGGGCTATTTACTGGGCTACGAGGGGTTGTGGGGGGAATTAGAACAAAATAGAGGAGAATCGAGAATCTAAATGTGATGTTTGAGCTTTTTCTCAGTTTAAAAGTGTTGTAGATATTAAAGTCCTAGAATATTTTTTGTATTCATCCAACTGTCGAGATAGGCACATAAATGTAGCGCAAAACCGCTTTTGAACTAGAACTTAAATCCAACACTAGTTTTAAACTGCAAATTCTATAGTCCCTTTTTATTTTCCCAAGTCTGGTAACAATCCCCAGTCAAAAATACTAACCAACACAAAAAATACAAGAATTTTCATACTTATAAAGTTTTTTTTTCCACAGCCCAATCCTTGCCGTGGCCCATTTTTCATATGAGGAGTATGAAGGCACCGTGGTCCCCGTCTGCCTCACCCAAGCCGACACCTTCTGGTCAGCTCTCTTCTTCATCCTGACCATCGCCGTCTTCTTCATCATCCCCCTGGGCATCCTCCTGGTACTATACAGCATCATCGCCAAGAACCTCATGGAGAACCCCGTCATCATATCACAGCACAGCAAGACTGGGAACAACAATGCGGGGAATGTTTTGAGGTATAGAAAGCAGGTGATCCTAATGTTAGGAACTGTTGTTCTATCGTTCTTTGTTTGTCTGCTACCGTTCAAAGCGTTAACTTTATGGATAATAGTTTTTCCACCAGAGACAATAATGTCGTTAGGTATAGATGGGTATTATATACTTTTGTATTTTTGTAGGGTAATGTTGTATTTGAATTCGGCTATCAATCCGATATTGTATAACCTGATGTCATCGAAGTTTCGCGAAGGGTTCTTTAAGTTGTTGAAGATAAATAAGCTGATGAGGTGCAGCAGGAATTTGAGAGAAAACATGCAAAGACGAGATACTTTTAATACTACAACGTCCACTGGCTTTTCTAGCAGCCAACATGCCTCAGATTCATTCTGGAGACGATACAGCAATAGGACGTCATCTCAAAAAAATGTTCTGAACAGGGAGAGCAAAAAACTCAAAGAACCAACAACAAACAGAGATAGTAAAAAAGTCAAGGAACCAGAACTCATACAACAGATGAAAGTTGGTGAAATAATCAACGTTGAAAACACTAGGCGAAACAGCATGAAATACATCGCTGAAATCAACGAACTTAACAACGACATACATGTAGAAATACACGATAAAAACTGCCATAAAGATGACAAAATAGATGTAATTGAAAGTGATGATAAAACGAACACTGCCATTGAGAACAATAAACAGATACAAATACTGAACCTAGATGTAAAGACTAATAATGTATATTCTATAACGTTAGATGTAAGTGAGAATGGTGAAGGAAGAAACAGGTTTGTGTGTGTACCTGTTCAAGATTGTGACACTAAGAAAATATATGTATACGATTTCAATAGTAAGGAAAGTTTCGTATAGTACGATTTTGATCTGAGAATATTTTAAGACCGAATCCACATTACATCATAAGCACATACTATATCAAACAAAATAATTATCAGTTGCTACTAATATTTTATAAATAAATACATGTGAGAATGTCGAATTATACCTAGATACTTAAAAACCACAAGCTTATAATTATAAGTGACAAGTCGTTATTTTCATGAATTATCGGTTATCTAAAATCTACGTGAGAGTTCAAGATTTCAAGAAATAGGTAATAGAAAGATTAAGTTAGGTACTCTATGATAGAAAGGTTGTTTACCAGAGTTATCAAGATTAATTATCACATCTTAATTATTATTTACAGCACAGGATGTAAAAGAACGAAATATTTATTACAATTGAAGTACCGAGTAAGTATTTATAATATGTTCAAGACGCATTGATGTAAAATTAACAAATAAAGTTACCCCTTGTAATTTTAGCTGTAACAACCTTTACACTCGTGAAGTGAATGACATGTGTAAGTTATGTACCAATCTGTAATAATATGACGGTGCCATTGGCAATACCGCCAATAAAAAAATGCTCTCTGAGAGTCTGGTATAGTTTTGTGTAAGTATTATGTTCCTATTAAAATATTAACTTTATATTTGTCGTTGTTGGAAAATAGGAGTGACAAAGGTCAAAGTTGATGTATGATGATGAAATTATGCAAACAGTAGGGTGTAATATTATACAGTCGTAACCAACATAATTAATTATGTACCTATGTTTACTTGAATTATGTACTAGGTAATCTTAGAGCAAAATTATAAACATTACAAAAACTTTGTCAAACAAAGTCACATGTTTACATGTTCTTGCTACGAGATTAGTAATTGTATTTAGATATAATTCTACAAATATATAACAAGATACTTTCTGAGCGGGTATTTTTCAAATTGCATTTACAGCGAAAGAAAAGAACAAGTTTCATTCTGAGCGACATCTATGTACGGGAATTTGAAATGAACCTGCTCAAAAAGGCATTTCATGGAAAATGCTGCCATACTACCGAAAGCTGCCATTAACGGGAACCTAGAATTTTATTATACCACTATTTTAGTAAACGTAGAATTTGTTAATTAAACTAAACATTGTTTAAACATATACCGATTAACAATATTGAAATAGAATCTACCGATTTACACACGATATTGAGTTTCATTGAAAGCTTATTTGTATAATAAGTACTATTTGTATAATATTTAATCAAATCCATTTGATTTAATTTAAATTAAGCATCGTCGAAAACATTAAGCAATGTGCCTAACCGAAAGACAGCCTTTTGATCTGAAAAAGTTTTTGCAAGATGGCGTCAACGAACGCATCAGCTGATTTTATTCTCAGTCACCTTTTGCCGAAATAAGAATTTAGTGTGATACCTACATGTAGGTTACTATACGCAGGTTATGTTAAGCTTTGCGCAATTTTTGAGCTTTGAGCAAGCAAAGCTAGCGTAGCTTGGGTCATTTAGCTGAAAGCCTATGGATAAACCATAATTATTTGCCTGAAAAAGTTTCTTAAGTAATTACTTGCCCGACGGACCGTTGAGGGCGGGCCCTAGGCAATCAGAACATAGAATTTCACCCTTAACTTATTTTTAGAGGAAATTAAATAATTAAAAAAGGTTAAAGCCAAGCTAAGTAAGTCTAACAACAAACTGAAAAAACTAAAAAAACTATTATTATGTACATATTAAAATATATATTTTTTTTAAATAAAACTAATATAAAAAAAATATAACATATTGTGCCATTTTTATAATGATTAGACAAATAACAAGAACACAAATTTAGATGCGGTGCAAAATTGTAAAATAAAACATTGTGACAGACAGATTTTCTAGCAACTTCAGGAGACTTTTCTATCAAGCAAAATTAATAAAATTACGTTTATGGGAAAGCGAAGTCACGTTGACACTCGTAATAAACAAGCTAGTGAAAAAACGTACAGCAATAATACTCATTGTTACCTTACCTGTATTCATGTTATTGTAATTTAATCAGAAATACTTAATTGAATTAAAATTGAATTTTGTATATTTGTGCCGACTTGGCATTCGCTGTAATGACACAAATTATTAATGTAAATAAATATATAAATAAATCATTCCACAGACTTGTACACTACGATGCATCGTTTCGAGCGATTTGTGTTTTGCTAAAGGCTGTTTTTGCCTAGGGCGCCATCTTAACCGTCATTATGATTTATATTTCGGCCTTCACGAAATGTCCTAAAGCATATCCGATTGGCGGAGACATTCATAGTTTCATACATATTTCGCTATTTTCAACGCCTGCGTCAGATCAATTCGATCAAGCAGCACGCCATTTTGTGCACAACTTTCATCAATATTTCTAACGTTATAAAAAGATAAGCAACCGTTTCTTCTGAACAAATCACATGCTCTATCTATACAGACCGTTCACAGTTATTTTCTTCTTTCTAGCTATACGGAACCTTACAGAGAGGCAAAGAGGTTTCTGGAGGTAAAATAACTGTGAACGCTCTGTACATGTATCCTTTTGACATTGATGTCACAGTGCGACTACAGTATTTATGCTGATGGCCCGTTGGGGATGATGCTTCAGCTGCAAGGAATACAACGCTAGATGCGTGACATAAATAAAACATTTAAACATTTCCATAAATTGCTTCTGGCCCCACATTAGGATACCCTGTGTTGTGTCTTGTGCCGACACGTACAAATATTGAAGACATGGGGATTTTTTTCCTCAACCGGGATTCCTACCAAAGACCTCAGGCTGCTAGCCCTTAATCTTTGTTCTCATCTCCTTCGGCGAAAATATATAATTTCCGTACTTTGCAAAGCCTCCTCCCCTTTGAAAGAAACCTGCACAGAATGTATATCAGAATTTCATCTTGCTTCTAATAGGCTTGTAGCCTGTCAAGTCAAAATAGATACTTTTTATGAACTGACAAAACGTAAAATACGAGATTTAGATTTCTGAGTTCTATGAAATAACAAGAGAATGACGTCATGTAAAAGTGCTGTCTTTTTTTGCACAAAATTTACTTTATAAAATATGTCTGCTGGAAATATACAGTTCTGAGTATGTCAAGCCATTTTGTCCATAATGCTTCAACTTAAGACTTGTTCCTAGATTTATTGGATTACCTTAGCCATAAGCCTATTAGAACGTCAATAACTTTTGATTACTTATTATGATATTCTAACTAACCTTTCAGTAAAGTCCAAAAGGACGCTTTTAAATATACCGTAGTCTCGCTGTAATCTGAAATACATCAGCCGGCGTCGCAGATTACATGCTTGGACATTTAGAGGACAACTACTGAATAATGTATGGAGTTACTACAACCAGATCCTGCTATTCCTTTCCAGCAAGATTACCAACCTTACGGCGAGAGGAATAAAAACTAGGGAAGAGGCTGTACATAGTAGGTGTAGCTTAGCTAGGATGAGGTGGTACAATTACAGGGACCGCTAAACGCCTTGGTGTTCTGTAGTTCTATTATGTAACTGCGATATAAATCGCGTTAGCTTTCAAACCAGGGAGCACTTATCCAGTGGAAAGCGCATAGATACATTTTTCTTTGAAACACAACTCACCAATTTACGGGCGGCGGGGGACGAGGTAAGAGAGCTGTGATTGGTCAGCCGCCGCTGCGAAACTGTCTGGCGGCCCGTCATCGTACATAGGTTGCGTATGCGGACGTTTGTTGAATACAATAAACGTTTGGCGAGCCGCATTCCCCCGCAGGCGCAGTCAATTGGATATATAGTCTCTGTTTCGAACAGAAGTTCTGAAAGCTGTGCAGCATCAGCACAGCATAGCGTGTCAGGGAACCCCTGGCGTGTGTATAATCACTGAGGATGTTCAACCCGGAAATCTTTTCGCAAACTTCAAATTGACGTTGACCAACGCGACCTGTCTTTTACGACGGTGTTTTAACCCACTTCAAATAATTCACTAAGTTAAAAACAAAAACTGACTTCATGACCTGTTACCCTCCCCGCTCGGTATACAAATGTCGTTGAACCCAAAAACGACCTTCAAAATCTGTCTCCTGACAGTGAAGTCTATAAGTATTACATAACATAAACGATAAAACGATGCTGACAGCCAGAATATATCTCGTGACAATGACTATAAACACCGAAAAGTAACAAAAAGGCCGGATGGATGTGATCCAGGTAAAACCTAATTAAACTTCACAGTTTTTTTCTTGTAGGAACCTAACTAATCGACCGATTCCTGATTTTCAAAAAATGGAACCAAACTATTGGATTGCATGTTTTTTTATAAAAAAAATGGCTCGCGCCAACCGGTTAAATGTTTGTAATATCGATAGTGGTACTATTTTTGAACCGATTTCAAAAATTCTTTCTTTGTTCGAAAGGGAAGCCAAATAGTTTGGTCCCATTTTTTGAAAATCAGGTTTGGTTTCTACTTGAAAAAAACTGTGAAGTTTAATTTGATTTTACCTGGATGACATTATACATCCATTGAACTACTATTACTAGCGTAGTAAGGTAGCTCATGTATACATCCAGCCTTTTTGGTGTTTATAGTCATTTCCGCGAGATAAATTCTGGCTGTTAGGATTGTATATTCGTTTATATTATGTAATACGTATGGACTTCACTGTCAGGAGACAGATATCGTAGGCTCGTTCGTTTTCGGCCACATTTGTGTACCGAGCGGGGAGGAAGGGTACTTCATATCATAGGTCATGAAGTCGTCTTTAGGGTTCCGTACCCGAAGGGTGCCAAACGGGACCCTATTACTGAGACTTCACTTACTGATAATGGTAGCAGGTAGACGCTTCAAATGTTCACAATTTATTGAGTACATTATTTACTTAAAAAATAAATAATTAAATTAATATTAAATTAATATTTAGGGGGGGCTCCCATACAATATTTTTTTTGCGGTTTTTTATAGATCGAAACGGAAACCTTCGTGCGCGAGTCCAACTCGCACTTGGCCGGTTTTTATTTAGTTTGTTGAATTATTATATGATGTTCGTTAGTCTGTAATTTTAATTTGACTGGCTATTTATTAATTGCTTTGTTAGCTAATTGTAACCTTTTGAATAGAGCCTAGTAAACCGTCCGTTACTGAGAAAACATGACAACACACACAAACCACAATGAGAATGAAAGATAGGTATAAAATAATACTGTCTCAACTCCCGTCTCGCCAATTCACTAAAATCCTCAACTAATAAATCCTCAGACAATGGTGATAAATAAAGACAAAGAACTGCATCTCATTCCGTTTAGTGATGAATTTGAAAAGATTTCTTTTGCAGAAATACCTAACCTGTAGCTATTCGTCTGTATCACTGATATCAGTAGGTGTTTTTATTTCGTGTGGTGGACGGTATTAGACAAGGTGCAAGTAAATGGATTTACGCAAAATGAGAAACCTTTTTGTTAGGGACTTCATTCTGAGCAACTTTCATAATGAAGCTGATCCACTCAGGCCAAAATGTACTGGGAAGTGAAAAATAAAGTTGCTCTGATCAAATCGGTTTCATAATGAAAGTTGTTCAGAATGAGTCCCTAACAAAGCAGTTTCTCATTTTGCGTTAATTCATTTACACCTTGTATAGATCACGTGTTCTAAGTATATTTTAGTAAATATCTCCGGTTTTTTTTACTTTGGATTTGAGATAGCTCTGTCGCTTAACCCCCAAGCTCGAGCCATTTTTTTTTTTATAAAAAAAAAAAATACATTAAAATTAGTTTGACAGTCGGTACCAACGTCAAAAATTAGACATTCATTGAGGTCTTAGTACCCACTGTCAAAATAATTTTAATGTCATTTTTTTATATAATTTTAATGTCAATATTGTTCCAAGGACTCTTTTGTCCTTACGCTACCGTGGGTGTTAAGGGGCGATCTTTCACGACCCAGATCTGGGGCCCGATGCTGCTCTGAGAAACGCATTTATATTGGATCGCTACCGCTTCTAAAACACCCAAAATGGCGTCATTTGGTATGCTCCTAAAGAATCGCAAATAGATCGTAAATAGGTCAGTGTCAAGTGGTCAGGTTCTCATTTGAGAACCTGGAAATTATAATGTCTTGAGATGATTTGATGACTATGATGATGATGATTTGTCGCTCGTTAGCACTACCCGGGAAGGACGTGAAGGGCTGTGGGTTCCAAGTAATTCCTTCGGACGTGAGCGACTGCCTCCCCGTCAGATAACTTGTTTTGGCATTTCAGGTGAAACGTCAAATTCCTCAGATAAACGCTATACGAGGAGTGTAAGATCGGCCCGTGAAACTTCACAAATGTATGGAAATATTCAGACATACGGAACCACCACCGCGTATAGGAAAAGAAGTTACGCTGTGGGAAGCGCAAGACCGCCATTCTTTATTTAATGATATTTTAATACAGGCTAAGTAACTTCCATCTAGCGACAGCGACACAAAAGCAACTTACTTAGTAATAAATAACTTATCTGCCACCCTAACAAGTTTGATTTATTACAGAAGATGTATCTGCTTACTTTCACATTTTCCGGAGTTTGTTAGCGTTGTCTGTGGTTTAACAAGTTTTGTTGGTCTTCAAGTTACTGCGCTTTGCTTTTGAACGATTTTGTAGCTGTTTTTGCGTGATGGGGGCTAGCCTTTTGCCACAGCCATGGAGTTATTCGGCATGAACACAATAATCATTTACATACAGGCACATACCTTGCTTCTGGATACCCTGTGTCGTGGACTCGTGGGCACCAGAAACAGCGACATCATAAACATGTAAACATCCAAGACCTGGGGATATTTTTTTTGTTTTTCTTTATCCCCAGCCGGGAATCGAACCCGGGATCTCTCGCATGATATGCAAAGCCACAATACGGTATTGGACAACATTAATAAATATTCGACAAAATGTGGTAATCCTATCAGATGGTAGCGTAGAAATCTATATATCATGATATTTTAGAGTAAAATATGTTTATTTTTTGCGGATTGCAGGAATTAAAATGTATAAACTATCGAAATATAATCTGTGACGAAAACATGATGAAAACGCTCTGTCTGACGTTTATCTCTCTGGTGACGTCACACGCTCGTCTCTGACATCTTGCTTGACTGAATCATAATGATGGCGGGTTCACTCACGACGTGACGTCACGCGAGTCATGTGACCGGCGCCATTAGAAATACAGCGTTTTTGGCGCGGTTTTTTTTTAAACTCAACTAAATTATCAATTTTCATTGAAACTACAGAAGATATCCCGGAAATATTCATGTAGTGCGCTTAAAATGTAATAACATTTATTTCAAAACTACATTCAAAATGAGGCCAATACCGTATTGCTGCGCCACCAGAGGTCACCATATGTGACGATTTCCTTACGATATTTTCCAGCCTCGTTAGAACGTCCGTACTCAATCACTTTTCGATTACATCCTGTAGCTCTATTTTACTCTAGCTCTGACATCTAGATTTTTTTTATCGCAATCCCTGTCAACAGTTATTTTACCTCCAGAAACCTCTTTGTCTCTTTTTAGCTGTACGGAATCCTTACAGCTAGAAAGAGAGGCAAAGAGGTTTCTGGAGTTAAAATAAACAAACATAAACATAAAACATAAACAATTTATTTATTCATAAAATCTTACAGCACTACAAAATAACTGTGAACGGTCCGTATACTCGTCCAACGATCTTTTGGCGTGCGAGTGACGTTACAGGGGGGCGTCACTTCTACGCAATCTCATGCAATGATCCTGTCAAAAATCTACAGTTTCACCTGTCACTGAACGCCAAAAGATCGTTGGACAGGAGTACAGTACGAGGCCATTGTTTTGGCACGTCGGGGCGGGACCCGATACGTGCCCCGCCCGAGTATGATACTCGGCGTTTGACTTGGCGGGAGAGAGAGAGAGAACGAGACGAGACCCGAACGTGCCAAAACAATGGCCCCATACTGTAACATATTGAATGCTTATTCAAACTGATGTTTCACCATTGTTCTGAGGTTTCACCAATCAGAGCGCGATAAAATGGGAATTTGAAAGGAATCAGAATTTTACAAAAGACGCAGAAGAATTTTTTTGTACTAATCCTTTGACTTTCCTCTTCGAGTTTACTGGGAAACAAAATAAAACTACAAGAACATTATACTGGAGACCGAAATAATAAAGACAAACTAACCCTTCCAAGTAACTGCGGAGTAAGTTTCGCAAAAACCATTAATTCTTGTAAGATCGGCCAAGTGCGAGTCAGTCTTCAACAACGGAGTTCCGCACAAATCCCATTTTTGTGACAAAATGACTACAAATGCACGGTATTCAGACGTTTTCTTTAGGTAAATACTTGTGGAGATTTTGCTCTACCAAATTATTCTAGATGAATGGGAACTGTAATATACCTTTAAATTATTATTGCGGCATGATTAAGTGAAACAGGGTACAACATAATCAATAGATAGGTAACTAGTGACAGCCAAAATAGGATTTTCTTACGCAAGGAGCCCTAAAAATACCGAAACCATAGCAAAGTTCCGCGTACGATTCAAAGGCGAATGCTCGTGAACAATTGTGAACAATTGCGAACAAATTACAAAGTGCGCGGGTATGAAATGAAGGCTTTGCGGATCTGTGCACTCGGGACAACTCTTTGTATAGTTTTTAAGAGTTTTTGTAAGAGTATGTAAGAAATTGTCGGTTCCAGTTAGTTTCGACAGCAATCTCGGTTATAAATAACTCATCCTTTCTTGGTTTGCTGGAAGAGATCTCTTACTATAGGTAAGCTTGCCTTTGTTTTAACTATTTTATTTTTGTCCTGTGTAATTGTTTGTGTGCAATAAAAAAATATGGATTATGGACTCCGAAAGCCAAATACAGGGTGCAATAGTCATATTTTAGAAAGCTTGGCTTCGGCATACAAACACCGCGGGGCAGGGGGTTGGGAGTTGAGGGCGGGCGGTAGTCAATATTGTCAAAAGTATGGTCATATCATGCCCGCCGGCCCCCTGTTGACACAACAGGGCAGGCCCGCTTTCGAGCCGCCCCGCCCCGCTACCGCCCCTCCACCGCTCCGCTCTTGATGTGCCGGACCCTTGACGGTCGCCCCAAAACGTTCAACAGAGAAAGAAACCCCCTTTGTGAGCTCAGATTGGGCGGAGCTAGAGCAGATGACTCAAGATCCTATGAAATCAGTACTAAGAGCCTAAATACCCCTGATGACGAAGTCATTCAACGAAATCATTTCCAAAACCATGAAAATACTGACGGCCTCTGTGGTGCAGCGGTTGCGGCTCCGCCTACCATGTGAGAGGACCCGGGTTCGATTCCCGGCTGGGGATATTGAACGACAAAAAGAACCCAGATCTTGGATGTTTACATGTTTGTGATATTGTGTACATGCTGGTCCGGGCGAGAGGCAGCCTCAACGCACTGTTGGCTGCAGCACCGCTGAATGATGTGTTTGGGGATGCATGGAGGGATTTAGCGAGAGAATGTGGCAGGTTCTGTGAGGTGATTGTATGAGTTGTTGTGTTGTTCCTCTATTATTATGAAATTATTCTATTGTATTGCACTTTTATCATTGAATGAATTTGTTACCGGTATTCACGTTTGGTGTTGTAATTTAAACTAAAATAATTGAATTATAATTGAATTTTGTATATTTGTGCCGACTTGGCATTTGCTGTAATGAATGATAAATAAATGCTGTTTCTGGTTTCCACCGACACAGGGTTATCCTAGTGTGGGACCAGAAGCAATATAAGCGTATGTAAGCTTGTAAAGTCTTTACAAAATAAAGGCACGTTTTGACAGTTCACGCCCATGAAGTTTTAACCCCTAATGCGTAGGTAATAAAAGCCAACTGCCAACAAGCAATGCGTACAAGTTGCACCCAGGAAAACCGCTTCTTTTACCTACGCGTTAGGGGTTAAAACTTCATGGGCGTGAACTGTCAAAACGGGCCTTTTATTTTGTGAAGACAAGTAAATGTTTATGTTTTGTTTATTACTTTATTGTAGGTTTACCACAATTCACAGTCAAAGAAATGTCTTTTTTTTAACTTTCTTGTCAACTTTTTAGTTGTTTTATAAGAGTTAATGCCCCAGCAATGCAATAAAAGTGATTTAGCTGCTATAATTCGGACAGACTAAACAGACAACAGTCGCTGGTTTCTCTTTAATCTTGTATATTAACAATATTAACCTGGGAGGTATTATAAACAAATATTTCGTCGGTTAGGAATTTATCTGTTTATTGTCTTAACTAACGACTGAGTTCAAAACTATAATAAAAGAGGGTTTTGAAAATTGTAAAATCGTATCGCGTGTGTGGATAAGTTCCGTATAAACAGATGATGCAATAGAGTAAATGAAAATGGAAATGTTTGTCAATGAATAGAGTACATTGTTGTATTTTCAAGTCAAGATCGATAACTTGTCTACGAAGAGTGTAAGACATCACTATTTGCCAATAAAGTATGAAAGTAAAGTTTGTATTTCTTATATACAATAGGCTTGTGGCCAAGATAATCCAATAAATCTAGGAACAAGTCTTAAGTAGAATCATTATGTACAAAATGGCTTGACATTCTCAGAATTGTATATTTCCAGCAGATTTATTCTATAAAAGTAAATTTTGTGCAAAAAAGACAGCATTTGATGGCACTTTTAATGAAGTCATCATTCTGTTGTTATTTCATAGAACTCAGGAACTAAAGTTCGGTTTTGACAGTTCATAAAAAGTAGATATCTATTTTGACTTGACAGGTCACAAGCCTATTTACCGTTGCCAAATACGGCAGTTGATAGGCGTGTTTCTGATGACAGGTGTCACAGCACAGCCATCATCCTACATTTTCAACCGACTTCAAAAAAAAAGGAGGAGGTTCTCAATTGGACCCGTATGTTACCCGGCGTATAGGTAATACCTCAAGGGTGGTCCCATTGACACCAGGTCAGGATCTGATGATGGGATCCTGGAGAAATTGAGGGAACTCTTCAAATATTATAGGCAGACCTATAGTGATTTTTGTGTTTTTCATAATAACTCGTGCAAATGCACATGGTAAGCATAATATTGTGATGCGGAACTGAAGACCACATATGGCCACCAGATCTGCTCAATACTAGGTACAAATACAATGCGTGGCTGACGGGCAGGCAAAGCATAGCCTAAACCGGTGGACCTAGAGCCATGAAACTTTGTACAGAGGTTCCTTAGTAGCGTGGGGTAGCACTGAGATGGGATTTGACAAAATTAATTCCCCAAGGGTGGGGGGATAAGGGGTTACAGTTTGTATTAAACTCAATCTAATCAAATAGGGTTTGTGGAAGTCGGTTTTTTCTAAAGTTTACTTTTTGTTTCAATTATACAGAGTATATTACTTAGCGCTAGCAGGATTGGACTCCTGTGAGGGACTCTTAATTTCACAGATGGAACGGTGATTATGAGGGAATATGAAGCCAAACACTGGTTTTAACGTTTCGTAATAAACTTCAAGCGAGTCTGTGTGAGACGACACGGATGTGAGATATGGACGGATGTCTTTTGAAAGTTTCAGTAGAAGGATTTGGTAAAGTCAGGTCGAATTGATTCGACACCAAAACCACGAAGTAAATTCTAATACTTCAATACTGTATACTTTATTGCACAGAAAACATAATACAGACACTTAACATTAGAAACAACATGTACAAAGGCGAGCTTATCTCTAATAAGAGATCTCTTCCAGCAAACCTAGGATGGAGAGGATAATTTAATAAAATCTGTGCCAAAACTAACAAAAATGACAAGAAATAGGGACCTACAAGAATATAATAGAATAGATGTTTATTTCATTAAAATCTCATCAAAAGGCTACACATACATACTTTATACTTTATTGCACAGCAAACATAATACTGACACTTAATATTAGAAAAAACATCTCACAAAACCAAATGTTAGACATAGTTTTTATGTTCTGTTTCTTGTACGGTGTAACGCAGGAACCCTTTGTATGGGAGTGCGATACGCGCTTGACTTTCAAGAAACGTCCCGTCACGCAGGCCTTTTTCCATATGGGATGGCAGAGACACCGCAGTGCCCACTTTATTGCCGTTCACCGACGCTTAATAACAGAGGACTTTGAAATGGCTTTTATAATTAGACGGATAATTACTCTCTTTCGCAGGTAAGTACAACGGTGAGATATAAAAGTTTACGACATAACCAAGTGTTGTGAAGTTTTAGTACTATAAGAATTAATAAAGAGCTTCATGGCTTATTGTATCACAGCGATTTGGGGAAATTAGGCACTTGATCAAAAGCCCGGGCCGTGTCCTAAGGAACTAACCTAACTGACTGAATGAAATCAGCTGTTGATTTGAAGTCGTCTTGCAAAAACGTGTTCTAAATTTCTAATCAAAAGGCCGTCTTTTGTTTGCGGTCAGCTGATTTGTTTGTATAGAGAAGTGAAAATAAAGGTTGCTTTGATCAAATCGGTTTGATAGTGAAAGTTGCTCAGAATGATGTCCCTAACAACCCTCTGAAATATGACTACACCCTTCTGTTACACCCTATAACAGAAGGGTGTACATACTAACACTTTGCAGTAAATCCCCACAATGAATACCAGCAATATCGGTCAAACCGCCACCCGTGTCGGTGTAGTCCCGTTGTTGCCGTTGTCCCCCACTTCCGATATGGGGAGGTGGGGGACAACGGCACGGAATAAAATGGCGTTCCGTTGTCCCCGCCTGGGGGACAGACAGGGGGTGGACAACGAGACTACACTGTATCGACGGCTGACTTTCAATCTTCATTGAGAGGCCATTGAGAGGTCAACCTGGCAATGGGGTAATCCCAGCCTTTTCATAGCTACCGCAAAATGTAGGGCGTAAAACCTGTCTTTTGTCAGGTAACTGCTGAGTTATCGTTCATCTTGATTAGGTCGGGTTCGTTATTTGTGATTGAAGGGCCTATAGAGGGGCAATTCTGGCGAGATCATGTCTATTGTCGAAATATCAATTTTGAGACACCGAAATCTCTATCAAAAACGAGAAAAAGCTATTCTTACGACTAGTCTTTCGACCAACCGAGATATTCCGACCCGTTTTCGATCGAAATAAATATAAATCGAGGTAGGTAGTTTTGACGGATTTGGCGGTATCAAAACCGATATCTCGACTGGGGAGATGATCTCGATAGCGCGAGAATCGGGGGCCAGCAAGGGAAGTCTGCGAGGCAATTGACATTTATTGGCTCGACCAAGGCATGATGGGGAAATAGAAATTATAAAGGATTTAGTATCCCGAGACCAGTGCCGTAATGTTCGCCAACCTCCGATAGGAGATGGCACCCTAAGAAGTGCCTAGTTTATGCCTGTTAGTGCCGGAATCTCAGAATTTGTTCCAATATTTTCAGAGTTATAGAATTATTCGTACTTAGTGGTCTGCTTGTTTCATTGCCACGAATAGGAGAGACAAGCGCGCGCGTGTGTGTGTGTGTGTGTGTGTGTGTTTTGATCTGCGGCCGTGGGAAGTAAGAAAAATAGTAATTTTCCATTCAGAGCGCGCGGTACGTATTAAAGAATTTAGAGTGCTGCTAATTGAAATGTATTTAAGTAGCTATCTGTATTCTGGCATGAACTCGGGTTATTCTAAAAACCCTTACTGGTAATCCTAACGAGTGGGGATTGCAAGACATAACAAATCCAGAAATCCAAAAGTCGGGTACCGTGTGGGTGAATGTTGAGGTCTTAGTTAGGTTTTTTGAAAATACCTACTACTAGCTTCCGAGCCGGTAATAATCGGTAGAGATTTCCAGACATTTCTTCAAAACTCGGGGGAACGCGATCGTGTGGATTTTCGGAATAACCCACTGACATGATATCACCAGTATTTCGCGAAAACACTTATGCAAAAATGATGTCTGTTTGATGTATTTATAACACTCTGACATCAATCCTCGTTCAACACATTTGTTCGCACCTGGTACATGCATGGTAGGTACATACATTAAAATACTCAAAACGTATTTTTAAAACACTTACTTAGTTTTTTTTTTATATTCGAGAGTGATTAATTTGAAGATATTTTTAATTCTTACTTCATACTTACTTTATTTTTTTCTGAAGCACTGGCGCTTTTTATGGCGCTTATGCGTTGCGTGTTCCTTGACACAGTCAGCGCATCGATTGGAGCAAAAGAATCCTGATTACTCAAAAACCGGCTTAGACCACCCTCAAATCTACATCTGACTAAAACAGACCGGACTCATAACAACAAGCGTTTAATTATTTAAGTATGTGTACTTTCCCAACGAGTTTTTACGACCGAGATGTAACAACTCCAAATGCACCGACTGCTGCTCTTATCTCCTAAATCTGACGCTGACATTTCCAGGGCCAGGAGTCACGTACGGAATTGCATGCCAGTGGCTAATAGTGAAGGCGCAAAAAAAAACTGTTTTGACTTCTCGGCGATGCCTAGACGCGCCGCCTGGGCTACAAGCAAACCGGATTTTGTGCAGTCGCTATAGACACTGCCAAGCCATACCTGTACGCGACTCGAGGCCCTGGCCCCCAATCCTACAAACGGATGGCATCCCAGTTGCAATAGCGCGGGCGCAGAAACCAGTATGGGCTTGGCAACGAGACGCAGAGAAGTGCCCCGGCTACCAACACAACTGTTATTTGAGCCCACGTTATAGCAACTGGCATGCCATCCGTTTGTAGAATAGGCTTGTGGCCAAGGTAATCCAATAAATCTAGGAACAAGTCTTAAGTTGAAGCATTGTGTACAAAATGGCTTGACATTCTCAGAATTGTATATTTCCAGCAGATATATTTTATAAAGTCAATTTTGTGCAAAAAAAGACAGCATTTGATGGCACTTTTACATGACGTCATCCTGTTGTTATTTTATTTAACAAAAGTTCCGTTTTGACAGTTCATAAAAAGTATCTATTTTGACTTGACAGGCCACGAGCCTATTGGGGGCGCGAGAGACAGCGAGCGATAGCATGACTTTGAGCGCCCCTCAAGCTGAGAGTCGTCAGCTGTGCATCCCGGCTCAAGTGCCGCTACGTCGGTAGTAAACTGACATCTGCATTGCATCTTGGATTATTCAAAACGGTATTTAAAATTATAAACTGGTTTGGCACAAAGGTTTTTAAAAGTAAAATTAGAATAAGAAATTTCGCAATCCCAACACTCTGGTATGGCAGGAGTCCCAACACTTTTGTGGAGTCAAGTAATAGTAGGTAATACTAATCTAGAATGCGAGTATCAGGAAAGTAAATATTGTGTACGGACAGCATCACAACTTTCTTGGGACAAGTAGGTTTTTGTCTAACTGTACAACGTATGAAGTGAAATTGCATTATAGTTATATTATAGTCCATGTTCATTATACTTGCAAAATTTACAATATATTCTTAACCTAACCTTACCTTTTGAATTTAGTAGGCTACAAAATCGACTGTGTATTATTGAAATAAGAAAGAGGATTTTTTTATGAAAAATGTTTGATCATTATTTGTGACATACTTACTTGGTATAGCTACCTCGTACTTATATGATATACTTAGCCCGGATTTTACCAACGAAAGAGTAACTTTTACTCAAGAGTATATTCTACTTTTTCATAGACACGATCAGATCACCTCATTTTGAACTGCCATTGTCATACAAATTATTGCCGGGATAGTTATTCTCACATAACATTTTTGTTGGTAAAATACACCCTTAGACGGATTGGATTATTAAATATTTAAACGAAAAGACAACTCTTTTGTTAACTTGACCCTAATAACTATTATTACCAATACTCATCGATATATACAAAGGATAGGCCCTCCCGTACTAAATTTCTTACCGTTTTGAGGCCAGACAGAATAGCGCCTCTGTTGGAATTTATCGGTACTATGTCGGTGGTCAGTCGAATGATTGATTATCCTATTTTTACTTTGAGGAATTTTTCGAGAACAATATTTTATGAATAATCAATTTACAGCCAATAGTAATTGTAAATTATATAACTTACTTGTGATACGATACTCCTTGTTTATGTGTATTGCGATTTCGGTATGATTTACAAGTTTTTACCTTGCAGGACACCATTTTTGTTGTGCTGCCGATACGTCACGCGGCTAGCACCGTCTAAGCACGACTGATTGAAATCGGTTCACTTTTCCCGTTTTGACACCGTTTTGGTAGCGACACTTTCAAGCGCCCCGTGCCTTGTCCCCTACTATTGAAGTCTGTGCCAATACTATTTTATTGAAGCGTGAATCCCAAAATTAAAACAAAAGCTTTTCAGCTTTGTTTGCTGTCTGTACTTGCTACGTGATCTAGGGTACCAAGTCCTCATGCTCAAGAGGTCAATGTGGATGAGAATCGCAAACAACTTACTTTCCTCTATTCCTTTTTTTTAAGAACAACAAACCGCAGGACTTAATACTTCCGCAGATACTATAATACGGTATCGGCGTCAAGTTGGAAGTAGTTTTAAAATAAATGTTATTACATTTTAAGCGCACTACATTAATATTTCCGGGATATCTTCTGTAGTTACAATAAAAAATAATAATATAGTTGAATTTGAAAAAATCGCTCCAAAAACGCTGTATTTTTTATGGCGCCGGTCACATGACTCGTGTTACGTCTAGAGATGGGCAGAGGGTTTAAACCCAACTGGGCGGAAAGGGCATAAACTGGGCAAATATGGCAAAAACGAATTTATGCCCAAATAAATGTCCAGTTACAGGGCAGAAACCATAATTTCACAAAATTTAGAATTATCAAGACGTAATCGTTAAATAGTGATAAGTTTTACGTATTTATACCAAAATATATTATTAGGAGTAAAGTGTTGCCCAATTTTTAACTTACGTCACATGCTCGTGAGTGAACGCCCGCCATCATTATGATTCAGTCAAGCAAGACATCAGAGACGATCGTGTGACGTCACTAGAGCGATAAACGTCACACAGAGCGTTTTCGTCATGTTTTTGTCACAGTTTATATTTCGATAGTTTATACATTTTAATTCTAAAATATAATGAAATATAGATTTCTACGCTACTATCTGACAGGATTACCACATTTCGTCGAATATTTTTAATGTTGTCCAATACCGTTATGATTTCGTACCTCCCCGAAGGGTGCCAAACGGGACCCTATTACTGAGCATCCGCGTCCGTCAGCGGGCTCTGGTACAGAGTTGACATTTTCACAGAATGTGCTATCTGTAATTTGCCGCTAGAGCAAATAACCGGCCAAGTGCGAGTAGGACTCGCGCACCAAGGGTTCCGATCACACTTGGAGAGCGTAACACGTGTAATTAGGTTTCCACATAAAAAACTAAAGTGTGATGTTATCCATGTAAACAAAATTGAATATTTTTTTAGAAAGATAAAGATAAAGATAAAGACTTTTATTTGCGATAGATATGGTTATACAAAGGTACATTATAGTTTCTGTCAGATAGATTTGCAGTTTTCAGATTTTTCTCTTTACTTGTGCTATAAGACCTTGCTTCATGCCAAATTTAATGATTCTAGGTCAACGGAAAGTAGTAGTTTTGATTCCCTTGCGAATATCAAGCAATTTCAGAAAAATTGAGACATACGCGGTATCTTTTGATCGCGTTTACCTATATGTTTAATTTTTTCACAACTTTAAGAGATCACGGACTTGATCGGAACCCTAAAAATACTGAACTGCACGAACATAATGTTGAAAAATAAGGGTGTCCCCTACAAGAGACTCCTATGAATAAGGGTGTCCCCTACAGGAGACTCCTATGAATGAGCACAAAGCTAACGATAGACAGCCCAAGTTTATACGGCTATGATAGTTGAGTAACATTAATGTCAGTTATTTATGAGCAAAGTTTACAAAATGAAACCTAGATGTAACCTTAAAGTTTATCATCAAAATCGCGTGTCAGGCTGGCTGCTAAAATACATACATAGTACACTCAGCACGACAAGTTAGTAACTTTCGGGTGAGGTGGTAAGTGGCAGGTGACCGAGGCTATAGATTTTTCTTTTATTAACCGACTTCAAAAAAAAGAGGGGGTTATCAATTCGGTTCTATGTTTTTTTTTTAAATTAGTAGATAATGTAGTTAGTCTGCGTCAAATGCGGTAGCCTGCATTATTGGATTGGACAGCATACTCATCAGGAAGCGGACTTTTGAATTTGGCTGAAACAGTGTACCAGAAACAAGTGGCAACCTGCCTTTTTTCCACACGGGGGGTGGCAGGGGACAGTTAACTATGAGTGAACTTGTAAAAAGCACTTTTCACTCTGATTTTACATTACTGTCGCGTGATTGAAATCACGATTTAGCTCTTTTTACACAAAAACGATAAACCTTTGTAGTCAACAGATACCTCCCTCAACCATATTCTACTGGAGTATAGGAACATTGCTACTTTTTAATAATGTATATGGGAAATGTCAAATTCCTGAGATAGAGAATTGTCATCTGAGGATTGAAAAATCGGCCGCTGGACAAGTTGCATTCGCGAACTCTCATCTGCTAGCCCAAAGAATACCTAACTGTTAACAGTCAACTACCTACCTATTTCGACATTTTAGGGTTCAATTTTAGAGTAGCAAACATACGAAAGGAACCTTTTGTGTGCTAGTCCGACTCTCACTTGACCGATTCATATTTTTCCTATTTGATTACGGACTTTTGTTGTTTCGCTTTTTATACAAAAGACTCGTTTTTAAAACACGACTTCTCGTTGTGTAGAAAAATAAAGCGCTTCCAAGATCAATCGGCTCTAAATAGAGTTTTACAAGAGTTCGTCGAACTTTCAACCGGCAAAGTTTGCAGTAGAAATTAAACATAAGTTTCTTGAATTCGTTTATTGAAATAATTCATTCCTTTTTACTTTCGCACTGCGAACTTTGTCTTTGGTCTGTATACCACTAGTATATTAATGTGAAAGTGATGATGTTTGAATGTTTGTTCGTCAGTCACGCAACTACGGCTGCACGGATTTAAACAAAATTTAGCATGCTGATAGCGTATGAGCTAGATTTAACAGTATAATTTTATCCCACTGCGCCAAAATATGGGTAATGTTTTCCGTTTTGCCGGTACCTAAAATATAAATTTCTAACTCTACGCAAACAATGTTGCGAGCATCATCTGTTTTGGCATAAATATAATCATCACATGACTCATGGCCGATATTATCAATTCATAAATAAAGTTTACCTGAGTTTGACATTTCACCAGTACATGACTGTTTATGGCCATCAAAGAATTTTTAATCAATTGCCTGAAAAATGCTACTCCAAATCCCAGTAAATGGAAACTAAAAGTTGAGCGTCGGTTGCGTCACTGATCAGTCAGTGGTAGCAGAATAATGAACCACGTACTTTTCTCTAACTCTTCAACGCTTAGAATAAAGCTATTTTTAGACGGCATTCTAAAGGATTTTAGCAAATGGAAAGGACATTGTGGGTTGAAGAATAAAAGGTAAGATTACACGACAGAAATAGAGCAACAAATGCATCGCGCAGAGTACATAGACTAGTAATTTACTAGATAGTATAATATGAATAATCCATCTCTGTGTAGAAGCGGAACAAGCAAGAGCTCTCTTTTTAGAGATAAGCTCGCCTTTGCCTTTGTTTTAAGACTATGTATCACATTGTTTTCCGTGCAATAAAGAAATTATGTAATTAAGTAAGCGCTATTTGGGCTCCATAGTTAATGTCTATGGATATATTATTGTTATTTTGTGACATTTATGATAGTACCCAACATCGTGAATGACTTTCCCCAAAGAATATAGTTATGGTCGCAAACTGGCCCTTACCTAATAAGGTTTATCCATATCATAACTTGTGAAACGAGCCCTTATACCTTGGCAAGAAATGCTAGACATTAAATGATGGCATAATTTGCAGACTACTGCGTGTTTTCTTTAATCAAAAAACGCAGTGGTGCACAAATAGGTCATATATAAACATACAGGCTTCTGGCCCCACACTAGGATACCCTGTGTCGTGGGAACCAGAAACAGCGACATCACAAACATGTAAACATCCAAGACCTGGGGTTTTTTTTTGTCCCCAGCCTGGATTCGAACCCGGGACCTCTCGCATGGTAGGCAGATAGACCGCTGCACCACAGAGGACGTCGGTCGTCGTCGTATAGGTATGTTGCCATTATTATTTTTCTAGCATTTCTTATCAAAGTGTACGTTATATACTCATACTCACTTACACTTTAGTATTGTGGCGCGCTACGAAGAGCTACGAGACTCTACGCTATGCTACGAGAAACTCCGTGCTACGCTGGCGCTGCCTGCTACGTTGCCTTTCTACGGTTATAGACATTTTAATTCAATTCAATAAAAAAACACATATTATTTGGCATCTTTTCAAAACTGGAAAGAAATATTTTAGCGGTTTTTCACGATTTTTGATAAAGTTGCGTTCGACGCTCGGTCACTAACTTGGATTATTATTATTATTCATTGGTCCAATATCATAAACAAGTCTGCAAAAGTCAGGACTACCGGATTTGACGCAAGCTCTAATTAATGTATAAAAAGAGATCATTCATTTTGGGCCTATAGTGAAAATGCCGGCCAGAAAAAAAAAGTGTATTATTCGGATAGAAAGAACACACAAATCCTAGTATGGTTTTATTTTTATAGGCTATTAAAATTCGATAAAAGCCAATACAAAAAAAATATTTCGCAACGCCATCAACCAAACCTTGTTTTTCTAGTGGAGAATTACTGTATTAAGGTGCCTCATGAATAAATTAGGGGTGCTTTTTTCATGTGTATTTCAGGAAATACTAGACAAATCTTAATCAATTTCTGCTATATGTAATTTGACTACATAATGTAGGGTTTTCATGAAGGAAAACGTATTTGGATAAAATTTTATCGATAGAAAATAAATCCAAAGTCAACCCTGTTTTCCAATATTTTTTCCTATTATACCGCAGCAGTAGAAAATATGATATTTCTATTAATTGTAATATGTGGGGAATTATTGTTACTAGCGATTTGAAGATCGAAATGTAATTCCCTGTAATAGCTTATTTTTTATCATTTTTTTCCGTTTTGGCGCTTACGTTGATTCAGATTAGGCGCGAGCGCACAATTGCCATCCCACTTATTCCTATTCCCGAGTTATATTCGCTTCTCACTTCCGCAATATTCGTTGACCTTGGTTTGTAATTATTCATACCTCGCCTTAAAAGAGAAAAAACGTTCATTTTTATAAGATTTTAATTTTCCCGTCCAACAAAACCCTTACAAGTACATAATGTACACACACATCGTTGGTACAAAACGCGGGGGTGGTTTTAACGTCGACTGATACAAAAAGCTGTACGACCTAATTTGTTAATAACTAGTTGTTAGGACTAGGCCACACTGGCACTTTTATTATACAGGGTGATATTGACAGAAAACACAACACAGACACTTAATATTGGAAAAAACATGTATAAAGGCGAGCTTATCGCTAATAAGAGATCTCTTCCAGCAAACCTAGGATGGAGAGGATAATTTAATAAAAGTTAGACCTAGATATGTGCACAACAATAAATATTGGCCGACCATATTACAGTGGTCACGCAGGGGGGGAGAGAGGGGGTCGGAAATAGTATGGGCACGTTCCTTAATGGGGAATAATACCGAATCTTTATGTAACAACTTTTCCCAAGAAACAATGGTCGCAAATGAAAAAAGTTTTTGTGTCTTCCGTAGTAACTTGTCAACTGTCATTTGCGACCGTTATTCATGGGGAAAGTTGTTCATACAGGGTGACATTTAATTAGCTGACCATATTTTTGGGAATGATAGTACTTTACATTATGAAGAACTTTCCCCATGGAACATATGATTGCAAACGAAAAAAAATCTTGGGTCTCCCATAATTTGAATTCAGCTGATCGGGGCAATGTACTGGGGGATGATTTTTTTTTTCATTGCGACTATAATGTTTCATGCAGAAAGTTGTTCATAATGATGGGTATTATCATTCCCCAAAATGTGGTCAGCTAATTAAATATAAAAATTTAATCCAGTCCATTAATTTAATGTCCTCCCCACCGAGGGACACTGTCTTACCCGGATACGATGCGCGTATGGTTGAGCCATATTCCCTACCTACCCTAACCTAACGTATCCCCAGAGACTATATATCCAATTGACTGCGCTTGCGGGGGAATGCGGCTCGCCAAACGCATTCAACAAACGTTCGCATACTATCTACGATGACGGGCCGCCAGACAGTTTCGCAGCGGCTGACCAATCACAGCTCTCATACCTCGTCCCCCGCCGCCGCCCTTAAATTGCTGAGATGTGTTTCAAAGGAAAATGTATCTATGCGCTCTCCACTGGATAAGTGCTCCCTGTGTACCCCAAACCTTACTCTACCCTTTAGATCCCGGTAAAGACGATGTGGGAAGAATCGTATTAACTTCAGCAGTTTTAATCCAATAAGGATAGCTCAATGCTTGCAAAAGGTCAGGCTTTTTTACACAACCACGCTAACTGTATCTGTAACATAAGTGAGTGCACAAATTACGATACGAAGTCAAAAGGAAATTATCTAAATGACCTGTAAAACTTTCCAAAGTTTATGATTGCTGTTTAGTGTAGTGGGTTGGTGAGCCAAGTTAGTCATGTTATTCTTAATAAACTAAGACTAGATATTTTATTATGTAACTAAAAACTGTAAACTTTTAACTTAACTATTTTATTTTATTTTATTTTGTTTTTATAATATTTGCATATTTAATTTTGTTGATTTGTTTCTCGTTGCACTACCCGGGGAGGACGTGAAGGGCTGGACAGTTTGTTTATAAAGTCGTGACATTAAAAGATGGCAACATTTGCAGACTACTGCGTGTTTTCTTTAATGACATATTTGGCTTGTCAATCAAAATACGCAGTGGTGCCCTAATATGTCAGATATGTTGTCATTAATATTAAATGTCACGACTTCATAGACAAACTGCAGGATAACAAGTATTTTCTTCGGACGACGAGACGTGAGAAACTGCTCCCCCCACTATTGTTTACAAATTCTATCACAATTTACTATTTAAATGGCAACTGGGAAATATTGCGAAAATAATGTTTATTCAGACAAGGACAAGGGGTCTTTGGTAGGTAAGGGGTAGCAAAATAAAGCCTATTATGAAGTATTGGAATGAAATGGGTTCCATGATGATGTCAAACTGATTTCAGCCAATCACGTGCCGCTATTTTGTTGTTGTAACATTTGATTGCTATTTCAGCATGCTAAAACGCTAAAACGCGTGTTTGAGAAATAATTAGTTAGGTATTTGTAGTTCCATCACACATATGTCGATTCCAACACTCTTAGGAAGACCCTTATTTAAGCAAAGGTCACACACACGAAAGGTCAAGGTTTCCATCATGTTGTTACTGAAAATGGCTCTTAGTGCAGAAAGGAATGTACGCTTGAAAAAAAAATACCCAGTCCCTTTTTTGCTCTTTATTGCGCTGCGAAATAAAATCGAAAAGTGGAAAACTGTTGTTTTTAGCGATTGTTCCTACTTGTTGCGAAATTGACCATTGTACACGCCAGGGGTTGGCAATATTTTTCAGATGCTTACTCGTTTTGAAAGCTTATAACATGTATAATTGTATTGTATGCAGGTAAGTAGCTGAAGGTGTAGGATGAAATTGTAGCTTAATTCCGTCATTTGAACGCCGATCTAGCAAATAATATGCTGTAAATGTCCAAATGCCTTATTAAGTTTTTAATATATAACATGTAATTGCTAAAATGCCCCAAGGGTAAAATTACATTGATTCCTACCTATTATGTCAGTAAGACCTTGTATGTAGCATGACATTTATGGCAATAAATCCACTGAAACTTATTTTAAATTTATTCACTGTTATACAAATACAGAATTGGATGCAAATCACAATTTGTGATTTCATTTACTTTTTTTTATAAATTTTAGAAAACGTGTATTTATTTACACTGAAAACCTATCCAAATGTTGCGGCCACTTGATTAGCTGCAAATACCCTCTCGCATCAAAATCGGATGGGCAGTTTCAATACATTGCACTCACACTCCGGCAAATTGACATCAAGTTTTATATTATAACGCAAAAAAGATTTTCGAGACCTGCTTTTTGTTGTTGCTTTATGATTTATGACCAATAGGTACAATTTGTTTTAGGAGGCTTATTTTTCTGTCGATTTTATGTTCTCTGTATGTCTGTCTTGAGTAAGTAGTACTAACATTATACAAGAGAAATAACGAAATAGTTAAAAATTGTATCTTATTCATTCATTACATAACCAACGGTCCAACCAGTGCCAGAACATTAATCTAACATCTATGCAACGTACCTGCGTGTCACAGAACGTTATGTTGGTTTACTGAAAAGATTTTCACCAAACCAGCAGCTATCGGGAGAGTCAAAAACGAACGAACTGCGAACTGAACTGAAATCCAACAGTCCCTGTCTGGTTGCTATGTTCTATTTTGAAATTCGATTTTTAATTAAGACGGCGCCCTAGGTAAAACCAGCATTTCCACTAGCACTACATCCGGATTTGTGTTCTTGTTATTTATCTAATCATTATAAAAATGCCACAGTATGTTCCTCAGTTAAACTTACTTAGCTTGGCTTTAACCTTTTTTAGGGTACCGTACCCGAAGGGTGCCAAACGGGACCCTATTACTGAGACTTCGCTGTCCGTCTATCCGTCCGTCCGTCCGTCCGTCCGTCCTGTCTGTCACCGGGTCCGTCTGCACGAACCGTAATAGCTAGAAAGCTGAAATTTTCACAGAATGTGTATATCTGTTGCCGCACCAACCACAAATACTGAAATACGAGAGATATTACAAATTGAAAGTGGTCTCGGTACAAGATACGTCTTCACAACACGCTTGAAAAGTTTATACCAAGGCCATTTTGTTTTGGTAGGTAAGCCTTCTTTTAATTAAACTAAATTTAAATGATATGGCAATGTCGTCCCCGGACTTCTACAAAGACTTTAAATATTCATTGACGAATTACGACGTCTCTATTTATTCTGTAGAACTTTTAGAAAATAATTATAAGTTAAATTAATAGTTTTTAATTTATCCCGGCCTGGGAGGAGACGAAAATGTTATGTGGGCTCCAGACACGCATGGGAATACGCCGAATACGGGTCCGTTGAATAACTGGCCAAGAAGCCGCGAAGAAGTTGCGAACGGCCTCCACACACACACACGTGTCGCGGCTTCGCGTCGCGCGCGAATCGAAGTGTGTAACGGGCAACACAGCCTGAAGGTGAAAAATAATAAATTTTCATTGATGGACAAACAAACCAAACAACAATGTCGTCACGTCAGACTTATTATTATTTTTGTTTAATAATACTTATTAATTTGCGCCCCCAACCTATGGAAGACATGGTTTTGTGAAAGCAGACAGTACAAAAACCTGCAACTGAAACGCGTTGATGTTGATGGTGGTGAAATTTTTCGCACCCAATCCTGATTTCTGTTCCGCTGAGTTGAGAAATAAGTCCAATGTAAGTAACTATTTACCTACCGTATCAAGCTTTTTATTATGACACTGTTCAATTGTAATTGACCGAGCGAGCGAAGCGAGCGAAGGGCTCCATTTCGACAACATAGGAGACCAATTTTGCTTTCGTCTTTCTCTATATCTGTCTATCTGTCTATCTGTCTGTCTGTCTGTATGTTCCGTTCTAGGGGCCACAGTTTTCAAGCGATCCTCACAAAACTTGGCACACGTGTTCCTTGAATTAAAAGATTTTTTTGTCGAGAGCTTTTCTCGATTTTCCCCTGGGGGGGGGGAGTTATGACATCATCAATTTTTTGTATGGGATTTGAAATATTATTTTTCTGAAACCTATCGTGTGGGGTATCAAATTAAAGGGCTTCATGAGCCGGTTCTAAAAATATACCACACTACTACCTTTCGGCCACCTGTTTTCTAAAAAATCCAAGAATAGTACATAGGCCAGTAAAGTAAGAAATTCCTCAGATCACATCTAATATAGGCGGAGCCGAGGTCGACAAACATGTGATCTGAGGCTTTCTTATTTATGAACTCGCGTGGAACTCGCAAGGGAATCAAAACCTATAGGGTACTTTCGGCTGGCCTAGGGTCAGGAGGGTCAGAAGGAAGGTCTTATAGCACAAGTAAAGGAAAAAATCTGAAAACTGCAAATTTCTGTCTTTCTAAAAAAATATTCAATTTGGTTTACATGGATGACATCACACTTTAGTTTTTTATGTGGAACCTATTTACTCGTGTTACGCTCTCCAAGTGTGATCGGAACCCTTGGTGCGCGAGTCCTACTCGCACTTGGCCAGTTTTTTTATTTAATTTCCTCTAAAAATAAGTTGAGGATGAAATTCTAAGTTCTGATTGCATAAGGCCCGGCCCGCATTTAATGAGTTTAGTTTCGCGCCCCTGGTTACTACGGCCGGCCATGCGGCTTCTACTGATTCGGAATCTGAATTCGAAATACTTCAAAAGCTCAAACAAGTCAGATGGCATTGAAGTCTTTCTCATTAGGTTTTACGGCCCTGATAACTAGTACTTTATGTATTTACAAATTCTATTCGACTTCTTAAAAAAGACTCCGAAAAATTCCTGAAACGCCACAACCTGCAAGTCCAACCGATGACACTTTTGTAACTTATCATAACATAGCGTCACGCCTTTTCCCATACGGGGTGGCAGAGCCTCTTTTGTGACATTCACATATCGCAACCTTGGAGAGCTCATCTTGCTCAAGAGCTGTACAACAACATAATAAAAGGATCATGTTATGACATTATTATGACTACTAAGAATCCGTCTAAAATAAACTCGCGCGCAGCACTTTATGTCGCAGTTTAAAAGAATTAACGGGCACATTACAGAACGGCTGGTGCGGACAGATTGAGGAATGTCCGGGTCGTTCTTTACCGGCGTTATATTTCTAAACGGAGCTACACTACGTATACGAGGATTCTGCAGGTGGATATGAAGACTTACTTGACTGACTGATTTATCTGTGAAAATATCTTCACTGATTAAAATACAATAATAACTGGCCCCCAGTTCTCGCACTATCGAGATCATCTCCTTAGTCGAGATACCGGTTTTGCCACCGCATATCTACGTCGAAAACGATCTCGATTCATATTGATTTCGATCGAAAACGGGTTGAGATATCTCGGTTGGTCGTGAGGCAGATCGTGAGAACATTTTTTTTTTGTTTTTGATGGAAATATTCGGTATCTCAAATCGACATTTGGTAGATAATCTCAATAGCGCCAGATTTTCCCTCTTGTAGTTTATGCGTAGTATAACCAGAGACTATAATATCCAATTGACTGCTTCTGCGGGAGAATGCGGCTCGCCAAACGTTAGTTGTATTCAACGTACGCAATGTACGATGACGGTCCGCCAGACAGTTTCGCAGCGGCTGACCAATTACAGCTCTCTCTCTCTTACCTCGTCCCCCGCGCCGCCCGTAAATTGGTCAGTTGTGTTTCAAAGGAAAATGTATCTATGCGCTCTCCCTGGATAAGTGCTCCCTGGGTATAACTGAACCATTTTGGCAGGTAGGTATTCCTACTATGCATGTCATAGTATGTCATTAATCGACGACGACCTCTGTGGCGCAGCGGTTGCGCATCTGCCTACCATGCGAGAGGTCTCGAGTTCGAATCCTGGCTGGGATAAAAAAAACCCAGGTCTTGAATGTTTACATGTATATGATGTCGCTGTTTCTGGTTCCCACGACACAGGGCATCCTAGTGTGGGGCAAGAAGCATGTATGTGCCTGTATGTAAAAAATAGTTGTAGGTAATTTTATGGTATCACATGTAACGCTGTAGTATGTAATTTGTCCATGTCTCCTCCCACATGTTATATCATATCCCTAACATGGCCGGTTTGTTACGGATTAAGAAGCGGAAAGGGCTCAGATGGATATTAATTATGAATTGTGTAACTTTAACTAAGACCGCTAAGCTGCAATTTTGGCCGGACACGTGTGCCGCGTGCATCCTCTTTATTGGGCCAAACTTGCCACCGAATGGGTGCCCAACAGCCCACTGCATTGATCCATACTGGCATAGAGGCAGGCCGAGACGTAGATGGTGGGACCACCTGGTGACCAATTCTCGCCTATACGAATTGAAAGCGTAGAAGGAAACTGTCTACGACATGTCGCATAAGGCGCCTCATGAATAAATTAGGGGTGCTTTTTTCATGTGTATTTCAGGAAGTACTAGGCAAATCGTAATCAATTTCTGGTATATGTAATTTGACTGTATAATCTAGGGTTTTCATGAAGGAAAGATAAAAAATTCTCGATAGAAAATAAATCCAAAGTCAACCCTTTTTTCCAATATTTTTTCCTTTTCTACCGCAGTAGTAGTAAATATGATCTTTCTATTAGTTGTAATATGCGGGGAATTGTTGTTATTAGCGATTTGAAGATTGAAATGTAATTCCCTGGAATAGCTTATTTTTAGGGTTCCGTACCCGAAGGGTGCCAAACGGGACCCTATTACTGAGACTTCGCTGTCCGTCCGTCCGTCCGTCCGTCCGTCCGTCTGTCACCGGGTCCGCCTGCACGAACCGTAATAGCTAGAAAGCTGAAATTTTCACAGAATGTGTATATCTGTTGCCGCACCAACTACAAATACTGAAATACGAGAGATATTACAAATTGAAAGTGGTCTCGGTACAAGATACGTCTTCACAACACGCTTGAAAAGTTTATACCAAGGCCATTTTGTTTTGGTAGGTAAGCCTTCTTTTAATGAAACTAAATTTAAATGATATGGCAATGTCGTCCCCGGACTTCTACAAAGACTTTAAATATTAATTGATGAATTACGACGTCTCTATTTAGTCTGTAGAACTTTTAGAAAATAATTATAAAATTAATAGTTTTTAATTACTTTTGTTTTCATACAAATCTCAGAGCTCAGAAATTAATTTTTTCCTTTTGGCCACTTCAAGTTTGGCTGCCAGTGATGTTTTAATTAAATACTCTTTGGTGCGTTGAAATGATGTTTTGCAGTCTGCATGACATTGACATAATGAGTGAGTGAACCTCATTGTACGGAAATTGTAGATGGGTGTCTCACGTTTTCCAGTAGGAGTAGGTTGTAGACAGTGCTGCTTACGGCCGCGTTTAGTAGGTACTAAAGGCCCTAAAAGCGCGGCAAGCTTTGAATCAATTCAAATGTTATTTTTCAACTAGCTACAAAGTTATTCTGACATAAGATGATAATTTGAACAAAACTTTTTGGGTATTTCATGAAAAATACAGTTACAGATCACACATATACAGGGTGGAAAAACGAATGGGCCCTGGAGGGAAAGTACCTTAAAATCTCAAGATATCCGTCCGTCCGTCTGTCTGTCACCAGGCCGTATCTCATGAACCGTGGTAGCTAGACAGTTGATATTTTCACAGATGACGTAGGTATTTCTGTTCCCGCTATAACAACAAATACTAAAAACAAAATAAATTTAATATAAAGGGGGCTCCCATACAATTAACGTGTTTTTTTGCGGTTTTTTTAACCGACTTCCCAAAGGAGGAGGTTTACAATTCGTCCGGATGTTTGTTTTTTTTTAATTTTATTTTTATGTATGTGCCTCGATAGCGCCTAAACGGATGGACCGATTTGGAAAATTAGACCGATTAGACTTATAGTGATTTTTGTGTTTTTCATAATAACTCGTGCAAATGCACATGGTAAGCATAATATTGTGATGCGGAACTGCTGATGAAGACCACATATGGCCACCAGATCTGCTCAATACTAGGTACAAATACAATGCGTGGCTGACGGGCAGGCAACGCATAGCCTAAACCGATGGACCTAGAGCCATGAAACTTTGTACAGGGGTTCCTTAGTAGCGTGGGGTAGCACTGATATGGGATTTGACAAAATTAATTCCCCTGGGGGGGGGGGGGATAAGGGGTTACAGTTTGTATTAAACTCAATCTAATCAAATAGGGTTTGTGGAAGTCGATTTTTTCTAAAGTTTACTTTTTGTTTCAATTATATAGATTGGAATGGTACGGAACCCTTCGTGCGCGAGTCTGACTCGCACTTGGCCGGTTTTATTTATGTTTTTTTTTTTCCGTTTCGGCGCTTACGTTGATTCAGATTAGGCGCGAGCGCACAATTGCCATCCCACTTATTCCTGTTCCCGAGTTATATTTGCTTCTCACTTCCGCAATCTTCGTTGACCTTGGTTTGTAATTATTCGTACCTCGCCACAATGACAATATTTTACGGCTCGGTTTCACCTCGCATTACTGAGCAGACGCAGTACAGGACAAGGAGGAGTGGTCTGAGATATTTTAGCGCCAGTACCTATTTCAAGAGAAGATGAGGATAAACAGTTAGATAACATCTTCCTGTTAATCTCTTTAAATCGTAACTACGAAAATGGCTATTGGAGAATTGTTTTTATTCACTTCAGGAATTTTTCACTTTTAAAACTGGATAATACAAGTTAATAAACGTGTACATACTTATACTAAATATTTGCATGCTATTGACTAGCTGTTTAAGGAGCTCAATTAATGTACCAAAATAATTACTGTACATCGCAAATAAATTTCTTATAAATTTCTTAACTTTTTTTGACACTTTTCGTACGTGTGAAATGTCAAAAGCCCCAGATAAACAGACAGATAAACGCTATCTGAGGAATGAGAGGACGGGTCTTAGACAGTAAACTATAGATGACACATTTTAAAACTAAATACAATAAAACCTCTAGGCAGAGCCCAGAGCCATTATGATAGATATTTTAAGACGAAAGCTTCTAGTCTAGATGGACTGGTATTTCCATAGAGTCATTTCAACAATCCTCAAGAAACGTACAAGGGACGCTAAATAATAATACTAAATCCGACATAGAAATACTCAATAGATTGAAATGCGAACAAGGTTATTTTCAGTATTACGTCGAAAATAACTTGACATAAATTCACCGCTTTTTTATTAAGAGCTTCGAGTACAAGTACAAAGCAATATGGGTCAGAATTGCTTGTACTTGCTTGTACTGCTCCCATTAGAATAGTCAAGCAGTCAGCCAAAAGGGTTCAGAGAAGTTAAATCTTTATGACCTCTGTTTTATTGGGGTTTCTGGTCAATAGGTCTCCTGTATATGGTTCAAATGATCCTGTTTTAATACAAGGCTAAAAGCCTTTTGCAAGGCTAATGGCCAATTAAACCAACAATCCCTTTCTTTTAGCGGGACACTTTACTTTCAGGGACCTCCTACGGTTGTGAGTTTTGACCTAAGTTTAATGGTCATCCGGGCTTTTAGGGAACTCCTAAATTTAAGAGGCCGGCCTTGATTACAATCGGTAGACATTTTAGAATAACCGGCCAAGTGCGAGTCGGACTCGCGCACGAAGGGTTCTGTGCCATTATCTATAAAAAACCCCAAAGAAACTCGTTAGTTGTATGGGAGCCCCCCTTATTTTAAATTTATTTTGTTATTTTTTTTGTATTTGTTGTTATAGCGGCAACAGAAATACATCATCTGTGAAAATTTCAACTGTTTAGCTACCACAATTCATAAGATACAGCCTGGTGACACACAGACATACAGACAGACAGTCGGACAGCGAAGTCTCAGTAATAGGGTCCCGTTTGGCACCCTTAGGGTACGGAACCCTAAAAAGAACTAAGTGTCCACAAACTGTTGGTGAAATTGGGCATAAAAGCCGGAAATATATTTTATTTCTAAGCCTGCGTTCTACGGTTTCGTAGAGCTAAAAGAATACCAAAAAAAGCTAAGGCAAGGAGCTAGAATCGGAAGGAACTGAAAAATAATTGCTCTGACCAATGCCGATTATGACAGATAAATCATGATTTTACGTACAAATCTTGGAGCACCAGAGTACATACATACATTTTCAATCGTCGTTAAAGTTTATAAACACGTGATCCTATTTTTATGTCACAAAAATGACCCCAACTTTGTGGTTTTCTTAACGACCTAATAAAACCCCGATACACCCTTGAACTGCGGGGTCATTGGCCCACAACCAATACATTATAGTGAGTACCGATACCAAACCTGAAGAATTCCCAAATGGAACAGTTTTCCGGATCATTCCAAAATCCGTACTGCGAATACTTCTAAGTAATGCGTTTCTTCTGGCATAATTAATACGCGTAAAGAGGGAATGCGAAGGAGGTACTTAGTTGTTACTCTAACTCCAACTAAATACAGTAAAAACTAGAAAACATGTGATATTAAGAAATTGGATTGAAAGTAAGTAAATGTAAAGTATTAATGCTTTATATAGCATCATTATTTAGGCTCATATACAGGGTTATTTTTGGATTCTAGCCAAAAGTTTCTAT
Source organism: Argyresthia albistria (assembly GCA_963457715.1). Classification (NCBI taxonomy): domain Eukaryota; kingdom Metazoa; phylum Arthropoda; class Insecta; order Lepidoptera; family Argyresthiidae; genus Argyresthia; species Argyresthia albistria. The sequence goes on from OY735273.1 coordinate 7,785,790, forward strand.
TATTTCAGGGACATCCATCATTCTGAGCAACTTTCACTAAGAAACCGATTTGATCAGACAGAGCAACTTCATTTTTCACTTCCCAGTACATTTTATGGGCCTATTACACTACGCTGTCTGCAGGGCCCTGTCTGACTCGCTGTCTTTTTCTAGTCGTTCTATCATGAGTGAGACGTCTATACAAATCGTGCCCTGCCGACAGCGTAATGTAATAAGCTCTTTAGCCTGAGTGGGTCAGCTGATTTGTATGGAGCAGTGAAATAAAGTTGCTCTGATCAAATCGATTTCTTAGTGAAAGTTGCTCAGAATTATGACCCTAAAATAATAGTAACTTTTGGCTAGGGGTCCAAAATTAACCCTGTATTTTTCCACAGAATATTCTTGAAAATGCGAGCTAAAATATATTTTCTACATGTTTTCTATTAGGAGTAAGGTGCCCAAAATCTACTATATAGTTTTACGAGATAATTATAGACTTCCCTTAACTTGGGTTAGGGGACATATCGACGACCAACAAGGGTTGGTACGATGTGGTACAGTCAGCAAAAATAATCAAAATAACAAAAAAACTCGGCGTTTGATATAGCACGTCGGCTCTCGTACCCGACGACCGACGGACGTGCCAAATCAGACGCCCCCCGTGTATTGTACGTGGTTTGTTCAGATGGACTCCGGCCTGTTAAGGCGAGGTATGAATAATTACAAACCAAGGTCAACGAAGATTGCGGAAGTGAGAAGCGAATATAACTCCGGAATAGGAACAAGTGGGATGGCAATTGTGCGCTCGCACCTAATCTGAATCAACGTAAACGCCAAAACGGAAAAATAAAACATAAAAAGTAAGCTATTTCAGGGAATTATATTTCAATCTTCAAATCGGTAATCAACAATTCCACACATATTATAATTAATAGAAAGATCATATTACTACTACTGCGGTATATTAGGAAAAAATATTGGAAAAAAGAGTTGACTTTGGATTTATTTTCTATCGAGTTTTATCCAAACACGCTTTCCTTCATGAAAACCCTAGATTATATAGTCAAATTACATAATATACCAGAAATTGATTACGATTTGCCGAGTATTTCCTGAAGTACATATGAAAAAATCAGTGAAGTGCGAGTCGGAATCGCACAAGAAGGGTACCGCACCATCGTACAACACAACTTAAGCACTCAAAACAATAAAACAAAAACAAAAAGAAAATTAAAAACACGTCTGTTGTATGGGGACCCCCTCTAATTTGTAATATCTCTCGTATTTCAGTATTTGTTGTTGTTGCGGCAACAGATATACACATTCTGTAAAAATTTCAACTTTCTAGCTATTCACCGTTTGTACTCTAGGACCCACGGACGGACGGACAGCGGAGCCTTAGTAATTGGGTCCCGTTTGGTACCCTTCGGGTACGGTACCCTAATAAGCATCCCTAATTTATTCAAAATCCATTTTAAAACTGTGCCCACTTTTAGCCAGTAATTCAATGCTCCATTTGGCGTGGCTGGAGGCTATCCCATCCCCACAGATATTTGGAGTACCTATCGTCTGTTTAGCGTACACATAAGATAGTCTTATCTCTTTGGTAGGGTCGCCTGCGTCTAAAAGTATACGGGTGGTCATATTAACGAGTGCATCCCGCATATACTGCTTGTATACTTTTAGGCGCAGGCGACCGTACATTGTCAGCACTGGGATTCGAACCTCCCCTCCCCCCCGCTCCCGAACTACCTCTGTTGTGCCGAAGCCTCTATTCGATTCCTACATCTTCAGGATTTCCGATTCTGCGGTAGTAAAAATAAGGTCGAAATAATAAAATAACGAGGCCCTTCGTGGGGTCAAGTAGACACATAAAAATGTTATTTTACAATAATCTACACCCTTGCTTTGTTAGCCATACAATGAAGGGACTTATCCTGCCGGCCCGGTTCCAAATAAGTACGAGTATTATAGATATTTCCATCAACTATTTGTAGGCAGAGTTCAATAGTAGATAGTAATAATTTAATCACATACTACTACACGCATACAAATAGGACCAGTCAGTCCATAGTCCATACAGACAGATTTATACAAGGTGTAAATGAATTAACGCAAAATGGGAAACTACTTTGTTAGGGACATCATTCTGAGCAACTTTCATTATGAAACCGATTTGATTAGAGCAACTTTATTTTTCACTCCATACAAATCAGTTGACCCACTCAGGCCAAAATGTACTTTGCAAGTGAAAAATAAAGTTGCTCTGATCAAATCGGTATTATAATTCAATTCGGGTAAAAACAAACGAGGTACATCGCTGCCGGTGCGGCGCCAGGGTGTGCCAACAAGGACACCACGGCCTGTCCTGTAGCTACAGTGCCGGCCGTTTTCCCAGACATGCTGCCCTGAATGATATCATCCGTCGAACCCTTTCTAGTCGTACCTTCTGTATTAGAACCGCCAGGCATAGCCCGCGACGACGGTAAGAGGCCCGACGGAATGACACTCATTCCGTGGCAGCATGGGAAGTCGTTGGTATGGGATGCAACGTGTGTTGACACACTAGCGCCATCCCATTTACCAGCGACTTCTTCCAGGGCTGGTGCCGCTGCGGACTCTGCAGAGGGTATGAAACGGCGCAAATATGCCGCCCTTGGGGAGGGCTATATATTTGTGCCGTTTGGCGTAGAGACCCTCGGGCCGTGGGGGACCGACGCTCGGCGAGTCTTTAAGGAGGTTGCAAAGAGACTCGTCGAAGCGTCAGGTGATTCTAGAGCTGGCACCTACCTCGCTCAGCGAATTAGCTAGCGATACAGCAAGGTAATGGTGCCGGCAATGTTGGGCACCCTGCCACTCGACGGCGGCGGTAACCTTAAGGATATTTTTAATTTAATTTAATTGTTTTTTTAGTAGTAAGTTAATTGTATATACATATCAATAAATTCTGACTGTTAAAAAAAAAAACAAAGCATATGGGAGGTGTCTGCTTCCATAGGTATAGATTAAAAATAAACCCGTGTTTATGGCACGCGGGTCCGGTCCTCTTCTGAGGTGAATAAGTCATATATCCCGATGTTTAAATATCCTTCATAACAATTATCTCGTTAACTCTGGTTTAACCCTTAACTGAATGGCGAAAGTCAGTCGGGGGTAGGTATAAATTTTCCCCCCGGAAGTGTTACAAAAAGCCTCCATTTCCGGCTCCGATCGTGGGTACTTCCGTTTCTGATTGCCGCGCGATCGATTTACGACATTTCCAGGACTTGAAGAGTGTTCTTTCTTAATTTGTCGGTACTGGACTGCTACGGGTGTTTTGCGTTTGTAGTTACAGCGGTGGGATTACATACAGACAGGTATGAAAAGTGCATGTCGATTCATACACTGAAAAAATAAATTACTAACCGAGGACCTTTTTGGCTCGGTTAAAAGCATATCGGCATATTTTAACTAAGACTTATTCACAATACTCCAAGTTAACTTGGCATAGAATAGACAGGTGAATATTGTTAAAGATTCTTGATTATTATCAAACAGAAAATTAATCATTTTCAAGTAACATATTTGGTACATCCAACCACTTTCGAACTTGATCCATAACTACTGAGTGGTTTTGTCAACTGCTAATAAGCATTTTGTTGGTTCTAAATTAGTATTTAAATCGATTATTTTTTACAAACATATTTGTTTAATGACAGTCAAGTAGAACTCATTTAATTCTAATCGGAGTGTTTATTGATTTCAAACGAGTAATTACTGGGTTCTTTTTAATAAACCAGGTGGATTATTATTAAATAACATGTACTAATTTAATTCTAAATAATTGCTCGTGTGTTTTTAAATAAGTAAATTGCATCGGTTGATTCTTGCAAACTACCTACATTGGTTATTGCTACCCAAGCTGTGTCATCTAAATCTAACAGAGTCGAAAAATAATCGAGATACTTATTCAGTTTTAACCGAGCGACTCGATCCGATTCACTCTGTTCTGTACTCTGTGCGCTGTGGTCTTTTCACTCGTTCATTCTGCCCCCGGTTGCTTGTAAAGTTGGTCGCGTGCGCGCCTAGTGATATTGGTGATCGTGATTCAGATTACTCTGTGCAAATCATGGACGAAGAAGTGAGAAATCTGCTAACGGCCTGGAAGCTGCAAGATTATAATATTGAAGTATTCAGAGGTCAGTAAAGTTCATGTGATTCTTTCATTGGTTTCGATCTATGGCGTCCGTTTCTCTAAACTAAACCATCATGCAGTCATGCATGGATGACTGACGAAAACAACATTAGATGCAGGTTTTCGTCACATAAATATCAAACGGAATACAATCCCTCAGTCATGGAAAAACTGGTGGTAGAACACTGCAAAAGCGGAAGGGTAATAGACGCCATTTGACATCGTGTAAAAAACCCCGTGAAAATGCATTTGCATGTGGGGTTTTCACGATAAGAGTAGGCTCGGACCGGGTGCACTCGGACGAACTCATACGAGCTAGCTCGTTTAAAGTCGTTTATGAGTTCACTTGGATTGCGGTTTTCACACAGTTTTCTGGTTCTAAAAAGCGCACCGTATCCCGTTCTGTCCATTTTTTTATGATCTCCGCTTTATTTTTCTTCGACGACGCCATTTTGTTTCTTAAAAGTCATCCGAGTGCACTCGGTCCGAGCATACTCTTATCGTCAAAACCCCACTTTATCTACCTACTACGCTAAGCCTGCGGGGTGGGGGTAACGGCTAAAGTACATAGGTACTGAAACTGGCAGCTGGGGATCGAACCACGGCCTCCCGGACAGGAGGCAGTGGCCGGGCCCTAGCCACTAGACTATACATATAGAGCCTATGCCGTGCCTGATTCTCCTGCGGCGCTTTCAGCCGACTCCTCCATCCCAGGGACAGGCTGTAAGCCATGGCTGACAGCCACAGCTTCCAGCAGTGTGGTGGTTTGTTTTTCCTTGCAGCTTTTTTCTTTTCATTACAGAAAATGAGATAACAACTCTATCTCTCCTCCTATTGAGGGAGACAGACTTAAAGGACTTAATCCCAAAACTGGGGCCAAGAACAATATTTTAGAGGAACTTGGAGGCGCAGAAAGCAAACCTAGACTGCAATAATTCAATTGTAAGTTTGTTTTGTCCCGTCACGAGTTCAGTGTCTGTTCAAAAGGGACTAAAGGGATCAATTTTTGGAAAAAACTGCAAATAGGTACCTACTTGTAGTTTTGTCTGTGTTTATTTTTTCCTAATTCAAATAGCTTAAACCTAAATAATATTCCTACTACTACTAATATTTAACAGCAGTTTTCAAATTAGGTATTGTTATGATTTTTATTTTATTTTTTTTTCAATCTAAAATTGTTTCCTTCGTTCAGGCACTGAATAATTAGTATTGAAATAGTTTATTTTTAATCAGTTTGTTTTTTTTGCTTGAGTGCATCTCCCTATGTAACTAACTAACAATTATCCTAATAATTATAATTATTATATTGACGACCCGAATGGCTGAGTCGAGTGAGTAGTGACCCTGCCTATGAAGCCAAGGGTCCTGGGTTCCGGTTCCAGAATAACAATGACAATCTGAATAAATGACTAATTTATGAAATTGTTTACAGTTGGAAAAAGATTTTGAAGAGCTGTATGCTGGAAATTACACAGATATTTTTGAAAGCTTTCCTGCTCTAAAAGAAAAAGTTTTTAAACTGGCCAAGAAGCGACAAAGTAACAACAAGGACACATTCTTACATGAACTCATCAGTTTGCAAGACTGTAAGTAATCTCTAAATTTATATACATATATATGTTACGGGTAAAGTCCGGAGGCCGGGTAAACCTGTAGACCTAGGATTTAAAGTCCGAAATTTCAATCAACTTTATTGTGTCTTTGGGCTTTGATTACTACTAGCCAATTGGCCTTTTTATACTCCAAAAAGGAACGGTAATATCTTAACAGTGCTTTTCCCTTACTTTCCTAAGATATTATCGTGGACTACATTACTATAAAACCATCCATTAATCCTAACGATACATCGGTTTCCAAGACTCCGATCAAAGATTATTATCAGCAAAAGAAAAAGAGAAACCCTGTGTCGTGGGAACCAGAAACAGCGACATTACAAACATGTAAACATCCAAGACCTGTTTTTTTTTTCTTTCTGTATACCCAGCCAGGGATCGAATCCGGGACCTCTCGCATGGTAGGCAGGGCCATAACCGCTGCGCCACAGAGGCCGTCAAGCAATTAACTAATTTCAACCATCATGTGTCGCTATTTGAGGTTTACCCGGGCTTTACCCGTAACATATATATTACTACTAGGTACCTACTATACTACTATTAATATTAAAACTACTAAGTATGTTATTGAATACTATGTGATGATCTTTCATACATTCGGAAATTGTTTTTTATTTAGATGTATACTACTACTCGTAAACTGAAATAACCTTTCTTGTTGTTCCAGCATCCGAGGTAACCGCCAACATTGCCTGCATGTTGTTGATACCTACACTTATGTCTGTAACAAGACTAACAAGCGTGCGTCTAAAGAACAGCCAAAAAAAAGTTTGGCGGCCCTCAAAATCCGAAGTCGGAGAAGGAACCTCAGATTCGGGTTCAGCACCCCAAAATACATATATGTAGAATGAAATAAATTAGTACTAACTACCCCAAAACTTCCCCACTAGGGGCCTTTTATACTATAGTTATAGTTGACTGTATTAATTTTTTGACATTCAAAAATATATTTTTATATTACACTTACATAAGTTTGTATTTTCCTTTACTCCCTGTAAGATTTCCTAACTACCTGTAAATACAAACAACTTAATAAGGGACACATCTTTGGATATTTTTTATTACGATTTCGTTTCGCTCTCTAAATATAGTCGAAATTATTTTTTATTCCACAGACGATTCCCTTAGTAAAAGTCGTTTATATTGATGAGTAGAACTCGTGGTTTCTTTTTTTGATACGATGTCTTTTACAGCCAAAGTTTAGCTACTCGGTAACTACAGCAGCTTTACAGCAATGTTACTCAAGTATTCTAAACCAATTCAATCGTTAGTATGGTTAATTAACTTCGTATTTTAATAAAATCTATTTATGTACCTTTAATTGTATTTTTTAATATGTTACATTATAAGATAGTGAAATCTTATAATGTTGCACTTAAAAATATAATAATATGTAGGCAAATTAATAGTTTTTATTCATAATACTAAGTTAATTGACCTTATCTTACGATTGAATTGATTCCTAATACTGAGTAACATTGCTGTAACCACCTAATAAACTGGCTGTACTTACTGAGTAAATTGGTGAGGTTAACCAAGTTGCATTGCTGTAACTACACAATAAACTGGCTGCAGTTACCGAGTAAATTCGTTAAGTTAACCAAGTAGCATTGCTGTGACTACACAATAAACTGGCTGCAGTTACCGAGTAAAATCATTTAGTTAACCAAGTAGCATTGCTGTGACTACACAATAAACTGGCTGCAGTTACCGAGTAAATTCGTTAAGTTAACCAAGTAGCATTGCTGTGACTATACAATAAACTGGCTGCAGTTACCGAGTAAATTCGTTAAGTTAACCAAGTAGCATTGCTGTGACTACACAATAAACTGGCTGTAGTTACCAAGTAAATTGGTAATATTAACCAAGTAGCATTGCTGTGACTACACAATGAAATGGCCGTAGTTACCGAGTAAATTGGTTAATTTAACCAAATTGAATTGCTGTAACTACCTAGTAAACTGGCTGTACTTACTGAGTGCCTTGGTTAAGTTAACCAAGTTGCATTGCTGTAACTACCGAGTAGGCCGGTTATACTTACCGAATAAATTGTTTAAGTAGACCGAGTAACTTGCTTCAAGCTACAAAGTGAAATTGGTTAAATGCAGTCTACTTTACTCTGTTACTACTAATGTAGCCTACTATGTTATTATTAAAGAAAGATTTTTAACCCATTTTCACGGTTAATATTTAATAAATAGTGACTGCAAAGTTGACTTATTCGTTTTTAACTTCAAACTTTGCAGGTGCTATATTGACAAACATGCTGGGTTATTTTTAGCAGTATTTTATTTATTTTCAACCCTTACGTTTTCTCAGTACGACTATAATACTGCACATTCTAAGTAATTTTGGTGGCGTCATAATATTTGTTTTTCTTTAATCAACTGTAAAATGTATGGCCGATAGAACGGACTACAGCTGGATAAAAAATATTGCCTAATAATGCCTAACGAGGGGCACAAGTCTTCACCCGGATAGGGGTAAGATTTAGCCATCGCAGCGGGTATTGGACCTAGGCTCAACCAAAGATTGTTGGAAAGCTGTAAGCTGAAGATGATGTGATGTGATGATGATGAATCTGATTTCCGCTGTCGGGTTGCCCAGTAAATTTTGCGTGATTAGGTTATAAGGGCAAATATCCCTTAATGAAATGCCCCTTTAATCTAAATCAGGTATTAAACTTACTTAAGCGAACCAACAGAATACACAGTTATGATAAAGTTACATGATAGGATTTCTTATGAATAGGATCCAATTACAGGTTCGCATTAAATTCTTAATATAAAACTTGACAACACAACATGCAATTATTTGGATTTAATTAATAACAAATATGTAAATTTTTATCTTATTAAAATTAATTTACGTTATGTAGTTATGGTAACAAGAATCTTAAAAGCGTATTGGGATAGACTAAAGATATCATGATCGTTAAATAACTTATTATAAGTATTCATTATTCTGTCCATCGTACTTTTAAGTCCATAGTTTGTTCGGTGAAATGGGATATGGATAATTGAAACAAAAAGTAAACTTTAGAAAAAACCGACTTCCACAAACCCTATTTGATTAGATTGAGTTTAATACAAACTGTGAACCCTTATCCCCCCCCCCCCCCCCTCCCCTTGGGGACTTAATTTTGTCAAATCCCATCTCAGTGCTACCCCACGCTACTAAGGAACCTCTGTACAAAGTTTCATGGCTCTAGGTGCACCGGTTTAGACTATGCGTTGCCTGCCCGTCAGCCACGCATTGTATTTGTATCCAGTATTGAGCAGTTCTGGTGGCCATATGTGGTCTTCATTATCAGTTCCGCATCACAATATTAGGCTGACCATGTGCATTTGCACGAGTTATTATGAAAAACACAAAAACACTATAGGTCTGCCTATAATATTTGAAGAGATCCCTCGCTTTCTCCAGGATCCCATCATCAGATCCTGACATGGTGTCAATGGGACCAATGGGAAGGTAAACCCTTTCAAACAAAAAAATAATTTTCCAAATCGGTCTATCCGTCTAGGCGCAATCGGGGCACATATATAAAAATAAACATCTGGACGAATTGTAAACCTCCTCCTTTGGGAAGTCGGTTAAAAAGCGTTTTAATTCTGGTTGACGGTCTCGGTAGGTACTCTCAACTTAATACGATACTGTGGCCGATTCTCTAGGTTACACTCACTAAAATTAGTTGACAATATTAAGTCCGACAGCTCTTATGCGGTAGCCATAGATTCCATTTTCAAACTTACTTTTGAATTATTTTAATGTACTGATGAACTAATTCAAAAGTGAGTTCGAAAATGAAATCTATTGCAACCGCGTAAGAGCGTCGGAGCTAATATTGTCAAGTAATTTTAGTGCGTGTGCCCTAGAGAATTGGCCCCATTAGCAACTCAGGGCAGCCAATCAAACCATTTACAACTCTGTATAGAAACATCATGTCAGCTATAGGTAGTTCGTCTGTTCTCTAATTCTCTAATGATATTATTTTGCTCTATCACTAATGTTGGAAATTGATATCTTGTTGCGGAAATTGATACCTAGTTGCGGAAATTGATACCTTGTTGCGGAAATTGATACCTTGTTGTGGAAATTGATACCTAGTTGCGGAAATTGATACCGTGTTGCGGAAATTGATACCTAGTTGCGGAAATTGATACCGTGTTGCGGAAATTGATACCTAGTTGCGGAAATTGATACCTTGTTGCGGAAGTTGATCCCTAGTTGCGGAAAATGATACCTAGTTGCGGAAATTGATACCTTGTTGCGAAAATTGATACCTTGTTGCGGAAATTCAAGTGCCTCAAGAATTTGTTCTGGATGCTCTCTATCCCAGATACATTCAATCGTTAAACTAACGGCCGAAATTAATAACCTATCTTCTATCCATAATCTGCAGATTTGAGATTGCTAGTGTCAATTTTGACATTCATCCCATAGCGCAACTGTCAAATGTAACGCGTAATCGATCACGGATAGAGATCGGTTATTGGGATCGGCCGTAAATCATGATAAAAGTTTTAACAATGGGGTATCTGTATTCAATGTAACTAAGAACACTACTATAACATAATGAGGTTTGGGAGCATGCATTACCTAATAACCTCATATGCAAACTGGCCTAAGAAGCACTGTACCCATAAATTACATGCGCAAAAGTCCGGAATTGGATCGTAATCTGGATATAAGATTTGTAGGTTCAGTCACCCTTGCTAATAGTACCTACATACTTAAAAAAGATTGAAGAAAGAGAGAAGGGCCTGTTTTAAGCAGTCTCGATAGTCCCTATTAAACAGATAAATCATAAAAGGGTGTGAACATTATAGTACGAGATACTTGCAAAAGTACATTTTTCGCCTTTTCGTGTACAATTTGATATGGCGGACCGTCATCGTGAAACAGCTGAGACTCTCAACGCTGAGATCGGTTTATTAATACGGCCCTAAAAAACAATAATTAGTGATGTGACACCCATAATGAAGCTAATGACATGTTTAATTTGAAGTCCAGGCTATTAGAAAGGAAATCATGCCTGAGCGGCGGTAATTTATTATTTTGTTTTCAAAGGAATATATTTTTAGGTATTGGACTGTTATCTTTCTTAACGATTGTGACAGACAGACAGACAGACAGACAACTGGGGCCCTATTCCACTAAACGTATTGCATGCAACAGAATAGACGAATTGTTCGGCCTATGTCCTTAAGAGAGTAAGTGTAAGTACCGATTAAGTACATTGCGTTTTCCAAACCTCAGAGCTGTAACTGTAAACTCGATAAACTTGCGGAAACGAATCCGGAAGATCGCACCCACAGGCAAGGACTAGGTTACCTACTTAATTAAAATAATAACCGGCCAAGTGCGAGTCGGACTCGCGCACGAAGGGTTCCGTACCATTGTCTATAAAAAACCGCAAAAAAAAAACATTTTGTATGGGAGCCCCCCCTAAATATTAATTTAATTATTTATTTTTTAAGTAAATTATACTCAATATTTTGTAAATATTTTAAGCGTCTACCTGCTACCATTATCAATATCGAGCAAAAATGAGCAAAAAAATCACGTTTGTTGTATGGGAGCCCCCTTAATATTAAATTTCTTTTGATTTTTAGTATTTGTTGTTATAGCGGCAACACAAATACATCATCTGTGAAAATTTCAACTGTCTAGCTACCACGGTTCATGAGATACAGCCTGGTGGCAGACAGACGGACGGACGGACGGACGGACAGACAGCGAAGTCTCAGTAATAGGGTCCCGTTTGGCACCCTTCGGGTACGGAACCCTAATAAAAACGGCAATCAAGTATGGACAAAGCCACTGCGGCATTGTCCCCGACGCATACAAATGTTACAGCGGCTTTGAAATAAACTAATTAGAAACGACATCTGTTGTACCGCCCACAACGCTATGGGCGCTTTTATCTCCTGTGTGGTAAAGTTCTTTGTGGATCGAGCGACATGTAGAGGCTGAGAATTGAGATCAGACACGAAAAACTAAATTCTTCGGTGACAGTGATGTAAGACTGATGTTGGTTCCGTGTGGTTGCTACAGGGTGTTACAGAAAGGTGTAGCCAAGTTTGGGCGGGCAGCAGCGGGGCGGGGCGGGCGGCAGGGCCGTGAGTTACGTGGGGGCAATTCTGGCGCTAGTGGTATCATGTCCTTGGTCGAAATATCTTTTGTAAGATACCGAAATCTAACAAAAACAAGAAAAACCTATTCCTACCAACCGAGCCTTTCGACCCTTTCGACCAACCGAGATATCTCGATCCATTTTCGATCGAAATGAATATAAAACGAGATCGTTTTCGACGGATTTAGGCGGTACCAAAACCGATATCTCGACTGGGGAGATGATCTCAATAGCGCGAGAATCGGGGGCCTGAATCGCACAGCAATAGGGTGGGCAAACAAATCCGTTACCGTAACCAAATAAGTATTTGGATTTTATGGATGTCTGTTACTACGACAGACGAGTGTAGTGTAGGACCAAGTTTCTTGAGAAATTATATCTTTATCATTGACTGCATCGACTAGTGCAAAAAAATAGCGAGTGTTATTTTTAAAACTTTTTGCTGGTTCGGCTCCCGGGTGAGAAAAGCGAATTAGAAAGAATCGTAGAATGCAGTATGTTTCACTATCACTACATAGTGTCACGCACGGCTTCCTTGAAAGATCATTAGACAGTGCATTCGACATCCAGATACAAACTTCATTAGCCTTCTTCACGTCCTTGTTTTTCTTATTTGCATTGTTAAAATATCATTACAGTTTCTTCATTACCTAGTAAACCAGTCTTTTCAGTCCAGCAGCCTTATTATTATTACATAGTATTAAACAAAGTCGCTTCCCGTTGTCCATATGTATGCTTAGATCTTTAAAACTACGCAACGGATTTTGATGCGTATTTTTTAATAGATAGAGTGATTCAAGAGGAAATGAAATGAAATGAAATGAAATTTATTTGCAAGAAAACAGTAATAAGATGATCTTAATTTTAAAGAATGCCCAGTGTTTTCAGCTTATGTATAAGCATGCAAAATAGTAAGTTTTAATTTATGAAACAGCGTTATACTATAGTAAATGCTTTTAATTTAATTATTGTTTAGTTATATAATTCAAATTTCAAATGTCCGTTTGTAAAATTTTATATTTATAAATGTTTAGTTTCTACAATCTAAATATTCTTTAACGCTATAAAAACAGTGTTGTAGTAGCCACTTTGTGAGCTTAATTTTTAAGGACTTGCTAGTCATTACTTTGAATTCGTCAGGCAGCTTGTTAAACAATATAATACACATATTGTATAGATTCTTCCTATAAATGTCCTTAAATCCAGGAGGTTGATACAGTAGGTTCGTGTACTTTGCCCTTATTTGTCTTTGCTGTCCTTCATTTCTGGATCTCCAGTATTCTCGATGAGAGGCAACAAAAACACATATATCTCTAATGTAGGCACTTGGTAGAGGTAAAATATTAAGTTTTTTAAATAGAGGTTTGCATGTTTCATCAAATTTAACCTTACAGATCGCTCTTATGCACTTTTTTTGAATTTTGAAAGCTCTTTCTACCTCCACCGAATTTCCCCACAGGATCAGACCATAGCTCAGTACTGAGGAGACGTAACCGTGGTAGGCCATTAGAGCGGCTTCAATAGAGACAGTTTGCCTCAGTTGGTACAACGCGTACACAAAGCGATTTATTTTGTTACACACCGATTCTACGTGTTTTTTCCAATTTAGATTTTTGTCGATTGTGATGCCTAAGAATTTAAAATTGTCAACTTCAGAAATTGTTTCATTATTATAAGTAATAGAAATAGGATGCGCATTTGAATTATAGGAGAGAAATTGCATAAATTTGGTTTTGTTAATATTAATTTGTAAATTATAGGCTTGTAGCCATTTTATAATGTCCCCAAGTGCAGTATTAATTACGTTTTCAGAGTTATCTGGTTTTTTACACTGTATTATTAACGTGGTGTCATCAGCAAATTGCAAGCAGTCATGTGGGGTGGATTTTGGAAGATCATTTACATATAGTAGGAACAGTAATGGTCCTAATACACTACCTTGTGGTATTCCTGAGTTAGTTATCTTAAAATGGGATCTATAAATTTGCTTTGTGGCGATGCCGTTGTTTTCCTGAATTTTGCTTGTTTCAGTGCATTGTTGTCTATTTCCCAGAAAACTTCTTAGCCAGTTTAACGCTATGCCTCGAATTCCGAAAGAATTTAGTTTTTCTAAGAGCAATGAATGGTTAACAAAATCAAATGCTTTGCTCATATCAAGAAACAAAGCTATTGTTGGTATATTATTATTTAAATTTTGAGTTGCCATACGTACTAAGTCAAAACAAGCATGAATCGTTGATGAACCTTTTCGGAAACCATATTGTTCAGGACGGAGTATTTTGTGTTTTTCTAGAAATTCGTTCAACCTAGATTGCATCGCTTTTTCAAATACTTTTGAAAGAATTGGAACCAAAGAGATAGGTCTGTAATTGCTGGGATCTAGTTGGTCGCCTTTTTTAAATAGGGGTTTAATCACACTAACCTTTAACTTTTCGGGGAAATACCCTTCAACAAACGAGAGATTTATTAAATGAGTTAGAGGATAGCAGATCTTATATGCACAACCTTTTATAATTTTTGTGGTAATGTCGTCGAAGCCACTTGCCTTACTGTTTTTCAGGGACATAATAATGTTATATATTTCTGTTTCAGAAACTGGTCTTATAAAGATTGTATTTTGATTGCTTTGTTCTGTACTATTCATTGATGTGATATTATTATTATTTAATATATTATTATGCGGACTTGTCAGGTTTATAAAATATTTATTCAAAATATTACAAATGTCATTAGGATTAGAGGAAGGTTTATATTAGGAAGGTTTATATGTAGGTATAATGCATGCATAATATTGTGCACCGTGCAGTGCACCACACGTGCGAAGCTGGGGCGGGTCGCTAGTTAAAAATGAAAGCATGTTTCCCCAAAGTAAAATGGTACTTTCCCTCCAGGGCCCAATCGTTTGTTTTACTCCTACTCTGTATTATTTATTAACGGTTTAACTTTCTCCCAAGACACAGGTTACCCTAAATTGGAAGTCAGGGAAACCCCTCTGTAAAGGACTTGTTTTTGTAAATAAACTTATTTTTAGGTACTTACTTTACTTCGTTTCTTCACATACACCAAAACCAAATAAAATCGCGATGGCTATGGGCGAAATTAAACGCCACAGCTTGAATAAAACATAAAGGTAGCAGCTGCCGTCACAAGCTACAGAAATATTACCCACCAACAGAGATTAACTATATCCAATTGACTGCGCCTGCGGGGGAATGCGGCTCGCCAAACGTTTGTTGTATTCAACAGACGTTCGCATACGCAACCTATGTACGATGACGGGCCGCCAGACAGTTTCGCAGCGGCTGACCAATCACAGCTCTCTTACCTTTTCCCCCGCCGCCGTCCGTAAATTGGTGAGTTGTGTTTCAAAGGAAAATATATCTATGCGCTATCCACTGGATAAGTGCTCCCTGCCACCAACCAAACCCTCATGTGTGTGCCGGCGGCGGCGTAGATTGAAGTGTCAAATTCACTGGCTAGTGATAAGACTGTGGTTTGTATAAGCGAATGGGAAGACAGCCGAAGAAAATACTGGGATCCTAGTGATCCCACAGCCCTTCACGCGTCAATCCCAAGCAGTGCTAACGAGGTACAAAATCATTCTAAAGAAAGGGTGGGTGTATATTTACAGATTCTCGAGAGAACTTGAACAAAAATATTCAGATAGTTTAGTACCTACTCATGTCGAACCGTCAAATTGTAAACGAGATCGAGATATCTACAACGAAATTAGAGGGGGGTAGAATATGCGCAGAATGGCTTCCAGTAAAGGATGGTACCTACTATAGCGCCTTTGTTTGCTCGACTTGATCTTACAGGGCTCACCTGTCCACCTAACACGAAGGACAAAACGGACTTCACCTTGCCTCTGTCATGCATCGCTTCGCCCTGGCCCCCAATTCTACAAACGGTTGGCTTGGCAGTGTCTATAGCAAGGGCGCAAAAACCAGTTTTGTTTGTAGCCGGCGCGGCACGTCTCGGCGTTCGTCACTAAGCGCAAAACGGGTTTCCGAGCCCTTGCTACAGTCACCGTCATGCCATCCGTTTATTTCGCCTCCAATTCAACTCTTTCCTCTCTCAGGTCTCGAACAGTAAATAAAGTGCTCAAACTCACTCGTACATCTCACAGCTCACTCTTCAGCCTCTACAACATACATAGGTAACATAACATAGCGTCACTCCTTTTCCCACACGGGGTGGGGCAGAGGCACAACGGTGCCCAATTTTAGCCAGTTAGAGCTCGTCTAAGCTAAAATGACGCGCCCCACTCCTTGGTTTTGTATTTACTTGTCATACAAAACCAAGGAGTGGGGCGCGTCATTTCAGCTTAGACGAGCTCTACGCAATACTTCAAATTGCGTGGCAACAGGCGGCTAGCCCAGCCGTAGCTGTGGAGTAATGGTTTACTCGCGATGTGTTCCATCATCCTAAAAACTTCTCCACAAGCACACCGCTCGAACGACCGAACAATGCCGAACTATAGTTATATAAGATTTGTCGGCGAACCAGTTACGATAAATGACTTATCTCATTGGTACATGGTCGGCACAGGGATTCGAACCTGCATCTCCTGCGTGAGGGGCAATTAGACCACGGAGCTCGTCGGACAGAGCATCTACAATAATGTACTTACATGTATTTGGATTGAATAAAGGACAATGTACCTACCTACCTACTTAGCTGAAAGGAAAGGATTCCGCTTGTCAAACCTAGATCATTCTCGGATGATGGACTTTCGTTCATCTTCAACAATAAAATTGGGCATAAGTACATCTACCGACACGCGAAGCAGGTAGCCAAGGGATTGATGTCTTTAAGTTCCTACAGAACCACGTCCACCGTCCCTTCTTCCCGCATCTGTTTCCGGCAAATATTAGCAGTCAGATCAACTCAGATCCATAGGAATTAAATTCGTAGACAGCAATCAAAATCCCTGCTTGCTTGCGTTGCGTGTCGCTCGAGGTACGTCCAGCATAAGGAAAGTCTATCGTCCATGCGGCGAGAGGGCATGGCTCACGGCTAAGACTATAAGTACTATGTATGTACTATACTAGCTCGTCCAACGTCCACTAAAGACCAATGTTCTATTTTTTAACCGAGGTTTACAATTCGTCCGGATGTTGTTTTTTATGTATGTGCCCCGATAGCGCCTAGACGGATGGACCGATTTGGATTTTTTTTTTGTTTGAAAGGGTTTACCTTCCCATTGTTCCCGTTGACACCAGGTCAGGATCTGATGATGGGATTCTGGAGAAATCGGGGGAAATCTTCAAATATTATTGGCAGACCTATACTGATTTTTGTGTTTTTAGTAATATCTCGGGCATTTACTCACGGTAAGCATAATATTGTGATGCGGATGAAGACTATATATGGCCATCAGAACTGCTCAATACTGTACAAATACAATGCGTAGCTGACGGGCAGGCAACGCATAGCCTAAACCGGTGGACCTAGAGCCATGAAACTTTATACAGAGGTTCCGTATTAGCGTGGGGTAGCACCGAGATGGGATTTGACAAAATTAAGTTCTGAAGGGGGGGGGGGATAAGGGGTTACAGTTTGTATTAAACTCAATCTATTCAAATTATTTCAAATAGGGTTTGTGGAAATCGGTTTTTTTCTAGTTTACTTTTTGCTTCAATTATTCAGTTTTGTATCTCGATGTGGTTAGGTTGTACATCGCTGGCCGTGGACACATCCGCGAGCATATTTTCACGCGGTGTGTGTGACAGAGGGTACCCTAAATGGATGATAAGATGGGCCTACATGAACATGCGCGTGAATCCAAATGATTCATATGTATTTCGGTCAATGGTACAACTGGGATAAACTAGTTCTTGTAATATCATCAATGGTACTGGTCAAAATGGTACAACAGATCCGGAGCTCCGGAGGGAATAAAACAGGTATGTACTTCAAACATATGTCATTATTTATTATGTCTAAGAAAGAAACAAAATATCCGTTTGCATCGAGTTTGTCGTTACCTCCCACCGCTCTCGCTTGCACTCCGCACGCTTATCGGTCCTCAAACTCAAAGCAGACGGTGAAGTACAGCGTTGATCAATGATAATGATAACACGAGTAGTCGATAAAACGACAGCAGTCGACGGCAGTCTTAAGTATAGTATACTGTCGTGTCGACACGTTTCAAGGCCGATGACGTACTGTGGAGCTCTATGGAGCTCTAAGTAAAAAACAAATATAAATCTAAATCTGCCCCCAATATTCTCAACTACCGCCAAAGCATACAAAAATCTCAGAATAACCACATCTCCGCCAAGTGGACTCAAGTCCAGAAGTGTAAGTCAAACATTTGTTCGAGCTTGCACAAATATTTGGCCCACCGACTTACGACAGAGTGTGAGGTGTAGATGTTACATTTATTACATGGTACTTGGGTAGAGTTTGTTCAAACTCAAGTAACGCGCCCCACTACCGCTTTACACACACAAGCATATCGCAAATGAAGGAGTGGGGCGCGTCATTTCAGTTTGAACAAGCTCTACTCAATTATTGATTTACACTGCTGCCCCCTTTTTAACACGCTTTTATTAACCGACTTCCAAAAAGGAGAGGTTATCAATTCTATTCGATAGGTATGTATTGTAACATTATCAGAAATGCAAAATATTCACACATTTTAGTCTTTTAGGGCTTCCAAACGAGTTTTCAAAATTTCATGGGTGTATGTTGTTTGTATGTAATATGTTTGTATGTTTGTATGTATATATTTATGTATGTATTTATGTATATTTTTGTCTTCGTGTTTCTCCGTAACCGATTTTGACCATTTTTTAATTGTTTGTTGATTTGTTTATTTGGGAACTGAGTCCACAGCACGATATACATTATTATAACTTATAATTGAAACAAAAAGTAAACTTTAGAAAAAACCGACTTCCACAAACCCTATTTGATTAGATTGAGTTTAATACAAACTGTAACCCCTTATCCCCCCCCTTGGGGAATTAATTTTGTCAAATACCACATCAGTGCTAAGGAACCACGCTACTAAGGAACCCCTGTACAAAGTTTCATGGCTCTAGGTCCACCGGTTTAGGCTATGCGTTGCCTGCCCGTCAGCCACGCATTGTATTTGTACCTAGTATTGAGCAGATCTGGTGGCCATATGTGGTCTTCATCAGCAGTTCCGCATCACAATGTTATGCTTACCATGTGCATTTGCACGAGTTATTATGAAAAACACAAAATTCTCGATTTCTCCAGGATCCCATCATCAGATCCTGACCTGGTGTCAATGGGACCAATGGGAAGGTAAACCCTTTCAAACAAAAAAATAATTTTCCAAATCGGTCCACCCGACATCCATTATCTTTAAGGTAAAAAGACAACAAGAAATTCTAGACGATGCAAATAGTACGCTCTCTCATGTGTTAAGTTGGTTTAATGTAAACAACCTTTTATTAAACTCGAAGAAGACAAAATGTATCAAATTCTGTTTACCGAATGTGCGGCAGGTGGACACGAGTGTAAGCATAGGAACGGAAAGACTAGACCTCGTTGAAGAAACAATTTTCCTTGGAATCACTATAGACTCGAAACTTCAATGGGGTCCTCATGTAACTAGTCTCTCACGAAGACTTAGCTCAGCTGCTTATGCGGTCAGGCAAATCAGACACATCACAGATGTACGAACTGCCAGATTGGTTTACTTTAGTTATTTCCATAGTATTATGTCTTACGGAATACTTCTTTGGGGGAGAGCGGCAGATATAAACACAATATTTGTCTTACAAAAAAGGGCCATTCGGGCTATCTATCAACTAGATGCTAGGCAATCACTAAGGGACAAATTCAAAAATATCAATATCCTTACTGTTACCTGTCAATACATTTATGAAAATATCATGTATACCAGAAAAAACATAGGTTTATTTAAGACTTTAGGTCATAATCATAGTATTGGCACTAGAAATAGAAATAAGATTGCTATGCCCGCGTTCAGACTCAGTAAGGTTGCTCACTCTTTTATGGGAGTATGTGTTAGTTTTTATAATAAAATACCTAATGAAGCAACGGACCTACCAGAAAGGAGGTTCAAAAACTATGTCAAAAACGGCCTATTGAAGAAGTCATATTACAGTGTAAAAGAATATTTAGATGACAAAACTGCATCTCAGCGCACAGAAATCCAAAGAGGGGCGATGGACTGAGTCAGTACGTCTCTCCTCGGTGTATTTCCTTAGACTTAAGTAGAAATACATAACATTGTATTTTTAAGGCTCTGATATTTTAAAAGAGGTACGGGGGAGGTTTCTTGCCCTTCTTTGCTCCATCCATAAGCCCACAACTTCCGAACGGGCGGTAGTATACAAAAATATTAATATTATATTGACGTTGACTAAGTAATATGTATGATTTTATGGTCAATAAAAATTTTGAACTGAACTGAACCCGTTTAGGCGCTATCGGGGCACATACATTAAAAAAAAAAAAAACATCCGGACGAATTGTAAACCTCCTCCTTTGGGAAGTCGGTTAAAAAATATGATTGAACATATGCCAATGACTCTTATTTTGTGACCTTTTCATGACCATTTTTTATTGGCTTACATTAACTCCATCTTAGGGTAGAGAGTAAGTTTCATCAAAATCCGTTCAGCCATTCAAAAGTTATGTTCTTAACAACGAATAGCGGACAAACGGGTGAACGGATTTTAATTCGGTTTTCTGTAAATCGTAGAGGACTTCCTTGTGGTCATTCTTAAAAAAGTTTTGTCAAAATCGGTTCAGCAGTTTCAATTACTGAAGAGGTAGAAAGCTTGAAAAATGGGCGGTGTTTGATCCTTTTGCAGTGAAGAAGTACTTAATTAAAGACTCGTCGTCGGTCGTATTAGAAGCTGTTTACAGATACTTTAAAGGTGAGGCTTACATAATGTCCTGGATCCAAATTCTTTTCCTTACTGGGGAAACAAGCAAAGCTAATAAGAGTAACAGCCTATGCCCACGAGACGGTTTTTCGCCGAAGCTAAGCCCGGTTTCAAACCGTGTCTGCGTCCGGTCGACAGTCTTGTATGGGACACTATGAAGCAAACCACACGACACGACGCCGGCGCCGCTAGCGCCGGCTTACCGCGCAACCGGGTACGGTTCTCGCCGCGTCTACGCCCGGCGCGCAGTGGAGTATGGCAGTGTGAGAGCGCGTGTACACGAGACCGGACCTACGACCGGCGCGTCCCAAAACCTGCGCGTAAAACGCAACCGGGTCGTATACAAACCGTCTTGTGTGCATAGTCGGGCGGTTTATACCCGGCGCCGGCTAAAAACCGGGCCGTGTTGAAACCGTCTCGTGGGCATGAGCGCTAACGCTTCATCTTCATCACTATCCATCACAAAAAATACTTTTTTCTCGTTAATATAGGTACGTGTTATCTTCTACACTGATGGCACTGAAATGGTTACGAATGCGAGCGGAAATCGCTACCCGTCGCGGTGAGCGATATCCACTTATGTGTGAACAGTTCAATTACCGCATACCCACGCGATTTTCGCTCCCTCATGCGAATGAATAGGCCATTAATTGTGTGGTAAAATGCGCGACATATACTTTGTCAAGAAATGCAAGACATTAAATGATGGCAACTTTTGAAGACTACCTACTGCGTTTTTTCTCAAATGACATATTTGGTTTGTCAATCAAAACCCGCAGTGGTTCCCTAATAAATATGTCATGTCAGGTATGTTGTCATTATTTTTTTGTCTATTTCTTGACAAAGTTTAAGTGAGTGGCGTGCCTTATGCTATGATACGAGTGTTGAGCGCAGACGACGTGTCGCATGAGCGAGGACGTGTCGTATGAGCGAGAGTGCGCACGTAGAGTTACCTCCCCTGCTAAGCCTGTTTACTCACATTTTTTAAATGAAGTTTTCCATTAAAGTGGTCTGAAATATTTTTTTGGTTATTGGGTACCTTTACATTGCATGTAGCACAAAGATAGGATGTTGATACTGATGTTTTGACATTATTTGTCTCAGCAGGCTTGGCATTACTTTTAGGAGGTTTTACATTAGTTACTACATTAGGTGTTACATTTTCATTTGTTTTTATTTTACTCTTTTTGAGGCTTTCAATAACCAGTTTGTGTTGATTACCATTGATATGACCTCGAAGACATATTTCTGAGTTTAAATTTATTTTGCAAACATGGCATTTGTATTTTATTTTCTTAGTCACATTATTATCGCGTTTGACAGCCCTAAACATTTCTGTTTCTTCTTTCTGAATATCATTATCACATTTTTGCATGGACATTGCTTGGACTTTTGACTGACTTTTTACTTTGACATTTAGATCATCTTGCTTTGTTTTATTTTTAATATGCTTTATTCCAGAATAGTGTAGCAGGATGGTATGAGCAGTATTTATAACTTTCACTTGACATATCTCACACATATGATAATTAGTCAGTTTATTATCCACTTCTTCATGTTCCTTACTAGTATTATTCAATTTCTGAACATTCATCTTTTCCGTAACATCCATAGTTGGAACACTATCCATGTACAGCTTAAGCAGATTTGACATTAACTTATCTTTCTTCATGGAGATTATGTGCAGGTCACTATCAATATGAATTGAAATATCTTTGGGTTCTACTCGGATGTTGCAAGCTGGACAATAGTTTGTTGAAGTTGTTTCTTTTTCTGTGTTATTGTCTGCTTGAGATAGATGTTTGTTTACTCTATCCACACTGTGCTTAGCTAGTGCCAGCATTGTTTTATGTTTCTCAGAGCTACTGTGGGCCTTCTTGTGAACTTTCAATATGCTGAGGTTGCATATATGACAGTGATATGTTTCAGTAGTTTCAGTACCAGATAAAGTTTGAGATGATGTAGATGCTAAAAGATAGAAATATATCTTATGAAAAAGAACTTCAGTTTAACAAAACTTAAGTAGTATGTATAAGAAAGTGGTATGTAAACCTATAGATTTACATACCACTTTCTTATACATACTACTTAAGTTTTATTAATAGAAACTTAAACCTGAGTGGCGGAATGGGGCACCATTCTACCTCTCTGATTAACTTTTTAATAATTAATGAGGGGAAGTAACTTTACCTCCTTCGTTAATGACACCATACTTGATTGTATGGTTGTTGCTTTTCTGTTCAGCATAAAGTATAAATGCACAAAGGTCATCATCAACTTGATTCAGTGTTTTTAAATAGTCTCTGCTCATTCTATTCATCGGTAGCAGAGACATATCAAGATCATCAATGGATATTTGGTATGTTGTCTTCTCTTCACCATTTGGAATGTTTATGTTGATTATTTGTTTCTCCATGTTTACTGGGCTGGACACACTGAAAAATTTACATTTCGTTAAATACAAGTACAGTACATCCCTTGGCTTTTTTTATTATTCCTGTAAGTAATGTAAACAAAGAGGCTTCCCAAAGTGGTTGTAAGTGCTGAAGAAAGGTGTCCTAGACATAAAAACACCTTCTTTTTCTTTAATTAATAGGTAAAGTCTGCACCAAGTTTCTTTGGCACTGAGCAAGTGTGTAGGTTGTGTGGGGTAACGCTCTTATTAACCGAGAGAGAGAGAGAGAGAGAGAGAGAGAGAGAGAGAGAGAGAGAGAGAGAGAGAGAGAGAGAGAGAGAGAGAGAGAGAGAGAGAGAGGGGGGGGTTACCCCTATCTTACAGACTTGGCGGGAACTGTAGAAGATAATGATTGTGTTTTATGACACAAACAAGTAAGTAAAGTATAATTGATAGGTAAGTGAGTTTTTGCAATACCGCAAATAAATAAAACTGCAGTTTAGATAGGTAGGTACCTACATACTTACCATCCAAATGTTTCTTCTTTTGTCACTATCAAAGTCGGATGAAATAAGATTTTCATCAATCAAATAATCATAATGGGGTCCAAACGGGGTCCCAAATATACTTGGTGGGTTAGAACTTGAACAAACCTCCTGGACAAAAACAAACGAAATAGAATCAGAAACTCTCGTAAAGTAACAAACAGTAAAAAAAGTAAAACAAAACCAGCCAGCCAGCCAATCAGCCAACAGCCAACCAATACCAAACCGACAGCTGTCAAGATTGGCAATTTCGTACATAAGGCAAGGCAAGTTCCAAAACCACAACAAAAACTTTGTTTTGTTGCCATGCAAAGTGGAAATTATACTTTATAACGTTTACTTCTGATTTTAACCCTACCTACTACCTACTGTTACCAGACAGTTTTACTATTACCTTGGCTTGTGGCCTGTCAAGTCAAAATAGATACTTTTTATGAACTGTAAAAACGGAACTTTTGTTCCTGAGTTCTATGAAATAACAACAGAATGCCGTCATGTAAAAGTGCCATCAAAAGTGCCGTCTTTTTTTGCACAAAAAAAATATATCTGCTGGAAATATACAATTCTGAGAATGTCAAGCCATTTTGTACATATAGCTTCAACTTGTTCCTAGATTTATGCGATTACCTTGGCCACAAGCCTATTGTAAGGTTGCGTTCCGTGACATCGTCATAATCGAGTATAGCGTCTACGATGCATGCCATCGTTTTGTATCGCCAAAACTGACTCGGAACGGCTTCGTAAACGATGTAATCGACTTTGGCGTGACTCGGAACAGGGGGCTATACAATGTATTCGTTCCTCTTACATACATATATATTCTACATTGGTTAAAATTTAAAGTTTCAGAACGCATAACGTCAAGGTCCGTCCATCAACGTCAAGGTCAACTTTTTGGGGGAATTACCGCACGCAGGCATCCATCACGCAAGTAACTTCGAGCAAAAAGGCCGCGTTCCTCCAAGCGCAGTAATAATGTTCAAATGTTGCCAGATAAGAATTAATTTATTTATTCGTATCGTATGGCAGAAGTCGGCGAGTAAAGCGGGTTACACACGACGATATCGGTGGCGATCTAGTGTGTAAAACGGTGTTAAACTGGAGCCACCTGCTGTGTGTAAAGTACAACACTCCAAGCGCACACCGCAGGCGGCTCCAGTTTATTACCTTTTTACACCCTAAATCGCCACCGATATCATGTCATCTGTAGCCCGCTTTAGCTGCAGCCATTCAGCTGGCTGTCATTGCGGGGCAGATGTTCAAAGCATGGACCACATAATTCAGCACTGCCATAAAATAAATAAAAGGACAATGCTACGAATGTAGGAAAAAAAAAACACAGGCTCGGCGCAAACGAAACTTAACGCAAATAATTGGTATAATTGAGTAATAAAATAATCCATGGGAGACATGATCGAAATCGATGGCTAAGTGCGCGAAATTGCTATTCGAGTTTTTACAGGAGTTATACTAATACTTTAATAGAACTAACAATACTTTTACCATAATTATATTAAAAATCAGCTCTGATTAGGTCAGTGCAGTTGTCACATGTCGTGCTCTGATAAAAAACAAACACTCGCCTAAAAATATGTCGTTAAGTCAAAGTCCACGGCCCGCGATTTTCAATCTACCCACATCAAGATGAGGGTATGAAAAAACATAAGTATGGAAAATGGGTCTTTTCGTCCGTCGGGCGGTTGAGTGGGCATCAATTATTGTACGAATCATACCTTGCCCCCTGCTCCCGTACCTATTAGACCGACGTAATAGTATAGTAATAGTAACCTTACGACAAATAGACCGACTCTACATAGAACAGAGCGAGAGACATTTACGAGCTCCAAAAATGTATGAGCGAGACATATAGAAACTTACAGCATGCGATAGTAATAATCACTTCATAGAATGGCTACTTTACGCTTTTAAACTGCAATAATAAGCGGTAGCGTAAGGACAAAAGAGTCCTTGGAACAATATTGACATTAAAATTATAAAAAAATGACATTAAAATTATTTTGACAGTGGGTACCAAGACGTCAATGAATGTCTAATTTTTGACGTTGGTACCCACTGTCAAACTAATTTTAATGTATTTTTTTTTTATAAAAGAAATAAAAAAAATGGTTCGAGTTTGGCGGTTAATTAAATAAATATTAGTATGACGCCTGTAAAAACTCGAATAGCAATTTCGCGCACTTAGCCATCGTCGTTTTCGATCATGTCTCCCATGGGTTATTTTATTACTCAATTATACCAATTATTTGAGTTAAGTTTCGTTTGCGCCGGGCCTGGTTTTTTTTAACATTCTCCTTTCTTAGCATGGAGACCCCACAGACCTCTTCACTCTAACTGCAATGGCGAAGCAACGCAAAGCGAAAGCAAACAAGTCAAGTTTAATCAACCTTGGCAAGACATTTGCAGACTACTACGTGTTTTCTAACATCACACACAACACATCACATCACATTGCCTATAAACCTACAAACCTACAAAAGATACCTATACTTTTTGCACACTTTTTGTAACAAGGGTACCTACACAGGATTTAACAGAAAGGGGTTTACAAGCCGAAAGAGGGTGGTTAGGGATCATTCTGAACAATTTTTACTATGGGACCGACTTGATCAGAGCAACTTTATTTTTCACTCCACCATACAGATCAGCGTATTGCGTTAATAAAAATAAAGTTGCTCTGCTCAAGTCGGTCCCATAGTGAAAGTTGTTCTGAATGATGTCCCTAACAGCCCTCTTTCGGCTTGTACGGTCGGTCACCTGCGCCTATAAGTATACAAGCAGTAATAAGCGGGATTCACTCGTTAATTAATATGACCTGCCTTACTTTTAGACGCAGGCGACCGTACACCCCTTTCTGTTAACCCCTGTATAGGTAAGGTAGGTAGTCCTAATTTAATTAACACTTCAAGACTATCGCGAGGAGAGCACCTCTCACCCACTTCTAATTTCGGCTTCTGCGCCGTATTTCCTCGTGTTACGGGCTAATTTGGAGCACGTGAAAAATAGAGTGATTTAAATGGGCAATAAATTTGAATAAGTGCCCCCATGTCGGTTAGGTTTTTAGTCAAAGGCAATTTTGTTTTAGATGGCGGTTATTTATTAAACGTGTCTACAGGGTAGTCGGACATTTTTAATTTGGCGACAACATTGTGGGAAAATTGTAGAGGCTTACCCGCCAATCATATTTTATTCGTTGGCGGTAAACCTTGATCGTACTAACTAGGGGTGGTGTATTGAACTTTTGGAGATTTTTATGTGAAACTATTCCTCGAATATACTTACATAATATGTATAAGTACACATTGTCCCGAGGGCTTCGAAAAGCCAACATAGTAAAGAGCCTTCATAAAAACCGTAATCTTCACCCTCTTTACATTCGCAGTAAAGTGTACTGCGTTCAATTTTTTATGGACTCTGGTCGGACCGCTCTCTTTAAAGTTCGCTGTAAACAAACTGTTCAGAAACCCCTCGAGTTGGTGTGGCTATGAAATAACGCTCTAGAGAAGATACAATGGAAAAAATATCGTAGGAAAATTAAGGTCAGAGCTATAGGTACTTACATAATTAATTTAACTACCAGTATCTATGTGATTACTACAAATTTTTGCATACCTGGGCCCGAATTCTACTGTACACAAATATACCACAAGCCTGGCACAAGCGTCAATACGACGCATGTGGTATTCTACTAAAACCGGAATCGCAATTCACAAGCGCCAGCCTGACGCCAGCCTACTGTCCGACAGTAGAATACGAAGTACCCTTGTGGTATGCTTCTGTACAGTAGAATTCGGGCCCTGGACAGGTGAAAAAATGTGCTGAGCAGTTTAACATTTTTACTTTTACCATCATATATTGTACAAATAAACATCATTTCATTTAACATCATTTCATTACCGAACCGAAGCGTCCGTGGCTGAGCGGTATCGCACATCGTCTATGGTCAATCGATATAGGTGAAGATATCGAATGCGCGAGAATCATTCTCCTGGGGCCTGATGCTGCTCTGAGAAACGCACTTATATTGGATCGCTATCGCATCGTAAACATCCAAAATGGCGTCATTTGGTATGCTCCTAAAGAATCGCAAATAGATCGTAAATAGATTGCAAGCAAAGCGTATACGATTTGCTTAACTTATGACTTGTTCCTAGATTTATTGGATAGCCATATTTGCTTGCAATCTATTTACGATCTATTTGCGATTCTTTAGGAGCATACCAAATGACGCCATTTTGGGTGTTTACGATGCGATAGCGATTCAATATAAGTGCGTTTCTCAGAGCAGCATCAGGCCCCTGGGGTATGATTCTCGCGCAATCGATATACGATATCTACACCTATATCGAGTGATTTTGTATGGGAATCTGTCAATATAGGTCTCGATATCCGTATATCGAATGCGCGAGAATCATGCTCCTGCGGGTCGATTCTCGCGCCTTCGTTAAACGGATATCGAGACCAATATTGACAGATTCCCATACGAAATCACTCGATATAGGTGTAGATATCGTACATCGAATGCGCGAGAATCATGCTCCTGGCCCCACACTATGGTTGTCTATCAGTATCCGAGATCGCCCGGTAATTGCCCCGTCCGTCCACTGTTAATAACTTGTTGATGGCGTTGAACGCTTCTGCGTGGTTACTTGATGAAGCGATTTATGATATTCTACTGACGTAGGTACCTATATGAGGAATTGTTGTTTTCAAACAGCTATTTTAGGTCAATGCTGTTTTTTTATTTGTGTCGTGGACAGTAATACAAAAAGTACAGGGTGTAACAGAAAGGTGTAGTCATATTTAAGGGGTTTGTTAGGGACATCATTCTGAGCAACTTTCACTACGAAACCGATTTGATCAGAGCAACTTTAATTTTCACTTCTCTATACAAATCAGCTGACCGCTCGGACCAAAACGTATGGAGCAATGAAAAATAAAGTTGCTCTAATCAAATCGGTTTCATAGTAAAAGTTGCTCAGAATGGTCTCCCTAACAACCCCCTAAAATATGACTACACCCTTCTGTTACATCCTGTATATCTAGTCTGTTTTACGAGCTTCGTATCCATTTGATAGAGCAGCCTCAGGCTGAGCAGCCTCGACTTGAAACAAAACGCCTCAGATTGAGGCTGCTCGCTCTCTCGAGGCACGTTGCGGATCAATAAGAGGCGACACGCCTCTGCTTGATCCACAACGTATCAGTTTAGAGCCAAAACGCAATCCGAACGTCCAACGTACGTCTCATCAAACACACGGCTCGGACTGAGGCGCCTTTGAGCACGGCAAAAAACCGACAAAATATGGCTCGGCTCGCGGCGACGAATTTGCCTCGTGTCGCGGCGTGCCTCAGGTTGAGGCAGCGTCTCCACTTGCGCGGCAGCCGCTCGACCCGAGGACCCGAGGCTGCCTCAAGTGGATACGCGGCTAAACAAGTAAAAGTGGATCCACCTTTGTATCATTTTGTTTGGCGTATCGTATCACGTGGCACCGACGTGTATCAAAATCGCTAGTCTGGACGCAAAATGATACGTGACTATGATACGCACCGTAGCTGATCGGCCCGATCCGCACCTACTCGCGTATCTTGATACGCCTCGTGTATGATACGCGTATCATTATCGTAGTATGGACGTATTTTGATACGGTATTAGCATCTATTAATTATTCTGTGGCTATACCTACTCTATAGCATAGCACCAGAGAGCAACACGACCACCTAACCTAGCAATCCAGCCAGCTATATCTGAATTACTATTACCTACTATTCATACTTATTGCACAAAATAACACATTTTACAATTGAAAGTGGACAACACATGACAGAGGCGAGCTTATCTCTATTATGAGATTTCTTCCAGCAAACCTAGGATGGACAGGAAATAATGAATTAGCAATCACATTGGGATTTATTGCGCTTATTTAGGTCCATTTGCACCAAAAACTTAATTAGGTACGATTAGCGCCGTATTTTATTTAGCAGCTGTCAAAATGTAGGTATGAAATGTGTCTAACTTAATTGTGATTAACGCGCTAATCACAATTAGTATTTTTGGTGCAAATGACCCTTACTCTTTAGCATCGATCCCTTAAAAGTTGAGACGTCTCTGAAAGATCACGATAATCAGTAGGCTCAATAGGTACTGTATCTACCTACATACCTATAATTAGCGCCGCATTAGGTAGTATGGATGACATCACTTTTGTGGAAACCTAACTACAAGTGTAACGCTCGCTCGAGTGTGATTGGAACCCTTGGTGCGCGAGTCCTACTCGCACTTGACCGTTTAGCTGGTCCGCTGGACGAAAATAGCGGGCCGTGGACTTTGGGCGGGCGGGCGAGCTAAACCGTCATCGGAAATTCGAGTCCACGACATGACAGTTTCTACTGTCAGATAGTAGAAATATCTTGAGAAAACCTCCAATCTCAACAGATACAGGCTGGCCCCCTGTCACCCAAATGGAGAAATGGCCCTAATCCACAGAAGAGATAATAGTACTCCGTACAGAACGGCCACTCCCTTCCCCGCGCTGATTTAGATACCGCACCCCACCCCTGGCGTCAAAAGATTGGTTAAAGGATCAATAGACGGGGCTGGACGAGTGACGACGCCGACGATGACGCGTATACTTTAATATCGCTGCATTTGCCGCGTCACCAGCCCTAGCAAAGTTTACGCACAAACATCTCAGCACGTATACAAACATCATTTGGTTATGTAGTAGTAATAGGTGATTATTTTACGAGCGTTCTATGGAGTGTCCGAGGTGTGCCTAATCTTAAATACATAATTGAAACAAAAAGTAAACTTTAGAAAAAACCGACTTCCACAAACCCTATTTGATTAGATTGAGTTTAATACTAACTGTAACCCCTTATCCCCCCCCCCCCTTGGGGAATTAATTTTGTCAAATCCTATATCAGTGCTACCCCACGCGACTAAGGAACCCCTGTACAAAGTTTCATGGCTCTAGGTCCACCGGTTTAGGCTATGCGTTGCCTGCCCGTCAGCCACGCATTGTATTTGTACCTAGTATTGAGCAGATAGTAGGTGGCCATATGTGGTCTTCATCAGCAGTTCCGCATCACAATATTATGCTATGTGCATTTGCACGAGTTATTATGAAAAACACAAAAATCACTATAGGTCTGCCTATAATATTTGAAGAGTTCTCTCGATTTCTCCAGGATCCCATCATCAGATCCTGACCTGGTGTCAATGGGACCACCCTTGAGGTATTACCTATACGCCGAAAAAAGATTTGTTCAAATCGGTTCATAATTGACGGAGTTATCGCGTAACAAACAGAAAAAGAAAAAAAAAAACATACGGGTCGAATTGAGAACCTCCTCCTTTTTTTGAAGTCGGTTGATAAATTAACATGGATTGGAATAAAACAAGGCATTTCTTATTAAAACTTTAGGTAGGTATATTTCTTACAAACATAGTGGTACTTTTGCGATATCTCGCTCACCTAGAAATACGTAGTTACAAAATTCATTAAAATAAAAAATTAAATACTACAGTGGAGTTAATACTTACTTCAACCTAAACACAACTCTCATAGCACAGTCCATTTATCTAACTAGACCTTTCAACAAATCAGTCTCGAAATGACATTTGTAGAACATTCTAACAATTTATCATTCGATAACACAACAAATATTAACTCCACTGTAAAATGTCACATAAGCTGACACGTTTCAAGAACTACTACTATACCCTATCCAATATAACAGGTAACTTGACAGCTAACCTAAAACTTTATAAAATCCACTTTTTAAACACCACATGTAAGTCATGTAACCAAAACAATCGGAAATGATAGAAATCATTTATTCAGTTGATCTAACAGAAGAGTGGTCATCGCCATGACTGCCATCAGCTAATTATTTGGATTTTATGAAGTTTTAGGTTAGCTTTCAAGTTGCCTGTTATATTGGATAGGGTACACTACTCTTTACTATGTGATTCAATTGGCGTAATAAAAGCATAACAGATTGATTACAGCTTAGGCTGAGCTTTTTGTTACAAGAAAGATACAGTCTAATATAATGCCCTTCAACTGTGTCCATAATAGAGCAACCTATGTTGCCATAATAGTCAACCACTGTAAAATAATTCAATTTTCCTATCAATAAAACAAAAAAGCAAAATTAAAACTCGACTCTCTAAGTATATTTACAAAAAGTGATGTCACTTAATTCTTCGCAGCCATTTTTGGCACGCAAAAATTACTTAAAAATAAAAAGGATACAAGTTTCTAACCTAAAAATGCACAGAACTCCTATTATTACTAACTTAGAATATAACAAAAATTGTGTTGGGAATGGGAAGCAGCATAAAATGTATTTTATAATTAAGGCTTTTAAGAGAATATACGTCATAATTTGATCTTGAATATGAAAACATGAACGCGACATAAAACAATCGAAAACGAAAACAATAACATAAACTGGATATTTTAAGAGAGACCCAATCTGTAAGGCAAGGCGCCTAAGAGTTAAAATAGAAATCAAGACCAGCTTAATTTTACGTTGGGAATCGTTCCAAGTAAAAAAATCGCTTACTGATATTTATGATTTTTTTTATATACTCACCTTCTTGCTAGCGGCACTAAGACGATAATTTGAATGGCAGTTAAAAGCTTCCTAATGTAAATAAGCCTATTGAACACATTTGGAACCAAATAGCCATGACTCCCCGATGAAATCATTCGAGTAAATTTGAAAAATATCCTAAAACGTTTTACAAAAAATTCAAGAAACTATTACTCGTCATGTGAATTCCTCTAAGGAATTCGTTACTCTGCTTACTGGCCATATGAAATTTCCGGGGCTGACGCAGCCATGAGTTCTTGTATGATGCCGTATCGGGAGCCACCCACACTTTAGGTACCGCCATCCACGATGACGCGTGACGTAGCTATTTGCATCTTTGTCTTTCAGCAGAGTGCCTCGATGAAAAGAAAGATGCAAATAACTATGTCACGCGTCGTCGTGGATGGCGTTACCTATAATCAGTTTAGTAATAGTGCTCAATGGCCCATGCACAACAGTTAACTCAAGAGTTTAAAGGCATGATTCCATGACGGACTGCAGACCGCCGCCATAGAAAATGCTACGCGACTGCAGGCCGCAGTGCCGCCGCGCTCAGAATCAATTTCATAGAAACCAGTAGTGTCGCTTGCAGTCTGCGGTCGGTCTCGGAATCATACCTTAACATTAACAGACCCTTAAATTCACGCAGCCGGAACCAACAACCAACATTTAAGCGACACTTAATCCACAATTAGTCCGCAACCTCATTCCCCTCCAATCGAATTTTCTTTACACTCGGCGATCGCTCCTCACTGACATCCTCCGTCGAAAAACTCATCCGTTTCCTCTTCATAACTTTCTGTGCTTTCTCATCCTTATCCAGGCTACTAAATCTGCCGCTAGATTCAGAATCACTGGAGATGCCGTTGGCCGCACTGTTTATGATGAGGAGATCTTTCTCGATCTCAGTGAGTTCTCGCGGCTTGGTTGAGCGGATTGTGGTCCTTGGTTTGGGAGTGCGCGGCTTGGTTGAGCTTGTGGAAGGCGATTCCTCTGCTTGCTTCCGCTTGCGGTATTTCCGCTTTTCTGTCAGCTTGCCTTTCTTTGGTTGGGCTTCCTCCTGCAGTGGGTAATATGAATGCTTTAGTTAAGATAACATAACATGGCATCACGCTTTTACCATACGGGGTGGCAGAGGCATAACTGTGCCCACTTTAAGCCAGTGATATAGGCGTGAATACTCGATTTTGCGTGACAGGGAGTAAGCCCATCGCCGCAGCTATGGAGTAATAGAGGTATAGTAGGAACGCGTTAGCGTGGCAATAGAGAGCGTTGATCTTGACTACCACTGTACTCATATTTTGGATAGCGATGTATAAACGCGTTTCTTAGTAAACATATGCGACATTATTACAGATAGAGTATCGGAGTACAAGACACATTCATTCCAAGGTCTTGACTTGTACCATAGAAGAGATAATAGTACTCCGTAGAGAACGGCCACTTCCTTCCCCGCGCTGATTCAGATACCGCACCCCACCCCTGGCGTCAAAGGATTTGGTTAGAGGATTAATAGACAGGGCTGAACGCCGGACGAGTGACGACGCGTATACTTTAATATCGCTGCATTTGCCGCGCCACCAGCCCTAGCAAAGTTTACGCACACATTTGCACGTATACAAACATCATTTGGTTATGTAGTAGTAATAGGTGATTATTTTACGAGCGTTCTATGGAGTGTCCGAGGTGTGCTTGTACTCCGATACTCTAGCGATATTAATGTCGCATACGTTTACTAAGAAAAGCGATACAGCGCTATCCAAAATATGAGTACAGTGGTAGTAAAGTTCAACGCTCTCTATTGCCAAGCTAAGGCGTTCCTGCTACATCCGTATGAGTATGAGTTTATGTACGCTATGCACTCGTACCGAGTAAAAGCCCATGACATCGCCGGGGACATTTATGGTCTACAGCTTTCCAAAGATCTTTTGGCACGAGATGACAGGTGGGCCCAACACTTGGTAACAGAGCCCGTAGACAATGTTACTAACGCTACGAAAACGAAACGAAACGACAACTCAAAATGTATGCGATTTTACATTTGTTGGCGCTAGCGTAGCGTGACCAAACGTCAAATCGCATGCATATTCTTACAGTCTTATTCATAAAAATTCCTTATAATAGGTTTAAAACGTTCAATAGTTAAAATGCTCTAAAGCTCCAATAAACGTATCATAAAATTCATTATTCATAAACGCTCAATAAACCTCTAATATGTGCTAATAGCTAACATTAATTTATAATGGCGTTATAATTATAATGTTGTCGTTCTGACGAAACCATAGTCAATTACGCTCTAAAAAATAAAAATCTGGCAATTGCTGTCAAAACCGTAAAGGGAGTATAGTATAGAGATGGCACATCGTCAGAAAAAAAAGAAAAGAAAGAGATGACATAATACGAATCATTTTTGTGTAAGCGAGAAACAATAACGATCACCTGTCCCTTACCCGCGTATGCGTTTTTGTTGTTGGCCACAGAATTGTCAAATGCTTGTTTGCTCTTGTTTTGACAGATGAGTGGCAGAAAATCTCTGATTTTGAACCTTATGCTTATTGAACTCTATCTCCATCTCAAAGGTGTACGCATGCACTCCGTCTATTCCTTTCTCTGTCTACGGTCAAAACAAACAAGTGTGGTCTCAGATCAATGAAACTCTTTACTTTTTTACTCCTTGAGTGTGGTCATAAACGTCAAGTTCAACCAAACTATCCATGGAGTAAGAAAGTAAAGAGTAGCATTGATCTGAGAACTTGACATGACAATCAGCTGTTCATAAAGTCGGTCATTTTACTCTCTTTTAGAATAGGATCCGGCCTTCTATGACTTATGAAGTTTTTATTGAAAGTTTATATAACGTTTTAGTGCTATTGATAGTTTATGAATAATGTTTTTCATAATCAACCCTATAAGCCAATAAATCTCTCATAAGATTGTATGAATAAGACTGTTAGCGTTTCGTGCGAACGATAATAGCGTTTTGCATCTTGTCTATGGGGGCAGGTCCGCTGCTTTATGTTGCGTAGAACTAGCGCCCCCTGTAAACGTCACGTGCCAAAATTTAGTTGTAGGCTGTACATTCACTCACTAACCTGTTTCGGCTTAGCGCCAATATATCCGGAGCAGAGCCGCGCGCCGCACAAACAGGCCTTCTTCTCGATGCCATTACACTCCAGATTGTAGTTGAATGTTACCTCTTGGTTCTGAAACGGGTGAGCGAAAATGTTAGGTTAGTTTTGTCAAAATCGGTTCAGCCATTCGAATTTATTTATTTATTTATTATCACAGGTATTATTTGTGCCATAACAGCGAAGCAAATCGACACAAACATTATTTTAAATCACATTACAATAAATTAATAGTACAAATACAGATCAGCAAATTAATTATAAATAGATACCATAGTAATTAAATTTCGATTTCAAATTACGAATAATTCTAATAAAGAGAGGACAGTTACATACACAGCACAGTTAAGCATCATTCTCGCAGTACCTGCCACACTCTCGCACAATATCCCTCCATGCATCACCAAACAGATCATTCAGTGGTGCGGCCACCAAAAGAGCGTTAAGGCTGTCCCGCGCCCGGACCAGCGGGGACTGCCGGCGCGCCACCGTACGGTGCGTGCCGCCCGCTAGCAGCTGGTGCCTGCGCGCGCGTAGGTAGTTGTCAGGCACGTAGAGCGCGCATACTGCACTGACAAGCGCTGCGCAGTCACTGTCGCCTCGCAACAATCGACACACAGTCAGAAGTTGTTCAGTGTTACGTCTCACCTCTAGTGAGTTATATCCGAGCATACCTAGTATAAAAGCGGAAGGATAAAGGTAAGGGTAGTATCCAAATTTCCTCTTATATAGGTATCGTAGAAAAGCTTTGTGTACCTTCTCGAGCATAAGCCTTCGTGCGGATTCCAAACAACCGAGCTAGATTCAAGTTTGGTTCTCACTAGGGCCGTGTAAAGAAGCTGGACCACACCCAAGTTATGGAATCCCTTACTATTCCGTATCACGAACCCTAATCTTTTGAAGCATTCCTTGGCTAAAGTGCTCATGTGCTCATGGAATGTAAGTTTTGGGTCGAACGTAACACCGAGGTCCTTTATCGAATACACTCGAGTCAATGACTCCGTGCCGAGTGTATACGTCGCGATAAAAGGGCTTGGAGAGCGCGTGAAGGACATTATACAGCACTTCTCAATATTAAATAGGAGTTTGTTATCAACACTCCATATATGAACCGCGTCTAAATCTTCTTGCAGAAGCCTACAATCATCCTCTGACATCACTGGAAGTACCAGTTTCAGATCGTCCGCGTACAATAGGCATTTGGCGTGCTTTAGCACAGATTCCAGGAATTCGAATGTTACCTGCTTGACAAGGAATAGCAGTCAAACGGGTGTACGTATTTTGAAGCGGTTTTCTGTAATGTGTCGGGTTTTTTTATGCATTTTTATTCACAATACAATCCGCCGCCGTATCGCGCGAGTATAGTCCATTCATTTAGTTTGTGTCACCCTTTGATCTCGCCGCCTAATTTAAAGGAACGCCGACACTCAGTCAAAGAAAGCCGCTGTGGAGTACACACGCAAGTCAACTTGGAGTTTGTATCGAAGTGCCGTAGTGAAAAGTTGTGTATGAGTGGACTATACTACGTATAACGAAAATCACTTTATTCGATGTATTACGTGTACCAAACCATGTTTTATCAAAATCTTTTTTGTTCCTGACTTACGTGTATAAATTATGTTAATACTTTATTTATTTTATTTTATTGCAGAACAAAACAGTAAAATCACATTGCATTCCTTAGAGTATAGGTTTTACATACTAAACTAGTGATTAAACCATAAGATGTCCTGACAGCATGCTTAGATAGAAGACATAATGTCATCTGCTACAAACTTAATTATTTCAATTAAGACTAATCACACAAACAGAAATAGAAAGTAGTGAAAAGTATTCTAGAAAAAAAGGTGAAATTAAATGTATGTTTTCTTCTTCTTATAAATGTTTAGAAGTTGTGTGTTGAAGGTACTGGGGTTTACGAAGATATCTAGGGCATGTTCGTTGGACATGTCATTGTAAAGACGGCACATATTAGGGAGAGGTCCGTAGTAAGCTCTTCGTGTTGCTCTTTGTTACTATAATCACAACCTTTTCTTGCGGGTGCACCGACACACTGTGCGCGAACGCACTACACTCACCGCGGGTATGTCCTGCCGCGCGAACAGCCCCACTCTGACGTCACCCAGCACCGTCCACTTCTGGGTCTCGCAGTTCGGCTCGCAGCAATGGTTCATGAACCTGCGATACAAGTTTATTGTCTTAGATTGTGTCATTGCATCAAACCAGTTCATATAAATGTCCCTAAAGGCCTACGCAGACCGGGACGGCATGGCAAGTTTTTACCAATGGACATTCAAACGTACCGATGTGGAAATAAGACATAAATTGATATGGTTAAAAATAATGCCGTGGCATCCCGTTAATTTAAACCATAGCAATTTGTGTCTTATTTCTGTGTCGATGCGTTTGAATGTTCATTGGTAAAAATTTAAAATCCCTTGCCATGCCTTCCCAGTCTGCGTAGGCCATAACAAAGTGGTTTCTCATTGTTTGTTAATTTCCTATTGATTTAAAGATTTAAAAGATTTATTTACCATAGCAGGTCACACTTACAGTTACACATAAAAACTAAAACGTGTGAGAGCCAACATAAGATACAGAAACAGTACACAAAATATTAGGTTATTAACTTTCATTATGAAACCGATTTGATCAGTGCAACTTTATTTTTCACTTCCCAGTACATTTTGGCCTGAGTGGGTCAGCTGATTTGTATGGAGAAGTGAAAAATAAAGTTGCTGTGATCAAATCGGCTTCATAATGAAAATTGCTCGGACTGATGTCTCTAACAAAGTAGTTTCTCATTTTGCGTTAATTCATTTACACCTTGTATATTTAGACACATACATTGCTTCTGGCCCCACACTAGGATACTCTGTGTCGTGGGAACCAGAGACAGCTACATCACAAACATGTTAACATCCAAGAGCTAAGGTTTCTTGTTTTGTTTTCTTTATTCCCAGCCGGGAATTGAACCCGGGACATCTAGTAGATAGAGCCACAACCACTGAGCCACAGGGGTCGTCGAATCTGTTTAGCGATTTCCCGGGATTTGGCCAAGTCCCTGTTTTTACCATATCCCTGTGTCATATACACACCTAGTAACATGTGGCTTCTTGTCGAGATAAAACGAGTAATTATGACTGGTTGATGTTGAAATCTTTTATCCTGTTGTAAAGGCGTTACAACCAAACCCAATTATTTCCTGTCCATCCTAGGTTTGCTGGAAAAAATCTCTTAATAGAGATAAGCTCGCCTTTGTCATGTGTTGTCCACTTTCCATTGTAACATTTATTATTTTGTGCAATAAAGTATATGAAAAAAAAATATAACCCGACCATACCACGTGTTAGAAAGGTGTAAGGCCGAGCGTTGGACAAACAAAGAATAATATTCCCCTGGGGGCAATTCTCGCGCAATCGACATCATCTCCATGGTCGAAATATCGATTTGAGATAACGAATGTGTCTATCGAAAACGAAAAGCTTTTCTCACCATCCGCCATAAGTTAAGACCAACCGAGATGTCTCGACCCGTTCAATCGAACTTAATATAAATCAAGATCGTTTTAGCCGGTATCTAAACTAAACTGATATCCCAATTGTGGAGATGATCTCAATAGCGCTAGAATACGGTATTTGACAACATTAAAAATATTCGACAAAATTTGGTAATCCTATCAGGTAGTAGCGTAGAAAGAAATCTATATTTCATTATATTTTTTTGAGTAAAATAATATGTTTATTTTTTGCGGATTCCAGGAATTAAAATGTATAAACTATCGAAATATAATCTGTGACGAAAACATGACGAAAACGCTCTGTCTGACGTTTATCTCTCTGGTGATGTCACACGCTCGTTTCTGACGTCTGGCTTGTCTGAAGCGGGCTTCACTCACGAGCATGTGACGTCACGCGAGTCATGTGACGGGCGCCATTATAAATACAGCGTTTTTGGCGCGTTTTTTTCAAATTCAACTATATATTAATTTTTGTTGAAACTACAGAAGATATCCCGGAAATATGAATGTAATGCGCTTAAAATGTAATAACATTTATTTTAAAACTACTTCCAAAATGAGGCCAATACCGTATTCGCCGCCTGGAGTATGGGAATCACTCGATATTGTAGATGTCGATGTCCGTATATTGAATGCACGAGAATCATACCCAAGCTTACATAAAAAGGCAGATTTACCGGTACCGATCGGCACGGGCAACCTTAAATGTTTGGAAATAAGATTGCCCGTACCGATCGGTACCGGTAACTGTGCCTCTTTTTGTAAGCACCATGAGCCTACCTGGCCAGGTTGCCTTTGGGCCCCGCGTCTATCATCCTCTCCTTGTCTAGCGTCAGGAAGTAGTAGTTCTCGTCGCGCACTTCGTTCATGCGCTGCATGCGCCGGCGGAACTCCGACTCGTCGATCAACTCGCCCACGTACTCGATTACGAACTCGCCTGTAAATGAGATCGGGTTGATTGTAGTGCAGAAGTCACTAGGGTGTTATAGGTGTGTTATAAAAAAATGGTCAAGTGCGCGTCGGATACGCACACGAAGGCTTCCGCAATATCGTCGTCTGTGCCTAGAACGTCAACGTACGTACGTACCTTCAATCTCGTCGTCAATCGTCTCTTGCTATTAAAAAATGTCAGGCGCTGTTGTATTGAAATTGACTTAACATCTACTATTTAATTCTAAACAGCCTTTTTTCGAGTATTTCAGTATTTGTTGTTGTTGCGGCAATAGAAATACGCATTCTGTAAAACATTTCAACTCTCTAGCTATTACGGTTCGTGCTGTAGGACCCGATGACGGACAGCGGAGCCTTAGTAATAGGGTCCCGTTTGGCACCCTTCAGACGAACCCTAAGAGAACAGGGTGTAACAGAAAGGTGTGGTCATATTTTAGGGGGTTGTTAGGGACATCATTCTGGCCTTCAATTCTCGAATCGCATGCCAATTGCTATAGCGAGGCGCGAAATATCGGTTTGTTTGTATATACCGCGTCGTCACCAAGCCTATACAGGAATTCGGCGCCCCCGCTATCGCTAGCAATTAGCATGCGATTCGTTGGTAGAGTTGGGGGCCTGAACAACTAACACTATGAAACTGAATTCCTTGTCCTTATCAACCATCTATAATTAAAACAAAAAGTAAAAAACTTAAAAAAAAACGACTTCCACAAACCCTATTTGATTAGAAACCAATGTCAAGTGACAAACTGTAACCCCCTATGCCCCCCCCCCCCCCTTTGGGGAATCAATTTATCTCAGTGCTACCCCACGCTACAGACGGAACCCCTGTACAAAGTTTCATGGCTCTAGGTCCACCGGTTTAGGCTATGCGTTGCCCGTCAGCCACGCATAGTAGATTGTATTTGTACCTAGTATTGAGCAGTTCTGGTGGCCATGTGTGGTCTTCAATAGTCTTCATAAATAAATGGATATTCTATTCTTCATCATGAATCCCGCATCACGATATTATAATTACCATGAGTGAATGCACGAGTTATTATGAAAAA
Organism: Argyresthia albistria; assembly: GCA_963457715.1. Taxonomy (NCBI): domain Eukaryota; kingdom Metazoa; phylum Arthropoda; class Insecta; order Lepidoptera; family Argyresthiidae; genus Argyresthia; species Argyresthia albistria. Next base: position 7,826,799 of record OY735273.1, read on the forward strand.
CACAAAAATTATAAACCTCCTCCTTTGGGAAGTCGGTTAAAAACCGGTATTTCGAACTCCCGCTATAGTCATGCGATCCACGTACCTTGCTTAATGTCCTCTAGAGTCTTCAGCCCTCAGCCTCTAAATGCCAGCTCTAAAATACAGCTATAGCTGGTCTATAGCTCTAACCTTCACTCCCCGGAACTAAACCTGATGCAGGTCTGTGCTAAAAATCCGTACCTTGCTTGATATCCTCTAGTCTTCAGCCCCCAGCCTCTAAATGCCAGCTCTGAACACTGGTCTATAGCTCTAACCTTCACTCCCCGGAACTAAACCTGATGCAAGTGCTATAATTCCGTACCTTGCTTGATGTCCTCCAGAGTCTTCAGCCCCCAGCCTCGATGCGGCGTGCGATACGCCGTCAGCCGCGGGTAGAGGCGACGCTCGAACGCGCGGTTGCAGCAGCGTTCGCCCGCGCGACACGTCGGACCGCACTCCGTTAGCAGCATCCTGAGAGAAATATGTAAAATAATTACGATACGATCAGTTAATAGTAGTTTATCTACTCTCATGTCATTAAGTTCGAATTACAAACTTTAAAACACCGACTTCATGACCTATCACTTAGTCCTCCCCGCTTGGTACACAAATGTCGTCTATAGACCAGAAAACGAACTATGAAATCTGTCTCCTGACAGTGAAGTTCATACGTATTAAATAATACAGGGCGTAACAGAAAGGGGTGAACTCACCTATTCATCAAGCACTGTGTATAATGTGTCAACTATTTCCACTGGTGAAACATTCCAGAATCTTCTAGAAAGATCTCGAACTCAGCTATTCAATCATGAACTGCGTTTTCTGTGTCAACTATTTACACTGGTGAAACATTCCAGAATCATCTAGAATGTTCTAAAAAGATCTAGAATGTTCTTGAAAAGCTAGAAAGATCTCGAACTTACTTATACAATCAAGCACTGTGTCTACTGTGTCAACTATTTCTACTGGTGGAACATTCCTGAATGTTCTAGAAGGGTCTCGAACTCACCTATTCAGGCACTGTGTGTGCGGGCCGCACGGCTCCGGCTCGTGCGGGTCGCAGTCGCACAGCGTGATGGAGTTCTCCTCGTCTCCCCCCCTCCAGCCCAGCAGGGAACCGCATGGCTTGTTCACCTTCAGCTTGACGTAGTGGGGGGGAAGTAGGGAGGAGGCTATGTCGGTGTCCTCTTCCGAGTTTGGCGTTGCGTCTGTAGGGGCAGGGATAGTGTTAGATGCTAAATAATAGGTTGGGTAAAAAGTGTAATGTGTATATTTGTAATCGATGTAGGTATTAATTGTATCTGGCTGGTTTTGATGTCATTAAAAAAGGAATGAATACAATAAAATGTTGTTTCTGACAATTTTCTTATTTGTTTTTCTTTGGGTCAAAGTTTAATGTTGTAAAAAAAAGGAAGACATGCAACGATGGCCGTGAAAAAAATATATAATGTTTATGAACCTAATTCAGTGTTCCATCCGGACTTTTTTAAGTCAAAGATGCACCTTTTTGTTCGACTCGTTACGGTCTTCATACAAAATACGAAAAATCTTTTTACCCAACCTAATTCCTGTCGACCTGCCATCCCGTATGGGAAGTGGCGTGACTCTATGTTATGCTATATTCCCATATCGCGCCGCCCACCCTCCTTTGTTGCCGTTTGGTAGCGCTAATGTTCGGAAGCTATTGTTTATTGTGTTTTACGGCCCTGTAAACTGGTCCTTTTAGGCGTAGGAAGCTCCGAGTAAGTAAGTAAAGTTTATGCAGGGAGCCCTTACCTTACCTTAGTGGAGAGCGCATAGATACATTTTCCTTTGGAACACAACTCACCAATTTACGGGCGGCGGGGGACGAGGTAAGAGAGCTGTGATTGGTCAGCCGCTGCGAAACTGTCTGGCAGCTCGTCTTCGTACATAGGTTGCGTATGCGAACGTTTATTGAATACAACAAACGTTTGGCGAGCCGCATTCCCCGCGCAGGCGCAGTCAATTGGGTATATAGCCTCTGAGTTTATCTGAGGTTGGAAGTCACTTGAATTGACATCAATCAATCTGTGTTTGAAAAAAGTTTTGATAAGTTTGTGGCCGCGGAATCAACAAACTGCCACTGCCACCTTTGTTTAGGTACAATATTTAAACTAACTAGACTAGATTTGACTTTAATTACCTTTCAATATTTCGCAGGCTCTCTTCGCATGATCCATGGCTTTCAAGAAGGCCTCATCGATCTTGGACTTCTGTGTAGATATTCTGCCCGAATCACCTGAAATAAAGAAACACACCAAGTGATGAGCGAATTCTCTCAAGAAATGTACAAATGTACAAAGGCGAGCTTCTCTGTAATAAGAGGTTTCTTCCAGCAAACTATAATGGGTAGGAGACGGAGATGATAGGAGGTGAGGGGAAGAACTGCGAGTACAATAAAACTCTATTCTTTAATGTAAAATCTATCACCACCTGTCAGATTAGTCAGTAGTTGGTTAAATCAGACACTTAACTAACACCCTAGACCGTTAATTAAAGACCAACATTTAACCGAGTATTTAAAGTTCCGTCACACAAGTGAGTGAACGAAACGTTTAACGAGATGTCTAAACTTTTCTAGGCAACAAGACGCATTTCAACTTTGGCAGGGTAATAAGCAACCAATCCGGTTTTGTGAAACTACCTCGCTCTACTCCGCTTCGCTCGGCTCCGGGTGGTTCATAAAGTTGTGACCTAACACAACCTATCCTTTAGTATTGGCACAGAAAGTGACCTAAAGCAACCAATTCGGTTTTGTGAAACTACATGGGGTCACCTCGCTCCGCCGAGAAGGGAAAAGTATCTATATTGACTAGCAGGCACGGTTATTATGACCATACCTTCCTGGAAGGGGAATACGCGTCCTCTATTCACCCAGTAGTGATCGTACTGTCCGAAGAACCTCACAACAAACTCGCCGTGCGTGTGTTTCACAGCCATTATGTTGTCCGGGATCTCGCTGGGATGTAGGACTATGCCGGGCCACCATCTGAGGAACGATAAGCCAGTTAGCAGACATCTGTGGTTTGAGCGTCAAAAATAAATATTAGATAATTGATTTACTTTTTAGGTACGATAATGCGGAACCCTCCGTTTGAGAGTCCAACTCGCACTTGGCCGGTTATTATTATTGGTTAGGCTGAATTTTTGAACTTTGGAAAATAAAATAAAAAAACGGCATCCTATTTTTTTACTTCAGTTGATGTAAAGATTCTACTATGGATATTAGTTTAATGCGTGCGTGTTTTTTGCTGTTATTCATTATTTATAACTCATTCATTCGTTCATCAATCAACTTTTTTTCAGTCGGTGCATTGTGCGAAGTCATTCACATCAACATATTTTCCGACACCTATATCTAATAATAACACTCGCTGGTGCGAAGTCGTCAGCAGCCATTCGGCTACCGACTTACACCTTATGGGCTCCACTCACGATGCAACCTGGCTTGCAATCTGTCGCTGCAACTCATAGAAGGCAGGTTGCCTTGCAACCGCTAGAGAATGACAGAACAGGAAGATAGACAGAGAGAGAAATACAAGTTGCAGCAAACAAATCACGAGACAGATTGCATCGTGAGTAGAGCCTTTTAGAGCCCATGACCACTTTTTGCAGCGCTGTAGACGAACGCGCGGCAGCATCGCTACTTACGCGCGTTAGTCGCATTTGCTACGCGCTTCAAAAGCGATACAAACGCGCGACAGCATCGCTACTAACGCGCGTTAGCATCGCGACTGATTTTTGGTTACGTGGGTACACAGCTAGCGACCGCTTCGCGACTGTATCGCTACTTACGCGCGTTAGTCGCATTTTCTACGCGCTTCAGAAGCGATGCTAACGCGCGGCAGCATCGCGACTGTAGCGATGCAAACGCGCGACAGCATCGCTACTAACGCGCGTTAGCATCGCGACTGATTTTTGGTTACGTGGGCGAGGGTACATAGCTAGCGACCGCTCCGCGACTGTATCGATACTTACGCGCGTTAGTCGCATTTGCTACGCGCTTCAGAAGCGATGCAAACGCGCGACAGCATCGCTACTAACGCGCGTTAGCATCGCGACTGATTTTTGGTTACGTGGGTACACAGCTAGCGACCGCTTCGCGACTGTATCGATACTTACGCGCGTTAGTCGCATTTGCTACGCGCTTCAGAAGCGATGCAAACGCGCGACAGCATTACGTGGGTACACAGCTAGCGACCGCTTCGCGACTGTATCGATACTTACGCGCGTTAGTCGCATTTGCTACGCGCTTCAGAAGCGATGCAAACGCGCGACAGCATCGCTACTAACGCGCGTTAGCATCGCGACTGATTTTTGGTTACGTGGGTACACAGCTAGCGACCGCTCCGCGACTGTATCGATGCGAACTCGCGACAGCCGCGCGTCTGCAGCGCTGCAAGAAGTCGTCGTGGGCGCAGGCTCTTAGATGCGTCAAGCAATACGTCATAGTACCTGTAGTGTCCAAGTTTCACCCACACCATTTCACCGTAAAGCGGCAATCGGCCCGTCTCGCAATCTTCGCACATGTAGTTCCCTGGAGTCAAATAAAGACACATGATTTAACAACTGTCTCAATCATTTAGTAAATTGTCCAAAAGGAGCCTTAGAGACCCTTATCCTAACACAAACTTACAATAACCGGTTAAGTGCGAGTCAGACTCGCGCACGAAGGGTTCCGCACCATCATTGTACGAAAAGTACAAAAAAATACGTTTCTTGTATGAAGAAACCTATTTTTTCAATATTTCATGTATTTCAGTATTTCATTTATACTTTACTGCACAAAAAACATAAAAAACACGTAACATTTACAGAAAGATATGTACAAAGGCGAGCTTATCTCTAAAAAGAGATTTCTTCCAGCAAACCTAGGGATGACAGGAAAAAAACAGATAAAGAGAGGGAAGTCAGTGCACAAGTCAGTATTTGTTGGTGGAGCGGCAACAGATGTACACATTCTGTGAAAATTTCAAGTTTCTAGCTTTTACGGTTCGTGCTGGAGGGCCCTCTGACGGACGGACGGGCAGACGGACAGTGGAGGCTTAGTAATAGGGTCCCGTTTGGCACCCTTCGGGTACGGTACCCTGAAAAGGATCAGGACAGTATTGTAATAAATGTAGCACATTAATGTCCCACCGGCGTTACCTGAATACGGCTAAGATTGAGCCGTTCTCCACTACGCTGGCTCAGTGTGGGTTGTTGGAGGATTTTTTACAACTACTTTATAGCACCAAGCAGCGATAATACAGTTAAAGCTTAACATGTCATCCGAAACACGTAACGTCCGAGGTTGTTAGGGACATCATTTTGAACAACTTTCACTATGGGACCGACTTGATCAGAGCAACTTTATTTTTATTAACTCAGTACATTTCGGGCCTAGCCGCTCAGCTGATCTGTATGGTGGAGTGAAAAATAAAGTTGCTCTGATCAAGTCGGTCCCATAGTGAAAGTTGTTCAGAATGATGTCCCTAACAACTCTCTTTCGGCTTGTACACCTCTTTCTGTTACACCCTGTATAATAAATTACTTATCTCATTGGTACATTTTCAGCACTGGGATTCAAACGTGCGTTAGAAGCAAGTGTGAAACTCACTAGACAACGGAGCACTCTCAGATACAAAATAATTATTACTCGATTCAATGAAGAAACTAACCTAAAATGGCATCCATTATCATGCTTTCGCACTTGCACACTATAATAGCTGTCTTTACTCACACACGGGCGTACTGGTTGCAAAACAACCAGTCTTGATTTTCTATGACGCTGCAGCTATCTCGCTTGACGCGCTCGAATTCTCGTTATAAATGTTGATATCTATAAATGTAACTTGCCAAGCGCTGTTTGCTATGTTGCTTTACTTTGCTATTGTTCTGTTTTCTACTTGGAGCGTGTAGAATCGTCAATTTTCTGTCGATTTAACACTGTTTAGATGGATCGACAGAAAAAAATGTAAATGTTCTGCATTTTTTGTTGAGCATCAGCTGTTACTGTAAGTACAAGACGCCATTTTAGTTTAGTTTCTTCATTGAATCGGGTATACAACAAACACACTAACCTTCAGGCGGCTTGATGTTAAGGCACTCTGCGTGGAACGACGTAGGGCAGTACTCGCAACATATCAATGTGCCGCCCAGCGCACAGATGAAACACCAGCCTGTGTTGACATGGCACGGCACCTTGCCCGGCCTGTGGAGGCAAAGGGCGGTTGGAATCACGAGTGGAGAGAGTCATTCAAGCGTTGCTCGGGATGGTAATACTCTATAGCGCTTTTTAATCTACTGTGCATTACAGTACAGTAAAAAATTTATCGTATCGGGACGGGTGGTTTAAGTTTTTCGATTTATGGTTGGTACGGAAAGTGTTAATATTTTGTAAGATTAGGTACCTTGTAAATTACCGTGCAATGAACTTTTGACAGTTCAAAACCAATCTGACGCTGATGAAAAGAATAAGGAACTATGAAAAGTTACATTTGCGTTTCTAAGCTCTGCCTCCGAAACCACAGGTCCCTCTCAGTTGATTGGTACACCGGTCAGCACTGGGACTCGAACCCTCATCTCCTGCGTGACAGGCGAGCGTATACCCACTAGACGGAACGTCAGATCTTTAATATAAACTATGTAGTGATACACAAACTTACCTGTGCTCATAATGCCGAGGGCATATAATATGCGACGCGCTCAAAATCTTCGACCCGGCCGGCAGACATTTCGTGAACGAGTGATACGTAGCAGGGCATTTGACACATCTGGCCAACTTGTCCCCACTAAATCGGGTTCTGCAACCTCTTGGGTCATCCGAGACACATGTATGACACACGTGCCTCGGGCAAGTAAGGGCCTCCGAATGTTCTGATACTTTCTTATTTTTCGGTGGTTCCCCGGAGTTGAACTGCGTTTGAGGCCAGTGGTCTAGGCATTCGATGTGGTAGTACTTATGGCAGTGGGTTAAGTTGCAACGCTGCCGATGTGCGATCGAGTTTTTGGGCGATACCGCTAATTTGCAGACGAAACATTTAGGGATGTCATTAGTTTGGCAATCCTTGCATTTGAAGTTGGCATATTGGGACATGTCTGGCTGTTTCGCTCTAAATTTCAAATCAACGATCTCGCATTTTCCCGCGACCGTGTTGTCCCATTTCAGTTCCTCGTCTGATGAGTAAGGAGAGTCGTATTCGGCTTTGTCTTCTTTTTCTGATAACTCCTTCATTTTAAGAGCTAAACCTTCTTCAAACTTATCCGCGTCTAGGACGACGTTTGATTCGAGAGATTCTTCAACAGACATGCTATTGTCTTCAGATATGTCGTGAGATTTTTCGTCGCTCAGACTTCCCGAGTCATCGAGATTCTTAGGCTTGCGACCTCTTGGTTTCTTCTTCTTTCTTCCTCTTGTCAGTTGGACTGCTGCCACTGCTTTGACCACCTTATTATCGCAATCTACGTGAAACATGCCAGCACAGAGTCCCTTGCATTTGACAAGATTACCTGGACTCTGGCATATTTCACAAACTTTTTCTCTTACTAGGCCTTTGAATAAATTGGGCTTCGTCTTTAACAGCTCTGATAAAAAGAATTCCGCTTCGTCATACTCTTCTTCTTCTGCTACATTTTCTGCGTCATCTTGTAATTTTACTTCCACGGTTTTTTCTGTTAACACTTTAGCACTGTCGTTAACGGCCTCTGTAATATTTTGCTGTTCTGTTTTTACTATATCTGTGTGAGGTTGGGCTTTTTCCGTTGTGTTTTTAACACTTTCAGCAGACACTTGAGTACTTTTGGTTTTTATCTTGAAAATTTCAAATATCTGAAGTTCGTCTTCAATGTCATCGTCTTCAAAATAAAATCGTTTAGCAATATTACGCTTCGATTTATCTTTCGGGGCAGATTCTTCATTTATTACTGGGTTCTTTTCTTTTTTCTCGGCTCTTTTCCTGGGTTTTTTTGGTTGGCCTGCAGGCTCTTCTCCTAAGCCTTTTACTAGGTTGGATTGTTCAATGTCGTCGCTTTTAACGTGATTAGATTTCAAATTCTGCTCATACAGCCACGTTTTGTATAAGTAATTAGCTACATCATCTGGTGAAACATGAGGATTCTCGTCAATCAATGCGTCTTGACGCAGTTCTAGATATTTTATAAATTCCGGCTCTTCCATAGCTTTGTTTACTTCTTTTGATTTGTTGACCTTTTTTTCAGTCTCGGTTGCGGCTCGCGGTTTCCGTTTCTGTTTTTCATTTTCTTCTGATTTCTCAATAGATTCTACTGCTTCTTTGCTGCTAGATCTAACAATCTCTGCGAGCGGTATGTTATCGTCAACACTGCTCGCTATTGACAGCGTGTCTGATTTCAAATCCGCATCGGGATCCACGAGTATTTCAGAATGAGTTGCGACGTCTACAGATATTTCTTTAGCTTTCAATGTGGTAGGTATCTCTTTCTCAAGTATATCTTGTGCTATATTAAGAGCAACATCTGAGGCATCGATATCCATTGCTTTAATTTCTGGAGCCGTATCGGCAGGTAATACTGCTATTGGAGACTCCACGTGATCAGTACTTTGAAGCCGCTTTTTAAGAGATTCATTCACTGAATTAACATCTATAATAGTAGATATTTGGCAAGATTGCACCACTTCTGCAAGTGCCTTATTTTCTTTATACGACATTTTCATATCTTCCGTGAACATCTTAACTTCGATTTTTTCATCGGGAAAGAGATCCAAGCTAGAAACAGATAATTTGCAAGTATTGTTTGTTTCTACTACAACTGATTCCGATATTTTGATATCCTCCACATTAACTGAAGATTCAAGACAATCATTAAATGTTTCGGATGATAGTTTTACTTCTGTCTTGACATTCACTATATTCGGCATACCTGAGTTTTTAGCAACATCGATTGGGATTGGTGTGTCATCGCCGTTTTTAACATCCATATTTTTCTCGGTTTTTGGCTCAACGGTTAGTTCATTTTTGGCATCGAAAGCTATGACAGTGTTCGGTATTAAGTCCACTGAAAAAGGTTGAAAAGATGCGCTGTCACTATCTTTCGGCAGATCGTCTGGTATATTAGGAAGATGGTCGTATTTTGGATGTATATTACTGATAGAAAACTTATCCGCCTGTAACTTACATTCTAAAGTTTCAATAATCTTGTTGTTGGCTTCGGAAATATCGTGAGTTTGGTCGTCACTTGGTTGTAAATTTAATTCAACATTTGTAGCATTCTTCTTTGTTCTTCGCAAACGTAAGACTCGTTTGACCGACTTATTCACATATTCTATTTTTTCAGTTGCCGGCTTTTCCCCAAGTAATGCCACATCTATATATTTACTATCAGTGACGTCATTCGTGGCGATATTTGGTGTTCCGTCTATAATTGAATCTTGAATGAGAACATTGTCAGTTATATTTGAATTTGGGGATGAGTTCGATTCAAGAGCTTCATTAATAGTATCATAAATATTTTCAGTGTCTCCAATTTTCGTGTCAGCATCCATATTAGAGTCAATAAGACTTTTTTTCTGTTTGTCTTTTGTCTTCATCATTGCTCGCAAACATTGGATCACAACTACTGGTATGCGCGCATTGTTGGCACGAACGTCCTCTTTGTTTTTTACTTCCGTTGCTATATCGACATTATTCTTAACATTCCCAGTTTCATTTGAATCCGTGATTGGGGATGCGTTGGACACAAAAGTTTCATTAACAGAATTTTCTGAGATTTCTTGAATTTTCGCGTCACCTTGCATAGAGTAATCGAGATTTTTTGTCTGTTTGCCTCTTGTATTCCTCATTACTCGCGAAGGTTGGACTTCAACTATTGTTTTGATCTCTTTGCTGGCACTATCGTCGTCTTTGTTGTTTACTTCGGTTGCTTCATCGACATTATTCGCGGGATAATCAGCTGTTGTATTAATATTTGAGTCCTCCTTAACCTTATTAGGATTTTCTTCGATTTCATTTAGTGTTTGAGTAGATTCTGCAGATTTTTCCTTATTATTGTAGTCAGACAAAACATCAGTAGAGATTCCCAGACCATTTACTGCATTGGATTTCAGTTTCGGGCTAACTTCTGTCGTAGCATTGGAGATATTTTGAACTTCATTTGATGTCAAAGACTTATTTGCTATCGGAGAGATTTGTATCTCGTTTTGAGCTTTTTCACTCTCATCTAGCGTACAAAATATTTTGGATATACGAGCCGATTTTCTAACGTTTATAGGATTTTTTTTATCGCTTTTGACGATTTGGCTATTGGTGACAGGTACATTTGTTTCTCCTTCACGATTATTTACTTTTGAGGATTTCTTCAAATCCTTAATGTCTTCGTGACTATCGTTCAGGTCGCCATTGAGGCTTTTAGTTGGTTCAGGTAAAAATGCTTGTTCTGTTAATTCTCTGAGCGTAGCTGTTGAGTTGTTGGCATTTTCATCTCGGTCGTTACGTTTTGATTTACTGTCTATGAGTTCATCAACATGGGTAATTTCTTCATTAACTAATTCATTCATAGACGTTTCTTCTGCAACCTTAATTTCTAAAGCTCCATTTAACAAACCGGGTTCTATAACAAATTCATTGCCTTTCTTTGTACATGATAGTATCCCATTTTGTGAATTTTGACCCTCTGTCGTGTTTTCAACGTCTAATGAGACATTAACATCTAGTTCAGATGTTTCCACTTCCATTGGTTGATCTTTATTTAGTACATCTTCATCAACATCCACATCCATATGTGTCGGATCAACCTCGGGGGCGCCACCGCTTGTACCATCTAATACTTTTGATGCAACAACTGTTAAATGAGAGTCCGTTATCTCTTCTTTCGTAGTTACAGGGATTCCACAGTCAGGTTCAATTTCACTTTCATCTGAAAACTTACACTCAGTCTCTACTTTACATATAGTACCAATCCCAGGGGTAGGTTTCGTTTCAGCTGGCACATCCTCATCCGTTGTTTGTTTGTTATCTTCGTCAATATCTGTCGATGAAATGTCTTCACCATTTTCGTCTTTCATTTGACTCAGTTTTGCATAATTGTGTTCGTTTAATGCTTGTGCTCTGGTGATTCTTATAGAACCTAAATCGCTACCAGACCTCCTAAGAGGATACGGTTTCTGTGGAGTTACTTTTGCGGGCGTATTATTGCTTTTCTTACTACTGTTCGCTTTGGTATCGACAAATGTCTTCAATGGTGTGTCAATTTTTGGCTGTGGTTTCTCTGGCGTTTGTGACTTGGCTTTCTGGAGCCAAATATCCATATGAGATTGCTTCTGTATCACAGAAATGCCTGTTTTCACAGCGATGTTATCCAGACATGCTGTCACAACATCTGAAACGTCTAGAGACTTCTTTCTGTTTCCTGTTTTATCTAGATCATCGTTCTTAGTATCGTCTTCTGAAAACAAAGTATCATAGAGGCTCTCGCTCAGTGATACATCACTGTCCGTTCTAGCAACTCTCTCTGTGGTAATTTCGCCTCTACTTTTTGTAGGTGTGGGTTTGTATATCCTTGTGTTACACAACATTTCATTTAGGCCGTCGAGTCTCAGCCGCTTCGGTTGACGTAGAATAGTTTCTGCTTCCAGAACTGCCTTGTTCCATACTTCCATTTTCTTATCTGAGACGAAGAACGCTGCATACAATCGAGGGTCTTTTTTCTTATCCTGAAACACAGAAATTAGTTTTTAGGGTTCCATACCCGAAGGGTGCCAAACGGGACCCTATTGCTGAGACTTCGCTGTCTGTCTGTCTGTGTGTCTGTCTGTCTGTCTGTCTGTCACCAGGCTGTATCTCATGAACCGTGGTAGCTAGGCAGTTGAAATTTTCACAGATGATGTATTTCTGTTGCCGCTATAACAAAAAATACTAAAAACAAAATAAATTAAATATTAAGGGGGGCTCCCATACAACAAACGTGATTTTTTTGCTCATTTTTGCTCGATATTGATAATGGTAGCAGGTAGACGCTTAAAATGTCTACAATATATTGAGTATATTATTTACTTAAAAATAAATAATTAAATTAAAATTAAATTAATATTTAGGGGGGGCTCCCATACAACATGTTTTTTTGTTTGCGGTTTTTTATAGATAGTGGTACGGAACCCTTCGTGCGCGAGTCTTACTCGCACTTGGCCGGTTTTTACTTATTAGCCTTATCACTCAAGCGTCCGTAAAAAAACGACGACTTGTGATTGTAAACCTTATGCCTTGTTAAGAAAGTTGGAAACCTATAAAAAAAAAAGTGGCCAAGTGCGAGTCGGATTCGCTCATGAAGGGTTCCGTAGTAGCACTGCATCATAATACACCCGATACACCTAGCATAATACACCTTATACACCTAGCGAATATCACTGTCATTCTTCATCAGCAAATAATTACGTTGTTTTTCATATAAAAATAATCATATTATTTTATAATAAAATGATTTATACATATCTTAAAAACTGCTTATTTTATTTTGTTCAAACCAATTTTCGTTGAATGTGTATATTGAGATACACAGCATTTATTTTTCACTCTCTTACTTTAAAATTTAGAGGGGGGGAGGGACACCATTTTTTCCACTTTGAAAGGGTTTCCGAATACATCTACATACCAAGTTTCAACTGTAGCCTTATAGTTTCGGAATAAAGTTGCTGTGACATACGTACGGACGGACAGACTTGATGAAACTATAAGGGTTCCTTGTTTCTCTACGGAACCCTAAAAACAGAATAAAATAGTTGGGCCTATTGTGGACGTTGGACGTTTGGTAATCAAATCAGGGTTGTACAGTAAATAAAGTTATGTCTAGTGATAAGCTGACAATAATAAGTTATAAGCAGCACATTCCTTTGTAAGCAAGACTAGTCATTTATGCATATGTAGGTCAGGGTATGTCTGGTCGATTATACATTCAAATTGAAGGAATAAATAAATGAGTGGGCACAGATTACTAAATAGTTACTACGTTTAACAGATACTTCACTCAGTAGGAATTTTCCAATACCTACTGCTATAATAGCCTACTCCGCCTCCGTCGCGTCAGCAACCGCTGCATGCTAAAATGTGCCTAAATGCTCAAGCGTACAGTTGTGATCGCCTCGCACCGCGCGATCTCACACTAATCGCAGGGCTGCCTCGCATCGCAGATACTCGTACGATACGAACACAGTTCAAAACGTGCGTGCGCTTGGCTTGCGACAACCATACTGACTCTCGGGCGCCCGGGCCATAGCCGGGCGCCCGAGAGCTCGGTAGGTAATTATAGCGCGCGAGTACATTCAGTGACGGAGGCCTGGTAAAGGCCTACGCAGACCGGGACGGCATGGCAAGTTTTTACCAATGGACATTCAAACATATCGATATAGAAATAAGACATAAATTGCTATGGTTTACCATGTCAATTTGTGTCTTATTTCTGTATCGATACGTTTGAATGTCCATTAGTAAAAATTTAAATCCCAAATCCCTTCCAAGCCGTCGCAGTCTGCGTAGGCCATAAGCGACACTAACCTCGCGTGTAAAGTTGTCCCGGGTCGACTCAAGCTCTGCCAGCCCCGTGAATGGCCGCAGCATGTTGTCCACGATCCAGCTGCGGCGGCCGTTGTCTCCAAAGAAGTTCACGTGAAGAACGTCCCTCTCCACACGACCAAACACTGCGGGGTGCAAACAGAAGTAAAGTAAAAGTAAAAAGAAAAATAATCGTTTATTTGCAAGCAAGTGTACATCATGGATGGAATGCCCTCAAATTAGCGTGACCTGGGTCTTGAGAGACAGACAACATACAATAGAGCTCGTCTAAGCTGAAATGACGCGCCCCACTCCTTGGTTTCGTGTTTACTTGTCATACAAAACCAAGGAGTGGGGCGCGTCATTTCAGCTTAGACGAGCACTACATAGATAATTTACATACTCCTTTTATGTCGTTATGTTGAATAAAACAATAGGCTTGTGGCCTGTCAAGTCAAAATAGATACTTTTTATGAACTGTCAAAACGGAACTTTTGTTCCCGAGTTCTATGAAATACCTAACAGAATGACGTCATGTAAAAGTGTCATCAAATGCTGTCTTTTTTTGCACAAAATTGACTTTATCAAATATATCTGCTGGAAATATAAAATTCTGAGAATGTCAAGCCATTTTATACATAATGCTTCAATTTAAGACTTGTTCCTAGATTTATCGCTTTGGTAGGTGTGACGTATTTTGTATTCATATGGCCTTAGACCTTAGTCTATGCTGACAGTAATTTTAAGGAAAGCCAAAACTACACCATCATACATCTGGTTAGCATTATAAAAAGGTGAAATAATTTAACTTACTCTTCTTTCTTACGAATGTGTCTGAGAATGGATCTCTTGTGACAATGCATGGCCAAAATGGATAAGTTCCAACTCTTGACCAAGCCAAGTCTCCCACTTGGTACTGAGATTTCGCTTCCATTTCAAAAAGCTCGCTTTTTGTCAGGGTATTTGCTGTCTCTTCCTTTTTAGGGCCAATAGTCTTGCTATCCTCAGTTTTAGGCACAGGAATCTTAGTTTCTTTATTGTCACACTCCTCTTTTGTAGACACTGATAATTCAGATTTCTTTTTTACTGGTTGACTTTTATGTTTTCTCTTGGACACAGAATTTTTATTATCATTGTTTTTTGATGTTTTGGACTCAAGCTTTTGGTTTGACTTTTTCTTCTTCTTACCAGTATCAAAGTCTAGGGTTTTCACCACTGATGAGTTATCCACATACCCAGTATGCTGCTCATCTTTCTCCAAGCTATACTTATCTGAGGATCTTTCTAGAATATTATTCAGATGTGTGTTGGATGAATAAGGGCTCTTCGATGGTGAGAACATATTCTTTAGTATGAAGGCAGTTTTTTCCATTTCTCTGCTAAGATCTAGTGTAGTGTACCCTTTATTGTGTATCATACTTTGAGATACTTTTTTCTTTCCTGAACTAAAGCGGCTTAAAGCAAGATTTTTGTTTTCAATGCTCTCGATTTGCACTTCAATATTCAAGGGTACTGGAGTGCCTGGTGCCTCTGATGACGTTATGGCCTCAGTGGGTCGAGTAGGGGAATTTGAAGCATACATTTTATAGACTGGAGATGCAGAAGCTTGACTTGCTGGTGATTTGAGATATCCAGAAACTGCTTTGTCCGTGTCCGAGAACTCGGGGTCGATTTTAACTCGACGAAAGCGGCCATATCTGCTTATGTTGGCCGTCACATCTCCATTTGTTACTATAGATGTAACTTTCTCTGTCATGTTAGTTTCTAGTTCCCGTTCAACTAGGGATCTCCTTTTGGGTTTGACCACATCTTTAGATGTGGATGCAGAATTTGTCTTGGTTACGTCCAAGGCACTTGCTTTGCCTTCAGTTTCATCCATTTTGGGAGGTTGCTATGCCATCTGGAAACGTAAAAAAGTTGACAACAAAATTTCATGAAACTGGAATATGAAGGTTCTAAAATTGCGCTTATTATAATACTTTCGCGTCAACAGCAGGGAAAAAATTGGATTGAGTGTCGGCAGGTTGCTATAAATAGGATTTTATCGCCAATAATCGTCTGCATGAGACCTCTCTGACAAAAGAAACGAAACGAAGTTATTATTCGCGAGGCTATTAGGTTATTCCATTCTACACACGAAAAACACATTGAAAATACAAATGTACAGCAGATTTATGAATTAGATAATGAATTGTTGCCTTACCTTAATAATTCAGTGAGAACAGATTATGACACAACTCGCAAATAGCGCTCTACAATATGGGTGATAGCCCAGACCTATTCAGTACAAATCACAACACATCGAAAACTTGGGTTCCATATTTTCACAGCCTCCGACGGAGTAATAAATGTTGTAACACTTGTTTCACGAAGCCAATACCCAGTAGTTACAGAAATAATAACAAAATTGGCCAGCGCCGGAATAGCATTCGAGCAAAGTCCTAATTTGATACGAGAATGGACTAAGGCAAGAGTCACACACGCGCCATTAGAATTTAGACCAGCGAAATCACTCAAATAAATACAACACGGAATCTCAATTACATGCGTACCGGACGTGAACAGTTCCTAGCCATGTTTCAAAAACCTGTTTTTTCCAAAACATTATCTATTTTCCGATTTTCAAAAGAAAATAAGTTCAGGAAATGCCAGTGCCGCGAAATCTACGGAATATATTACTGATCTCAAACTCAAACTAGACTGATATTTATATTTATATTTATTTATTTATATTTTAGTAAGTACCTAGGTATAATGTTATTTATTTTGATGTGTTTTATGTTTTTGTGTTAGTTTATAAGATATGGAAATTTTATTTCTGGAATAAAGTTATATTATTATTATTATTATTATTATTATTACGAACGAACGAATGTGTGCGTGAGCGGCTTGTATTGTATCTATTCGACAAGGATTATACATATACACTAGGTAAACATAAAGAACACACATGCAAAGTTCAATGGCTTGCACTGTTTTACCGACATCTACATATTTCAAAAGAAATTCGTTTTCGCGGTGGTGCCTGTCAAAATAAACACCACAAAATAATCCTTGTGCACGAGCATATTTTATCGGCATAATTAATTTATAAAAACTTTTAACTCTTAAAACCATCTAAGTTTTAAGCAATGTAAAATGCATTCAATATTGCACGTTAGGAGGCCGTGTTGCTTTATGATATGAATCATAAATTATGATAAGCGACTTATCAAAAATTTCGATCGATGATTCGATCGATGTTAGGTTCAGACAGAAGGTTACACTGTTGGTTGGCAGCCCTGTCTGTCAAGTCAAAGACAAATGTCAACCCTTAGTGTCAGTCAACCGTGTCAACCAACTACCAAGGTCGCGTTCCGTGACATCGCCGTCAGCGCCATAATCGATTGTACACATTATTACCCGTTCGCTGTAGGTTTGCAGGTGCGTGGGTGGAAATTCCACCTTACGCACAGATTAATAAAGCCCAACGCACCGGAAACCCTACAGCGAACGGGTAATACACAGCGCGAGAGAGCGTCTACGATTGATGCCATCGTTTTGTATCGCCAAAACTGACTCGAACGGCTTCGTAGACGCTGTAATCGATTTTGGCGTGACTCGAAACGGGGGGCATCAAGTGACAGACAGTGAGTGAGAGTGAGTGACAGATTCTATAGGTATCGTTTCCGACTTCCGTACATTTCTTTTCTTTCTTTTCCCATTTCGCATCATCACTGCAGTTGAGTCTGTAAAATGTCTGTGGTTGCCGCAACAGGGAAGGATGCCAAGCCAGTGGCTTACAGCCAAGCGGCGCTCAGCAACAATGCAGCCGTCGTCGAGTACTGCCGAACATCCATGGCTGCATTGTCAGGATCCACTGCTGGTAATTTTACAATAACTATCACATCTACTCTGGTCAAAGGGGCTGCACCTATCATGCAGGTTCGAACCCCGGTTTTCACATGGTCACCAAAGAAATAAATTAGGTACAAACTTACCACACGTACAACGCATGATTTAGCGCGGATGGCAATCATCGTGAGAAAATCATCATTTCTCTATAGCTGCGGCGATGCCATTTTCCCCTGACACGGCAAAGGGTACCGTTCTTATACTGAATAAGGGTATTATATGGCCCCAAATGAGAAAAGATGTGACCCTAAGTTTGTAACTCCTATTTGTCCAACTGTTGTAAATTTGGTAGACTGTATCATAGACTGTATGAACTAAATCTCCATTCACAGGTGTCCTAGGCCTGACCGGTGTCTACGGGTTTGCCTTCTACATCCTATCAGTGGTGATACTATGGGTCATGTTCATCATCAAGGCGGGGCCTAACTGGCCCAAGTTTTACGTCTCCAGACAGAGTCTACTGACGAGCGGCTTCTTCGGCGGTCTCTTCACATTTGTCCTATTCTGGACATTTATTTATGGAATGGTGCATGTGTATTGAGATATTAGTTAGGGACAGATGTCATAAATAATTTGAATAGTTTGGCTGAGTATAATTGGTGCCCGGATTGGTTTGATTCCTTGATGTGGAGTCCTGTAATGGTGTATCCTTTACGTCTACTTGGTTGAGTAGTTTCTAGTAGACATTATACTCAACATCAAGTTACCAAACCCTAAACTCGCACTGCTACCCTCATACCAAAAAGGTAAACAGTAGAAAATAATATGAATATCAATGGCTTTTGTACTCATCATTGTTGTTTTTGGTATGAGATTAGTAATTCAAGTAATAGATTGAGATGTCTGGTAACATTTTGTAAGATATCCTGAATTAATTACCTATGTGTGATATAAAATTCTCTAAGGAGAAAACTAAGTAAAATAATTTAAAGTTTGCAAAGTATTGCAACGGCAATGGCTTCATGATCATGATTTTCATTGGTTATTTATGTATTTAGTTTTAATCCCCTTGAGAGTATAACAGAATGTTTATAATATTATTGGAAAGTTTTTATTTATTAAGAGAAATTGTACAAAGGCAGTTTAATTATACAGAATATAATAATCCCATTTTCCTAACAAAACTTTACTGCTTATGCTTAGTCAGAATTCAAAAAGTTTTACTGTGTGTCAGTTACACTTTTTGAATAGTACTCAGCTCAGATTCCATGATTCACTATGGATGATTTAATTAAGTTAAGATTTCCTAAGTAAATCATTCAGTAACTGGTTTGCCGACACATCTTATACAATATATAAGTATATGTATAACAATGGTATAGTATATGTTTCTGTAGTATATGTATAACAATAGTTCACCATTGTTCGGTCATTCGAGCGGTGTGCTTCTGAGAGTGAAGGGGTTAAGTCATCCTTAGAGTACCATTGTCTACTTACTGAGTTGAGTATGGCAGTAAGATCAATACATATAAATAAGCTCCTCTGTTGTATGTTTTCCATTATCATTATCATCATTATACATATTATGTATACAGGTGTAACAGAAGGGTGTAGTCATATTTTACGAGGTCTTTAGGGAGACCATTGTGAGCAACTTTTACTATGAAACCAATTTGATCAGAGCAACTTTATTTTTCATTGCTCCATAAGGTTTGTTCCGGGCGGTCAGCTGATTTGTATAGAGAAGTGAAAATTAAAGTTGCTCTGAACAAATCGGTTTCATAGTAAAAAGTTTCTCAGAATGATGTCCCCAACAACGCCCTAAAATATGACTACACCTTTCTGGTACACCCTGTAAAAAAAACTCACCTTTTGGTGGTGGAACATTGTTAAGGTTTTTAATAGATGCATTTAATAAATTACTCATAAACTGAACTATTTTATAATGTTTATTTTATACATAAACTTAGCTTGTTTGATTAAGGCATGGTTACCTGGGTTGGCTGTCTTAACGTTTTGGAAATTACAGATGTAGAGAAGTCATTCAAAATTTGTGAAGGTATGTACTTCTTAAAAACATGGCGTCATATGGCGCACATAGTCACATTGTCATGACGCTGTAGGTACATCAGTATTATATAATCTTTGGGTACATCTATCTGATGCTGAATGACCAGTCAGTATATACTCAGTCGGTATCCTAGCTCAATAACTTTTAGCACAGGGTGCTCATCCCATACAAATTAGGATTAGTAACCATTCGTAAAAAAGATATGGCGTGAGGAGTAAGATTTGTACTTTAAACGCCATGGTTTCAGTTAATATACTTCTAGGTGGCGCTAATCTTAGAATAAATCCTATATATCTTAGCGCCATCTCGTGGTATTCGCAATTTTTCGATTGTGCTGCACCAAGCGATAATGGCCTTGAACTAAAGAAGCTTCCGTAGCATCTCAGTTTACGTGGTGTCATATTTTGTTCTAGGTTGTCTATCTGTATTAGTATAATATTATAGTATCTGTGCTTTTGCTCTCATCTCATCTCTTTGCTAGCTAGACCACTGTTCTCAGACTAGTTCGAAAACGCGCCAACAGACGGCGTTGGTGACCTCTTGATTTGATATTGGTTAGGCTACCAGTGGGCTACCACAAAAATCACAACTTGGATTATTTTATCTATTAACTTATATCAGGTTTCAAGCTTTTTGTATTTTGCAATGCAATAATTTTACGCTAAAAGAAAATAATGGTAGGGCCTTAAACAACGCCATCTGACGTGATGAATAAAAAATAAACGGTCAAGTGTGAGTAGGACTCGTGCACCAAGGGTTCCGATCACACTTGTAGTGTGCAGGTAACATGTGTAATTAGGCTTTTACATAAAAAACTAAGGTATTATGTCATCCATGTAAACCAATTTAAATACTCAGTACAAAGACAGAAATTTGCAGTTTTCAGATTTTGCCCTTTACTTGTGCTAAAGACCTTGCTTTGTACCAAATTTCATGATTTTAGGCCTTCGGGAAGTACCCTATGTGGCGTTCCGCCTCTTTGGTTTGATGACTAGTGGTTGCGTAGCAACGATTTGTTATTCTGGTCTAGACTCGCGTAATGTCGCATGTGATTTGAGATACAGTAAAATATATAATAATCATCAGATGGTGTCTTATTCAGTCACGGCAATGGTTAGGGATTCTCCAAAGTGGTGACCCCGACGTGATGCGCAAAAAAATAAACAATAGTGCAGCAGTTATTTAATTATTATTATTTATTTTTTGGTAAAAAATTTGGTGCGCGTGTGAGGTGTGAGGTCCCGAGATTTCGCCGTCATCAGAGATCATGCTAATTGAGAGGATGCTGTGCGGCTGGTTAATGCACGCGCTTTTTCAGCACTATCTACATCAGCAATCATGAGCTGGCGGATTTTCATTCGGCCGAGTGAAACCGCCTTGCTTGGCGCACCTATTTAACCTGCATTGCAAGGAAGAATCCGATGATGACATCTACGTGACGTATGACATCTCTTGTCACCTGTCATTCTAACATCAGCTGTCCGTACGACTTATAAACATTGCTGACAAACATTTTAAAACTGCGGTGTGATGAGGTTTTATGAACTTTTACGAACGATTTTCGTTTATTCGTTTTTAATGTGTGTATAAGTGTGTATTTTTTATTTTACCTTTTGTATAACCATTGTATTTTCTATTTAGGTTTTCTAACTCCAGTCTCCACCCCTTTCAGTCGATATAGGTAGAGATATTTGTGTGATACTCCTTAAACATGGCTGAAGCAGAGTTGAGGGATCGGCTGCAGAGGCTGGAGGCGACCAATGCGGAGTTGAACCTGCGATTGGATGCTGCTAATATTGCCGCTAATGAAAGTGTAATACCACCTTCGCAGGTCTTTAAGGTTTCCGTGAAGTTGCCACCATTCTGGCCCGACCGTCCGGCCATATGGTTTGCTCAGGCGGAGGCAAACTTCGAAATAGCTGGCATAAACGCTGATTACACAAAATATAATTATGTGGTAGGTGGTTTGACTGAACGGGTAGCCATGGAGATCGAAGACATAATCTCGGCCCCACCGAAAGAAAACAGGTACATTTACTTGAAGGATGAGTTGATTCGCAGATTGTCAGTGTCGCAGGAGAAGAGGCTTAGCCAGCTACTTGGCGACGAGGAGTTGGCTGGGCGTAAACCCTCGCAATTTCTGAGACACTTGCGCACCCTGGCAGGCTCTAATTTGAAGGACGAATCGATAATAAGACAGTTATGGTTAAGACGACTGCCTGCAAATATTCAGACTATCCTCACCGCGCAGGCGGACCTTCCGTTAGAAAAAGTGGCCGATATAGCGGACAAAATCGTTGAAGTTTCCCCAGGCACGTGGGGTTCGTGCTCCGTCATTTCACCTGGCCCTACTCTGGAGGAACAATTTAATGCTTTAGTCACACAGGTCAGCGAATTGTCCCGCCACGTTGCCGCGCTGTCAACCAACAACAGTCGCCGATCGCGCAGTCGCAGCG
This sequence comes from Argyresthia albistria, assembly GCA_963457715.1. Classification (NCBI taxonomy): domain Eukaryota; kingdom Metazoa; phylum Arthropoda; class Insecta; order Lepidoptera; family Argyresthiidae; genus Argyresthia; species Argyresthia albistria. The sequence continues at coordinate 7,848,701 of OY735273.1, forward strand.
GATCGCCATCACGTAGATCAAGGGACAGCTCTACCGACCGCGACTCAAAGTGTTGTTGGTACCATCGTGTATTTGGGAAAAAGGCTTCAAAATGTATAGCCCCGTGTAATTGGAGCTCGTTTTCGGAAAACCGGCCAAGCAATCAGTAGTGGCGGCAGCCGATTGCGCGCCATCTGTTGGCCGTCGTCTATTTGTCACCGATAAGGTAACTAAACGCCGATTTTTAATTGACACAGGCTCGGATTTATGCTGTTATCCCTATCGATGGCTCCCAAGTCGGCGTCCATCCGCCGACTACGAGCTGACTGCAGCTAACGGGAGTAGCATAAAAACATATGGTTATTTTAATGTGACATTAAATCTAGGACTGCGCCGCGATTTTGTTTGGCAGTTTGTGGTTGCTGACGTCGACACAGCCATTATAGGATCGGATTTCCTTGCTCACTACAATCTTCTGCCTGACTGCCGGAGCCAAAAACTGGTCGATGGTATCACTGGACTTTCCTCACGCGTTTCAACTGCTATGTCTGACCAAGCAAGCGTCAAGGCAGTTGCCGAGGGAACATCTGTTTACAATCGACTACTGAGCGAGTTTCCTGATGTAACACGTCCATCTGGTTTACCTAGGGTTATAAAACATAATACTGTCCACTACCTTACTACCACTGATGGACCACCTGTTTCCTGTCGTCCTCGTCGTCTTGCACCTCAGAAGTTAGTTGTTGCCAAGAAGGAATTGGAGGATATGGTGCGATGTGGGACTGCAAGACCTTCGAAAAGTTCGTGGTCTTCCCCATTGCACATGACACCGAAGAAGGATAATGCCTGGCGTCCCTGCGGTGATTATCGCGCCTTGAACGCCCGGACTATTCCGGATCGTTATCCAGTGCGTCACATCAATGACTTTGCCCACGGACTCGCTGGTTGCACTGTTTTCAGTACACTTGACCTGGTAAAGGCTTACCATCAAATCCCCATGTTTGAGGAAGACATTCCGAAGACCGCCATCGTTACCCCGTTTGGCCTCTTCGAATTTCCCTTCATGACCTTTGGGTTACGCAATGCTGGTCAAACCTTTCAGCGTTTCATCGATGAGGTCACACGGGGTCTTGATTTCTGTTTTCCTTACGTTGATGATATCTTGGTTTACTCCACAGATGAAGCTCATCACTTGCAACACCTGCAGATTCTCTTCAAGCGCTTACAGGATTATGGTGCGGTGATAAACCCCGCCAAATGCGTCCTTGGTGCTAGTGAGGTGGTGTTCCTAGGTTATCATGTCAGTGCCGATGGCATCAGACCGCCCCAGGACCGAATCCAAACCATTTTGGATTTTCCACCCCCTCAGACGGTACAAGGCATGCGCCGATTTCTAGGCATGATTAATTACTATCGCCGTTTTGTTCCACATGCTGCGCAATATCAAGCACCTTTGACTGATGCTTTAGTTGTAATAAATGGTAAGGGTGCAAAGCCATTTCCGTGGACAACAGAGCTACTGCAAAAGTTTGAAGCCTGCAAGAGTAGCCTTTCCAGAGCCACCTTGCTTCAACATCCAATCGCTAACGCACAATTAGGCCTCTTCACAGATGCGTCTAGCGTGCACATCGGATCTGTTCTACAGCAACAAGTGGATGGTGAGTGGTTTCCTCTTGGATTTTTCAGTCGCAAACTGTCACCACAGAAAGCCCAATGGCCGGCTTATTACCGAGAGCTGTTGGCGGTGTATGAAAGTGTACAGCATTTTAGGCACATCCTCGAAGTTCAACACGCCACAATTTTCACGGACCATAAGCCGCTGTTGTACGCATTTATTCAACGTCGTGAAAAGCTTCCGCCCTCCCAGTTGAATCAGCTGTCTTTCATAAGTCAATTTACAACTGATATAAGGCATATCAAAGGTGAGGATAATGTGGTGGCGGATACGATGTCGCGCATAGAGGCCATTTCATTGGAAATCGGTTACGAAGCTCTTGCCAAGTCACAGCAGACTGATGAGGAACTTTCCTCTCTCCAAAAGTCTGGTTCTGGTTCTTCCTTGAAACTCACAAAAATCACCATCCCAGGCACGACAATCTCCATCACTTGTGACGTTTCTACTGGAAAACCACGACCGTATTTAACTCCTGAATTCCGCCGTTCCTTGTTTGATAAACTTCACAACCTAAGTCATCCCGGTGCCCGAGCGACTACGCGTCTTGTGACCGACCGTTACGTGTGGCCCTCTGTCAACAAAGACTGTAGGGACTGGTCTCGCTCTTGCACAGCGTGCCAGCTCAGTAAGGTGTCGAGACATGTCACTGCTCCTATGGGAAAATTTGATCAACCATCTGGTCGTTTCATGCATGTCCATATTGACATAATAGGTCCTTTGCCAGTATGCAACGAATTCCGTTATTGCCTTACGGCAATTGACAGAGTGTCTAGATGGCCTGAGGTATGGCCTATGCGCTCTATTACTGCCGAGGAGGTTGCCGAGACGTTCACGAGGGAGTGGGTTCCTCGTTTTGGAGTTCCCTCAGTTTTGACGACGGATCAGGGTTCGCAGTTTGAGTCTGACGTGTTTCGCCGACTCATGGTTCAGTTTGGCATCGATCGTAACAGAACCACCTCATATCACCCTTGTGCCAACGGCATGATTGAGCGCGTCCACCGCCAACTTAAAGCGGCCCTAATGTGTCATAATGACACGTGGATTAGGGCCCTTCCATTAGTGCTACTTGGCATGCGTTCGGCATACAAGGAGGATTTAAAATCTACTGCTGCCGAATTGACCTATGGTGAGCCTTTGAGATTACCCGGCGAATTTATAGTATCATCTCCTACCCCGAACCGAATTGAAAATACCGCCGATTTCGTCGTTCAATTAAGGAAGAAGATGTCACTAATTCGCCCGGTTTCGGTTTCACGTCACTCCGAGCCATCAATTTTTGTTTTCAAACAACTGGCAACGGCCTCACATGTGTTCTTGCGGGATGATTCCGTTCGCCGTTCCTTACAACCACCCTATAAAGGCCCTTATGAGGTTTCCGATCGTTCTAATGATGGGAAGACGGTAACCATCATCATCAAGGGTCGGGCAACTGTCGTCAGCATTGACCGTGTGAAGCCAGCATACCTAGAAACACAAGCGGTTGATCAGGCCCCTGTTTCAGTACAACCACAGCCTAAAAAGCCTCTGCAGAAGCCGCTAAATTCTCCGGCAGCTACATCAGCCCGGCCCTATACAACTAGGTCTGGCAGACAAGTTAAGTTTCGACTTTAGGTTTTTGTTTTATTTGCGGTTACCTTTGTGTATAAATCTAAACATTGTTATTTATTTCTGTGTGTGATTGTTCAGATGTTATAATTTTTGTGTAATTTTGGTGTCAATGTCACTTAATTAATGACTGTCATCTATTTATAAATTTTGCGCATGTTTTTAATTTATTTTTATTGCGATTTGTTTTGTTTTTTGATTCGGAAGATCGACAGACATACTTATTTGTTTGAATTCAGTTTTATGTGAAAGAATAGTTATTATTTTTTTGATTAATTAATGTATTAAATTAATCCACTCCCTAGGGGGGTGGTGTGGCGTTCCGCCTCTTTGGTTTGATGACTAGTGGTTGCGTAGCAACGATTTGTTATTCTGGTCTAGACTCGCGTAATGTCGCATGTGATTTGAGATACAGTAAAATATATAATAATCATCAGATGGTGTCTTATTCAGTCACGGCAATGGTTAGGGATTCTCCAAACCTATACCTTTTGAGTCCATTGCTATTAGCACAGATATTATAATACTATACTAGTACTATTAGATACTATGAAGCAATAAATAATTTGGAATTTGGAAAAAAAAAACCAACAATTTTACAGCATAAACGATCGTAACGTTCGGTTGCGTTGACCAACAAAATTGTTTTTTCACAGCTCTATGCAACCACAGACCATAACAATTGATATTTTCAGCTTGATACGTCCACGCGTTCTTGATATAAGATCGTGACACACGGAACAGACGGACGGACAACAAAGTGATCCTATAACGGTTCCTTTTTTTCCTTTTAAGGATCGGAACCCTAAAAATACCCTCCCTGAAAGCAATCCTGCGCTGTTAAAACACATCATTGATCTAATTAACTTTTTGAAAAACTGCCATTCCTCAATTCCTCATACATCAGCGTCCAACATCATCAAGACGCTTTTAGACTAGAGTTTAACGTAAATGCTTTTGATAGACTCCAATTACTGTAACAGTAGCCGCCTGATAGAATATTTTATTTTATTTTCATGAATAAATAAAAGACCCTTCACAAAGAGTGAACGAGTTTTAATCTGTCATACGAAATTCTCTTGGTCTACGGTTTAAATATCCATTGGCCGATAAGAGAAACAGTAGACGGATTCCGAATTTACCATACAGGGTGACATTTAATTAGCTGACCATATTTCGGGGAATGATAGTACCCATCATTATGAAGAATTTTCCCTAGAACATATGGTCGCAAACGAAAAAAATTTTTGCGTCTCCCATAGTAACTTGAAATCAACTGATCGGGGCAATGTACTGGGGGACGGAAAATGATTTTCATTTGCGACCATATGTTTCATAGGGAAAGTTGTTCACAATGATGGGTACTATCATTCCTCAAAATATGGTCATCTAATTTAATTTCAAATCAAATAGAGCCTTTTCACTTTTATTGGCAATGTTGTGCCCTCGTTTAACCAAATATTTTAATATAAGGTTTATACTTAATCGAAAGAGTGTGACGGAAATCACAAAGGACAGATCAAAGTGTAATACACAATCATTAATCGAAAGAGTGTGACGGAAATCACAAAGGACAGATCAAAGTGTAATACACAATCATTAATCGAAAGAGTGTGACGGAAATCACAAAGGACAGATCAAAGTGTAATACACAATCATTAATCGAAAGAGTGTGACGGAAATCACAAAGGACAGATCAAAGTGTAATACACAATCATTAATCGAAAGAGTGTGACGGAAATCACAAAGGACAGATCAAAGTGTAATACACAATCATTAATCGAAAGAGTGTGACGGAAATCACAAAGGACAGATCAAAGTGTAATACACAATCATTAATCGAAAGAGTGTGACGGAAATCACAAAGGACAGATCAAAGTGTAATACACAATCATTAATCGAAAGAGTGTGACGGAAATCACAAAGGACAGATCAAAGTGTAACACACAATCCTTAATCATTTCTTTATTGCACACAAACAATAATTACTTAGTTACATTACCTACTACGGCTACACACACAGAACAAGAAATACTTTGTAATCGTAATAGTGTACAAAGGCGAGCTCATGTCTAGTAAGAGATCTCTCTCTAGACAGAACTTAATTCCTGTCAATGTCTTTCGCTCGGGAACTATAAAGATACTTATTTGAGAGCCTATGTCATTCCGCCCTTAGTCTGAGTTGGACGAAATTAACTAATTTATGGCGAGAATCTTATAGGATTGTCTTTTGTTTCTGATGCTAAGCATTTGCGAGGGCCTAAGTATTTTAAAGTTTCGTGAAACCACAGGGTGCTCACCCCATACAAATTAGAATTAGTAACCCTTCGTCAAAAAGAGATGGCGTGAGGAGTAAGATTTGTACTTTAAACGCCATGGTTTCAGTTAACATACTTCTAGGTGGCGCTAATCTTAGAATAAATCCTATATATCGTAGCGCCATCTTGTGGTATTTGCAATTTTTCGATGGTGCTGCACCAAGCGATAAACCCTCGAACTAAAGAAGCTTCCGTAGCATCTCAGTTTAAGCCGGTCACATATTTTGTTCTACGTGGTCTAGTATAATATTATAGTCTGTATTAGTATAATATTATAGTATCTGTGGTGAAACTCAGGGTTACCCCCGGTTTCCCGTTCAAAAACAGGCAGCTAATCGACTGTTAAACCATTTTAAACGGCTGTCACAGTTTTTTTGTATGCAATTCTGACAGCTGAAATTGTTACCAGTAGATTAACAGCAGATTAAATGTATGAGAAACCGGCGGTCAGTCTCATATCGATGTCTAAGTAAGTCTCTCAGTATTCTATTCTAGGTCTAGAGCTCTAATTAGACCTAATAAAGTTGGTGATAATTTTACATCAGTGCAACTTGAGTAGCCATTTACATTATTTTACTCTTATAATGTTAATGCTCTTTCAAATTGTATTAATTTTAAAAGACGAAATTGTAAGTTAGTGCTCAGGATTTTTTATGTTCATTTAAAAAAAAAGTTGATTCCATTTTTTGGGAGGTGAATTAATAAAAATAATCAATGTAGCCCATTATTGTCCCCACCGAGGGGCACAGGCCTTTACCCGGATCCGAGTAAGATTGAGCCATACTCCACCACGCTGGCTCAGTGCGGGTTGGTGGAGGGGTTTTACGACTACTACATACTACGATAGTAGCAGCTTAACGTGCCATCCGAAACACGGAGTGTCCGATAAATGTACTTAAGACAAATTAATCATCTCATTGGTACATGGTCAGCACCGGGATTCGAACCTGCATCTCCAGCGTGAGAAGCAAGGTGAAATCCACTAGACCACGGAGCACACGGGAGATGAATAGGCATCACGAAAGATTTTGAATCAGTGCTGTGGGTACACATTTACTATTTAAGAAAAAAAAACTTTATTCCGGTAATAAATAAACTAAAGTTTAACGAAGTTTGAAGCCATTTTTAGGGTACCGTACCCGAAGGGTGCCAAACGGGACCCTATTACTGAGACTTCGCTGTCCGTCTGTCCGTCCGTCCTGTCTGTCACCGGGTCCGTCTGCACGAACCGTAATAGCTAGAAAGCTGAAATTGTCACAGAATGTGTATATCTGTTGCCGCACCAACCACAAATACTGAAATACGAGAGATATTGCAAATTAAAGGGGGCCCCGATACAAGAGACGTGTTTAGATACACTTACGCATTTCAAAATGGAGATCTTGACTGAAACTGTTTATTTATTGTCATAGCAACCATGTCATAGACACATATACTACACATTTAAATATGATAGCATATTTCGCGTCAACCCACATGGTTGTGGTTAGCCGGTATGATGTAGACTCTCAATCCGGAGGTCGTCGGTTCAAATCTCGTGAAGGCATAAACTTTTTAAATTTTCTTTTTGTTTATTTTTTATTGTTTTGAGTGCTTTTGATTTGTTGTACGATGGTACGGTACCCTTCGTGTGCGATACCGACCCGCACTTAACCGATTATTCTAATATTTTGTAATAGTGCGCGAAAAAAGCTCTCAGGTGTCATGGCGTCGGCTTTGATGTCACGCATAAGTAAACATGTCAATGTCCAAATGAGTAATCAGCATAAATCAGATGATGTTTACATTGTTATGACGTCATGCAGCGTCATGCGCTATGATTCCTGTTTCGATCAAAATGGCCGAATGCAGTATTTTAATTTTTCGTTGTATTGTAAATCATATTAATCTCAATGTTTTTAATCAAATTAAATTAGTTTTTTAAATCCTTTTAATATTTTCCCTTAGATTCATTAAATCTTTGATTATTTATTTGATACAGTCGTCAGATCTATTATGTAATTCTTATTCTGCCTGCCTGTCAAACTCAATACAAAGCCCATGGTGGTGGCAGTGGCACAACTGTGCCCATTTTAAACAAAGCGATTCAATAGTTCATTTTGCATGACAGGGGGCTGCCCATGTTCGCGGTTTCTGCTAGTTTATTTAATAAAATAAAGATCTACCTCTCTCTATGCTATTTTATTCTACCTACGTACTAATAAACTACTTCTATTCTATGCTATTCTACTTACGTATCTACCTACAGAACATAATTTAACAGAACAATTTTATTTCCATGCATCTAAATACGTCGCTATCAAAAAGTATTCAGAGTAAAATATTCAGACAATTTCCAGGTAAAAGCATGAAGCTTTCATGCTCTCGTCTTCGTCGTTTACACGTTCAGAAACTTTCAGTGCACTTTAGCCCCGTTACACGAAACAGGTCGTTCAGGGAGCACTTATCAAGTGGAGAGCGCATAGATACATTTTCCTTTGAAACACAACTCACCAATTTACGGGCGGAGGGGGACGAGGTAAGAGAGCTGTGATTGGTCAGCCGCTGCAAAACTGTCTGGCGGCCCGTCATCGTACATAGGTTGCGTATGCAAACGTTTGTTGAATACAACAAACGTTTGGCGAGCCGCATTCCCTCGCAGGCGCAGTCAATTGGATGTCTATGAGGTCGTAAAATGGGCGTGAGATAGAAAGTAAAAAGATGAAATATAACAGCCAAATTTTTATTTTATTACGAGCCTGTAATGTCCCACTGCTGGGCAAAGGCCTCTCTCCCCCTCTTCCACTCTACTCGATCCTGAGTGGTCTCCTTCCACTCTTTATCCCATAGACCCAACTCATCACTCCATCTCTTCCTGGGTCGGCCACGCTTTCTCTTTGCATTTTCTGGGAGCCAGTCTGTGGTTCTCTTAGCCCAACGATTTGGCAGCATTCGAGCAACGTGACCGGCCCAGTCCCACTTTAATTGGGCAGCCTTCTGAGCTACATTTATAAATCTGTCCGGGAGCGGACAGCCAAAATTTTATTTAAAATCAATGTTATGTACTTATTTTCCAAAAAACGCTGTCATAGATTGAACAGTAGCTTTCATACTAGACCTAGCCTGATTCGTGGATGATCGTGATATGCAGATTTGTTAAAGTTATGACATGACAGTCATATCTTTTGATTTTCAACCGACTTCAAAAAAAGGAGGAGGTTCTCAATTCGACCCGTATGTTTTTTTTCTATGTTTGTTACGCGATAACTCCGCCAATTATGAACCGATTTGAACAAATCTTTTTTCGGCGTATAGGTAATACCTCAAGGGTGGTCCCATTTAAATTTAATAATAAAAAAAACCGGCCAAGTGCGAGTCGGACTCGCGCACGAAGGGTTCCGTGCCATTATCTATAAAAAACCGCAAAAAAAATGTAAATATTAATTAAATATTAATTTAATTTTAATTTAATTATTTATTTTTTAAGTAAATAATATACTCAATATATTGTGAACATTTTAAGCGTCTACCTGCTACCATTATCAATATCGAGCAAAAATGAGCAAAAAAATCACGTTTGTTGTATGGGAGCCCCCCTTAATATTAAATTTATTTTGATTTTTAGTATTTGTTGTTATAGCGGCAACAGAAATACATCATCTGTGAAAATTTCAACTGTCTAGCTACCACGGTTCAGAAATCAGAAATCAGAAATCAGAACATTTATTGTGGATCGTAGTTTTAGATTAGTTCTTAATTTTACATATGTGCTTACGTCCAGCCATTAGGCATACAAACAGAAATACAATAAAAAATGCATACATATAAAGTCATAAAATAAAAGAATAAAAAAATTAAAATTGAATGTCAAAATGTCAAAATACATTACACACATAGCTGATTGGTTAAAGGTAATTGTAACGTCAAGATTAAGATTTGATTATTATTATGTCTACACAGCATCATTTCAAATATTCATCTATTGAGTAATAAGCCTCAACAGCTAGGTAATCCTTTAATTTCTGTTGGAAAAGATTCGGATTTTCTATATTCATGATCTGCACCGGGACCCTATTATATATTTTTGATGCCATACCAAAAACACTTTTATTGAACAGTGCAGTTTGGTGGGTAGGCGCATGTATTTTTTTGTTATTACGGCGGCTGGTGAGATTTTGAAAGAGCTGAGGGTTTGTTTTAACAAACATTATTATTTCATAAATATATAATGAGGGCAATGTGAATAGTTTATGGCGCTTGAAGAATGGTTTGCAGCTGTCTGTTCGTTTTAATGAATAATTGAAACAAAAAGTAAACTTTAGAAAAAACCGACTTCCACAAACCCTATTTGATTAGATTGAGTTTAATACAAACTGTAACCCCTTATCCCCCCACCCTTGGGTAATTAATTTTGTCAAATCCCATCTCAGTGCTACCCCACGCTACTAAGGAACCTCTGTACAAAGTTTCATGGCTCTAGGGTCCACCGGTTTAGGCTATGCGTTGCCTGCCCGTCAGCCACGCATTGTATTTGTACCTAGTATTGAGCAGATCTGGTGGCCATATGTGGTCTTCATCAGCAGTTCCGCATCACAATATTATGCTTACCATGTGCATTTGCACGAGTTATTATGAAAAACACAAAAATCACTATAGGTCTGCCTATAATATTTGAAGAGTTCCCTCGATTTCTCCAGGATCCCATCATCAGATCCTGACCTGGTGTTAATGGGACCACCCTTGAGGTATTACCTATACGCCGAAAAAAGATTTGTTCAAATCGGTTCATAATTGGCGGAGTTATCGCGTAACAAACATAGAAAAAAAAAATAAAAAAAAAACATACGGGTCGAATTGAGAACCTCCTCCTTTTTTGAAGTCGGTTGAAAAATAGACCTAATACATTTCTTTTGGGCATTAAAAGCACTGTCATTGTTAACTCCGTTACCCCAGAATATTATGCCATATCGTAGTGTAGATACTACAAATCCATGATAAGCCGTTAATACTGAGCTAACGTCCACAACTTTGCGCAACATAAATAGTGCGTAAGAAAATTTATTTAGTTTTTTGGTGACGCAATCTATTTGGTCTTTCCAACTTAATTTGTTGTCAATTTGCAGTCCCAAAAATTTTGTGACCTGCACTTCGTTAATGATGCTGTCATTATGTTTGATATTCAGTGGTGCCCGTTCCTTTAATTGTTTAAAATTCATTATGTAAGTTTTATTTAGATTTATCTTTAAATTATTATATTTGAGCCATGTAATTATGTCATGTATTGAGTTATTAATTTCATTCATGAGATACAGCCTGGTGACAGACGGACGGACGGACGGACGGAAATAAAAATTCAGAGAATTGTGCTGACTCGGCTTCGTAGTGAGTGTTGAACATTGCATCAAGGGCAAACCCAACGCCTAGAGATATTTGCCTAGTTGGAGGTAGTCTACAGAAATACAAAGTTCCATTCTCGGATGGACTGATGAGAAATAAATGGCGCGTGCCAAGAGAGCTATGCTTGCTATCTTTGTACAGTTAGCAACGTAATGCAGAGAAAATATCAAAACTTTACATAACATAGCGTCACGCCTTTTCCCATACGGGGTTGCAGAGGAACAACTGTGCCGACTTTAAGCCAGTGTTTTATGATCAATACTAGATTTTACTTGACCATGGGCCAGCACGTCGGCGTCGCCGCCGCAGCTATGGAGAATAATATTGTTTTAATTTTTTTAAGCTGCGTGGTGGAGGATCGGGTCTCAATACAATAAATATTATTAAGCATTCTAGTTTATTTATATTTATATATAACTCATAAACTATAGTAGGAACGCGTTAGCTTGGCAATAGAGAGCGTTGATCGTTACTACAACTGTACTCATATTTTGGATAGCGATGTATAAACGCTTTTCTTAGTAAACGTATGCGATATTATTATCGCACAAGTTTCGGAGTACAAGTCAATTTCACTCCAAGGTCTTGATGTACTCCGATAATAGAGGTAGTAGTAGTAACTAGCGAGCGTGCGATGCGGGCGCGGCGTCGGCACAAAAGCCTTTTGACCACAGAACATTTAAAAGTTAATTGTTCTGTGCTTTTAGACAACATTGACAATGACAACGCCCTCACTGCACCGCCCCGTTCCCAACCCACCGGGTGGTGTGTGAAGCGATATTGGGGGAAACCTAAAAAAAGTAAAAATGTAATTGAAAAAAAGATAATATAAATAATTGAATAAGTGCCTCGTGCTTATAAGGGTCCACACCGTACATAGTTTTTTTTTGTATTTAGCAGAATAAGGTTCTATATCGCATTCTGAAACAAACTGGGTTAAAAAACATAATGATACTTGCAAAGCAAAATACTTGAAAATAATACTTTCACATTTCAATCGTAAAAGGGTCTGTTGTCAAATAAAAATAAATAAAAAGTGTTATAAATAAATAATAATGATTCTAGTAAATCGAGATTATCTTACGGTTTTTCTTTTAAATAAAAATTATACGAAAACTTTGCGTTTTAATCTTAACCCTAGATATAAGTAATAAAGTTTAGTTGAACTTGAAACTAACTTGACCCAAACAAAGCTAAACATTTGATTATCTCTATAAAAATAATTTTCACATAGACCCTTATAGGAGGCACCCATTCAATTATTATCTAAGAATTTAAATAATTGACGGAAACCTGTAATTGGCTTTATATCGTAAGTTATTGAATTAACATTTTGTAATGATAAATGCTGTTGGCTTCCTGAATAAATAAATAAAAATAAAAAACACTGTTAATCACGAAGGAGCATCACGCACAATCTCCTATTTGACAGGTACACCTTGGCAAGAAATGCTAGATATTAAATGATGGCAACATTTGCAGACTACTGCGTGTTTTATTTGATTACATATTTGGTTTGTCAATCAAAACACGCAGTGGTACCAAAGACTTGTATAATACGATGAGTGGTACACTAATATTAACCACAGACGCTTTTAAAATATATTTATGTCGCGTTTTTGCTGACTCTACACCTCGATTAAAGAGAAAAGGTTGGAGGTAGGCATTCGGGATATTGACTGAAGCTCGATATAGCTCATAATTCCATAAATATCAAACAGTGGAATCGATTGTTGCATTGTTTGTCCGACGAGCCTATTCTAGGCATATCTATAGTCATAGATTATAATGAATCGCTTTGCGTAAATCCCTAAAATGGTTTGTCGAGGGCTGGATTTCATCAACAAAAAGTTATACGAGAATAACTATCACGGGGATAACTTGTATGACAAATGACAGTTCAAAATGAGGTGATGTGATCTAGGCTCAGACTAAAAATTAGTTGATTTCTCCAAGGATCTAGGTGTCACTGGTGTCTATGAAAAAGTAGAAGATATTCTCGAGTAAAAGTTACTCTTTCGTTCGTAAAATCCAGCCTAAGTTTATGCAAACCCCTAAATGAAAAGTTGTGATGCATGCCATGTATTTTTGACGTTGCGCTGTGACTTGCTGGAGGAATTTAATCAAAGTTTTTTTTTGTAATGTAGGTATGTAGGTGTATTTGTATATTGTGTACTTATTTAGTAATTTGGTATTTTATAAGTAGATTTTTTCATAACATTAGGTTTAGTTATTGTGCACTGACACCCCTCTCTAAGTATAACTATTTTTTCCCTGTAATGCCTAGGTTTGCTGGATGAAATCTCTTTTTAGAGATAAGCTCGCTTTTGTACGTATATTTCTGTAAATTTTACGTGTTTTTTATGGTTTTGTGCAATAATTTCGATTTGGTTCTTACGTTATTCTAATTAATTTTAACAACGACTTGACGACGACGTACGCCATTAACGAAAGACATTCCATTTTATTATCAGTTTGCAGTGCAGCTAGGCTTTTTTTGCAAACATATGCGTAGTTGGTAAGATAGATAGACATAAGGAATTCTTGGCGAATGTTAGCAGTCGAAACCTAAGGTAGACCGATTTTGTTAAGAATTAATTAGCACTAAAAAACTCTTGCATTGGAATTCGTATTTTACAATGAACTAGATACCTACTTAGGTAAATTTTAATTTAGAGTTAAACAAACATGGCTCATACATACAGTACATAGCACAGGCTCTCAAAGTGTCACAACACAAGTCACAATCGATATTGCAAGTTGCAATCTGCAACGGCAAAGAGTCGCAAAAAATGTTGTACTTAGCTGTAGTGAAAGAATATACCCACTAAACATTCCAATTTCTATAGTTTCATTAATTGAAACCAGTCCTCTGATCTAAAGGATGCATATTACGGATCAAAGGATAATTGGAATGGCCATAATTCTGAACAACTTTACCTAATCTAAGTCGCAGCCGTTTTGTTAGATCAGGCACTTTACCAAAATCCTATCGCCGTAATAAAGATCTTTTTTAACCGACTTTAAAAAAGGAGTGGGTTTTCAATTCGGTTGTATGTTTTTTTATCATTATGTTTAATATGTATCATCGAAACTGGTACTATTTATCAATCGATTTAATTTTTTTTTGAAAGGCTTTCTCAAAAGCTTGGTCCCATTTTTAAGGTTAAAAACAAGGAACCCTTATAGTTTCGTCAAGTCTGTCTGTCCGTCCGTCCGTCCGTATGTCACAGCAACTTTATTCCAAAATTATTAGGACTACACAGTTTAAACTTGGTACGTAGATGTATTCTATAAACCGCTTTACGATATTTATACAAAAACTGAAAAAAAAAATTAAGGGGGGCTCACCATACATGAAACTGAAACCAAAAATTTTTTTTTCATCGAACCTACCTGTTATATAGGTATCTATCATATATATTTATTTTTGTCTTTATGTTTAGGTATAAGTAAATTTTAGAATGCATATTATATATTTATGTATGCAACCTTTTAAATTTATTGTTGTACACATGGGTCTACCCCTGCTCAGCTATCAACCTCTCTCATCGAAACTTGGTTTGCTGGAAGAGATCGCTTTTTAGAGATAAGCTCGCCATTGTACACTTTATATTACCTACCATGATTTGTTAACTTTTTTTTGTGTGCAATAAAGAAATTATGAAATTATGTGTGGGCTGTTTATAGATAGGTCTTCAAAAATGAAGTGGAGGTTCCTAAAACCACCACCATTTCTCCTCAAAGTCAATCTTTAAAGAGACAGACCCATCCAAAGTGGAAAAAATTGTGTCCCCCCCCCTCTAACTTTTAAAGTAAGAGAGTGATTATTATTATTATTATATTTAGCCTATATCATCCCACTGCTGGGCAAAGGCCTCTCTTCCCCGTTTCCAGAGAGTGATAAATCTTAAAAAATATATGCTGTGTATCTCAATATAAACTTTCGATGAAAATTGGTTTGAACAAAATATAATACTTAAGCAGTTTTTAAGATATTAAACATTATTAAAAATCGCAAAGATAACTTTCTCATTAATTCAAACACTTTGAAAAACAAAGTTACTACACAAACATCCAGTCATATAATTACTTGCTGCTACGGAACCCTTCATGGGCGAGTTCGACTCGCACTTGGCCACTTTTTTGAAAATAAGGAATCGGTCCAGTAGTTTGGTTACAACATGAAAATATCTGAAAAGTATAAACGTGTTAACGGTAATCTAAATAACGTCCTGTCATTTAGTTTACCGTTATTACGTTACGTAGACTGAGCTGTACGCAGTTTACCGTTTACCGTTATTACGTTACCGTCCTGTCTGTGACTGAGAGCTGACTTAAGGGACATAAAATAAATAAGAGCATTTGTTATTGTATTTCTGTTTGTATGCCTAATGGCTGGACGTAAGCACATATATGTAAAATGTAAGAACTAATCTAAAACTACGATCCACAATAAATGTTCTGATTTCTGATTTCTGCGGTGCGAAATTGTAAAATAAAACATTGTGACAGACAGATTTTCTGGCAACTTCAGAAGACTTTTCTATGGAGCAAAATCAATAAAATTACGTTTCTGGGAAAGCAAAGTCACGCCAACACTCGTAATTTAAACAAGCCAGTGAAAAACGTATAGAAATAATACTCGTCATTCCGAGCGATTTGTGTTTTGCTAAAGGCTGTTTTTGCCTAGGGCGCCGACTTAAAAGAATAAAAAAAACCGGCCAAGTGCGAGTCGGACTCGCGCATGAAGGGTTCCGTACCATTATCTATAAAAAACCGCAAAAAAAATAATAGTATGGGAACCAACCTAAATATTAATTTAATTTTTATTTTTTAAGTAAATAATATACTCAATATATTGTGAACATTTTAAGCGTCTACCTGCTACCATTATCAATATCGAGCAAAAATGAGCAAAAAAATCACGTTTGTTGTATGGGAGCCACCCTTAATATTAAATTTCTTTTCAACCGACTTCAAAAAAAGGAGGAGGTTCTCAATTCGACCCGTATGTTTTTTTTTTTCTATGTTTGTTAGGCGATAACTCCGCCAATTATGAACCGATTTGAACAAATCTTTTTTCGGCGTATAGGTAATACCTCAAGGGTGGTCCCATTGACACCAGGTCAGGATCTGATGATGGGATCCTGGAGAAATCGAGGGAACTCTTCAAATATTATAGGCAGACCTAAAGTGATTTTCATAATAACTCGTGCAAATGCACATGGTAAGCATAATATTGTGATGCGGAACTGCTGATGAAGACCACATATGGCCACCAGATCTGCTCAATACTAGGTACAAATACAATGCGTGGCTGACGGGCAGGCAACGCATAGCCTAAACCGGTGGACCTAGAGCCATGAAACTTTGTACAGGGGTTCCTTAGTCGCGTGGGGTAGCACTGATATAGGATTTGACAAAATTAATTCCCCAAGGGGGGGGGGGGATAAGGGGTTACAGTTAGTATTAAACTCAATCTAATCAAATAGGGTTTGTTGAAGTCGGTTTTTTCTAAAGTTTACTTTTTGTTTCAATTATGATTTTTAGTATTTGTTGTTATAGCGGCAACAGAAATACATCATCTGTGAAAATTTCAACTGTCTAGCTACCACGGTTCATGAGATACAGCCTGATGACAGACAGACGGACGGGCGGACGGACGGACAGCGAAGTCTCAGTAATAGGGTCCCGTTTGGCACCCTTCGGGTACGGAACCCTAAAAGAAGTGCCCCTTTTAGGATCACTTTGTTGTCCGTCTGTTTAGTCCGTCCGTCTTTCCTTCCGTCTGTATGTAAGTACGTCAAGACTTTTTTCAAAGAAACGCGTGGAGGTAATGCCGATCTAAACTAACCAAACAGTGATTTATTTCCTTAATAAGTCTTAAATCTCCCTCAGCCTAAGACCTTTCTCGGCACCCTATTGAAATTATGTACATACACTTAACCTTACTAAAATCATTCCTAGCACGCTGGAAATAAACTTCAAAATAGCATGCGGCTATGCGTACGGTACACTGTACGAGAACATAAAAAACACCTGTATTCGAGAAAATACTTCAATCTACTGGAGTAGACTGCATACGTCATCGAGGTTTTAGGATGGAGACGCTTACCGCCGAAGTAGATTGTTTGAGCCACCAATTCTGCGGGTAAAGCTGCATCCAAATATGTTATTTTTTCCGTACCGTACCTCCGTTTCGTATCACACCGTCGGAGATGTTCGGACATGTTCGGTGTTACGGCGGTACAGACAGGTACACTCCGATCCATCGGGAGATTCGAGTCGTTTGTTACGCCCTCAGATCAATGAAACTCTTCCCTTCTGCTCGTTCTCCTGAACGGAAAAGAAAAATATTTGACGGTAAAGTTGGAGGAAGTTATGATTTCATCGAGATTTCATCCCTTACAATAGATGTTTTCAGACGTCTTGGTGTCACCTGTCATGCACCCTATGGGGGGTGTCTTGAAGGTTGTCAGGGTGTTTCGCCACCCTCTATGGCGGCATTAGCGTGACGGGACTGTTAATTTTTGGGTCGCGATGACGACGCTGTTACGGAACGGTGCTAAGTTACGAACAAAAGAACACGTTTGGACTGGACTTAACTCAACAGCTCCGTGTGCCTTTCCCTCAGGAGGTGTATTAAACTACTGATGGTAAACCATTATGTTCTACTATTGGGCAGATTTATAGTAGCAATATTTATCTTGTTTATGGCGTAAAGAATGTGACGAAGCTATATATAGCGCTGTCCCTGTATTAGTAATTTATTAATATTTTATTTCTGGTCAGTATAAAGAGCGGAGCCTGAGCGGCAGAGCGTTAGTAGAATTGGGCACCTGTAAGTTATTCTGTACCAGCCTGTACTCGTGTTTCCCTGTAAGTACTTTACCTCCCCCACCCCCGCCAAGCAACAAATAACTGGCAATTCCCGTTGGGGATTTCATTCGCAAGAAAGGCGCTTTTAGAACAAATTACTCTATGACATAAGTGGGATATAATAATGATAGATAGCTCGTATGTTGCTTGTTTTTCGTATTCTATGTGGTTGGTGGTTACTTAATATTACTTAGGACAGTCAGCATTTACTATGTTCTAAATGGTTTGCTGTTATACCAAACTATGCTATCATAAGTATAGGGTTAGTTATTTATTAGCAGGGGGTTTCACTTCGCTGAGTAAGGAATCTACGGCCGGCTGTACGCGCCAGCCGGTTTTTGTCACATGGTTGTCGCTCGGCACTCGGTGCGCGGGCTAGCCGCGTGAAAACAATGACGTCGAAAACAACTGAGTGCGATTCGCAACCCTGCGTGATCGGCATCGTGACAGCGGTTTCTAATGCAATATGAACGCACGTGATAAACGATAAGTTTCAATTTTGCATGCGAGCATATGCAGTAGCTTAAACAATTATTTTTTGCACCTAAACTTGACTTTTGTGCGGGAGTGAACTTCTGTACGTAGTAATTTCGTAATTTCGTAATTTCTTTATTGTACTCACATGACAGTTAAACTAGCTTAACATAGAAAAAATATGTACAAAGGCGAGCTAAAAGTACTATTAGTTATTCTGTGTTATTAGTGAGCTAGATAAAGAAGATAGCTATCTATAGATGAAATCTATCTTTAGAATCTAAAATGTTATTCTTTCGCCCCCTCCTTATACCTTCAAGAGGATTTTGCACTCTTTTTTGTGTCACATGCACGGAACCCTTCCTGCGGAAGAAACATACTCTCAGGTGATCTTACAGTTATGTTGTCTGCATCGCACAGTTATCAGCATCGCACAGTTGTCAGCATCGCACAGTTATCAGCATCGCACAGTTGTCAGCATCGCACAGTTATCAGCATCGCACGCCCACGCACCGTACGCGCCGCATTTCGTAAAATGTGCGAGGCTATCAATAAGTGCGGCGCGCGCGTACTATGCTGACACCCTGTGTACTCTCTTTCTTGGCAAAAAGGTTTAAATTACTCTCTATTTTGGGCCAAACTTAAGCAAAAAGGTTTAAAATATGTGGACAACCTATTTTATGACACAACAAATAGAGCTAATAAAGCTAAGACCGCACTAGCAAAAGCAGAGCGGAGCGACCCGATGCGACAGCGCACCACAAAACATTATTTCAATGCAAACATATGGAGCAAACCGCTAGCGGAGCGACACAACACGACCCTGCGCGACAAAGTTGGGAAACTTGACAAAACTTTCGCAGAGTGGCGCTACCTCACGCCCTCGCCCCTGTCTCCTCTCTCTTTCTCTTTCGTTCTTTGAGCAAATAACGGGTGAAACTGTCGCTCCCAGTCGCTCTGTACGTTATACCAAATGACATTCAAAACTATCGCGTCAGGTCGCCCCACTCCGATGTCGCCAGTGCGGTCTTTCCTTAAAATACTAAAATCTATGTCTATGGCTACGTCAATCTTCCAAGGAAAACCCACTATACAAAACCTACTGATCTTTATTCTCCGTATCTCCCCAAGATCTACCCATATATTTACTTGAAGAGAACCTATATCAACCTTACCCCTACTACTACTTCTCTAAAGACAGTCAGTATTTAAAATTGTGCTATTCAGTCTGCGTTGGGGCTCGTAGAACTCATAATAACAGAGTTTACTCTCTCGAATACTCTCAATTACTACAAAATGATATTAGAAGACTATCTAGCAAGAACAGACCGCACAGTGGCATTCCGAATGCACTTAAAATCTGGATCCTACATCGTAGTGATTGTAAGCACTGTAAGTAAAACCACAGAAGAGAAGTACTAAGTACAGAACGGCCACTCCCTTCCTCGCGCTGATTCAGATACCGCACCCCACCCCTGGCGCCGGAGGGCGAACCACAGGCTCTTTGAGGCGCTGAACGCACACATTCACAAACGAACATGAACGAGTTTGCGCACACATTTGCACGTGAACAAACGTCATTTGGCTATGTAGTAGTAACAAGTGATTATTTTACAAGCGTTCTATGGAGTGACCGAGATGTGGTAAAACTGCAATAGCTGGCTCCCTAAAGAGGCAACATTCCCATTTGCCGCGCGGCAACCAGCTCGGTGTCACAGCAATGCTGCTGCGCACGGCAAGCCCGAGTCATGTTCGGTAGTTCAGTCGATATTCATTTCAAACTCAAGCAAATCTCGAGAAGTTATTTGCACAAGAAGTTTGTATGACGAGTATTCCTTCGAGCCCGCCCTGCCCATTAACAAAGACATATTATACTTGTTTCAGATATGGTGGCTGAGCGAAGTTTTCACACGCGACAAGTACCCACTAAACTGGATGTTCAGAACGAAAAAAAAGTTAAGACTGTTCTACTCTCTCTTGTTCTTTATGCATGCATTCAATATATTAATGCTTTTGATAAACTAAAAATATGTTTTCAGGAATCCAGAGCAATTTTTTTACCCAATATTTATAAAGAAGAGTGTGAGTGTGTAGACTGTGGCACCACTGGCACCCGAGTGGTCAAACGGATAGACAGATTTTAATGCGCTTCGGTAAATGGTAGTAGACTGGTAGATGGGTCAAAGTCTATACACAAACTGCTAAGTAATCTTGTGTATTGAGTGAACCATGATCAGGGATCGGAATTGTGGTGTGAATTTACCAAAAGTTTGCAGTGAGACATAACATGGAGCTGCTACAACCACTTGAGTTGAACCGGTTTGATTTTAATAATTTTGGAGAACATTAAAATTATATTTTTATTTTATAGATTCTATAAATTGTATGTATTTTTTTTTTCTTTTTTCGAAAACTTGAAAAATAAAAAAGTTATGTTTTTTTTTGGGAATCAGCAGCTTAAAAATGTTTATAGTTCGGTGTTTCAAATGTAATGAACATGTAAAACTAAAAATAATGATAACCGGTTAAACAAAAAACCCGAAATTTAACCAGTTAAATTCAAACCGGTTCAACTCAAGTGGTTGTAACAGCTCCATGTTTATGTCACACTGCAAACTTTAGGTAAATTCACGCCTTAATTCCGATCCCTGACCATGATGTATGACAGTGGCGGTTGTATAATAGCATGATGACCTGCCCCCTTATTCGCTAACTCGGTGATGATCCGTAAAAATTAAAAAGTTATTGGTGTCGTTCAATTATCGTGTAACCAAGGATATCAAAATAAGTCGGCTAATATTAACCGCTGGTCTTTACGTAAAGTTATTTCACTAGAAATGTGGAAACCATTTCTTATCAATATCGGTGATTCCTAAAGATATCAGCTTGACAAGGTAACAGCCAAATGTAACATAAGGTTTTATTTGTTGTGTCGGTGTTGCTTTAAATTAATTTAAAGTTATTTTGTATGGAGTCCCTTAACTGATTTACCGTCTGATAATGTTGTCTGTTTATTACAATAAATTTAAAATTTCACAGGTACATGAAAATGTCAAGTAAACTTATCTGTCTGTAAATCTGGCGATTGAAAAATCATTCCTTCATATGGAAATCGATTAGGTACGTCACTAGACAAAATAGGCTGTGTAAGCCTGGGGTGTGCCCATATCAAAAGTTACTTTTTTTCTTATACGAATATTCATGCACTAAAATTATCTTTCCCTTATATTTCACATGTTGACATTGATATGAGCAAAACACGCAAATGCTAACAAAACATAAAAAGCATGTTTCACCCAGTGATGGTATCAGTGACACGCTCCGTTACACATGAAAAGCCACGAAATGCTCATTGATTCTACATGTTACACAACATATGGCAGCAATTTATAAAAACATATGTATATTTTTAACCGACTTCCCAAAGGTGGAGGTTTACAATTATTTTAGGCAGACCTATAGTGATTTTTGTGTTTTTAGAAATAACTCGTGCGTTTACTTACGGTAAGTATAATATTGTGATGCGGAACTGCTGATGAAGACCACATATGGCCACCAGAACTGCTCAATACTAGGTACAAATACAATGCGTGGCTGACGGGCAGGCAACTCATAGCCTAAACTGGTGGACCTAGAGCCATGAAACTTTTTACAGAGGTTCTTTAGTAGCGTGGGGTAGCACTAAGATAAGATTTGTCAAAATTAAGTCCCCAAGTGTGGGGGGGGGGATTTGGATTTGGTGGTTTGTGGAAGTCGGTTTTTTCTAAAGTTTACTTTTTATTTCAATTATTATGGTTAAACGTAGGTGTACATATTCAAAGGCACCCTATTACTGACACCCGTATGCTCAGTGATTTCCTCCTACCCGATTTAGGGCGCTTTTAACTTATGCGTTACAAGTGTTACAACAAACGCAATAAGCTAAAAGCGCTCTTTTATTAAAGTGCCTCACAAATAAATTAGGGGTGCTTTTTCATGTGTATTTCAGGAAATACTCGGCAAATCGTAATAAATTTCTGGTATATGTAATTTGACTATATAATCTATGGTTTTCATGTTGGAAAACGTGTTTGGATAAAATTTTCTCGATAGAAAATAAATCCAAAGCTTTTTTCTAACATTTTTTACTGTTTTACCACAGTAGTAGTAAATATGAATATGTGGGGAGTTTTTGTTACTGGCGATTTGAAATATGAAATGTAATTCCCTGATATAGCTTATTTTTTATGTTTTTTTTTCCGTTTTGGCGCTTACGTTGATTCAGATTAGGCGCGAGCGCACAATTGCCATCCCACTTGTTCCTATTCCCGAGTAATATTCGCTTCTCACTTCCGCAATCTTCGTTGATCTTGGTTTGTAATTTTTCATACCTCGTCTTAATAAAAAGTTACTCCAAGCGCGGCGGAACGAGACAGAGCTATACTTACCCTAAATATTATAACAACGAAGTAAAATGACAGTTCCGATGTTACCGCTTTTTGGAAGAAAATAAATAGAGATGGGTATGATTTAGTTCATACTAATGTCTCAATATAGAATGATGTTGATAGAAATTATAAGAGAGAGAGCTAGTAGTGCTAGTGCATATAGCTTGTTCAAACTGAAATGACGCGGCCCACTCATTTATTTGTGAATAATAAGTAAGAAAAATTAAGCATTTGCAATGGAATACCTCACAAAAAGTGGGCACAATTAGCTTCTGTCACCTCAAATGGCAATAAGCGTAATGCTTTCAATGTCGTATTAAATTGTCATAAATATTTATTACAAATTCTGAAAGTAAATATTAACTCTATTCATTTTCATTCTGTTTAGAATGAATGAGAACATCACTATCAAAACCACACCTCGGACACTCCATAGAACGCTCGTAAAATAATCACCTATTACTACTACATAGCCTAATGACATTTGTACACGTGCAAATGTGTGCGTAAACTCGTTCGTTTGTGAATGTGAGCGTTTAGCGCCTAAACAAAGTGTCTCCCGAAGAGGCTCCCCGACTCCGGGGTGAGGTGCGGTATCTGAATCCGCGCGGGGAAGGGAGTGGCCGTTCTGTACGTAGTACTATTATCTCTTCTGTGATCAAAACATTATTTCACGAAGTGAAGTTGGATTTTGTCAGTTTACTTTGTCTCTATAGAATGAGGGTATAGACAGAATCAATATACAATTTTGCGTAACAAGGGAATAGTTTATCACCTTGATGATTTTCATCACCGTTTAAACTCCTGTCTAATTTACATAGACCGAATTCTAATCCGCATCTCCTGCATATGAAGCAAGCGTTAAACCCACTAGACCACGGAGCTATTCAATCCCACTGTAACAAAAAAAAACCCGGGCCCTCACATTTACACATGAATCGGAGTGTCTTACCATATTTCAGTATTCAACACTTTCGTGAAACCGCCCGGAAAAGTTCGGAAATTGTTTGAAAACAAATTCACCATAGCATTTGAATGTAATCTTGTGTGAAAGTATGATTATGTTATTGTCTGCGGCTTTAATTATTTTCTGAAATTATCGTTGCACAATAAAAATGTATAAATATGAATGTAGCCCATTAATCAGAGACTATATATCCAATTGACTGCGCCTGCGGGGGAATGCGGCTCGTCAAACGTTTGTTTTATTCAACAAACGTTCGCATACGCAACCTATGTACGATGACGGGCCGCCAGACAGTTTCGCAGCGGCTGACCAATCACAGTTCTCTTACCTCGTCCCCCGCCGCCCGTAAATTGGTGAGTTGTGTTTCAAAGGAAAATGTATCTATGCGCTCTCCACTGGATAATTGCTTCCTGCCATTAATGGACCCAGCGAGCGTGATTAAGGGCTAGTCTATCCACGCTTTGAGATATGAATTAAGGCTCTCTCAGATTCAAATGGCCTGGCGATAATCTTTAATATAAAAAAAAAAATACGCGTGTAGCACCGTACACGTGTTAGAAGTAAAACTTAAACTTTATGCGATTACTAGCTGCCCGTTGCGCGACTACGCAGCGCGTTTTAGGTACCTATTCCATAGTTACCGGCCACAAAACGATTCGTTCATCATTTTAGAAATCCATATCGACCCGTGTGACATTGATGAAACTCTTTTCTTACAAACTGTATGGATCGCATCGCACAGCTGTCAAACATAAGTTCCGGTTCCAACAAAGAGGTTGAACGAAGTAGTTTGAGTCTTGTTTGTCCCAGCCAGCGGCGGCGGCGGCGGCGGCGCCATCTTGGCCATACCGGAAATCAAGAACTCGTGGAAGAATGCTTAAAATAATTTTTATTTGTTAACGTTTCATCAGGTTTTTCTCTCACTAATTAACATTCTTTATTGTACGAATGTATTATTATCTTATCTGATTAGTTAAAAACCGTATTGAAAATAGTTGCGGTTTTAAAAGTCTTCAGCCGACCCTGACGTCACCGTATCGAATTTCCGTTACCATTTCTTAGCCACTCGTGATAGCACCCGGCTAGTAGCAATTGAAAAGCAAATATATGAATAACCCACAGTTGAGAGGTTAAATAAATTTTACCCCCGTGCCCTAAGAAGTTTTACTTCAAAAAACTACATGACTTACTTAATTTCTTCCCATATGGGGTGGCAGAAGCATTTTGCGCCTAACTAAACGTCCAGCCAGTGCACTGCAGTGGTAACAAAAGTCTCTCCTACCAAGGCAAATTCGTAACGCCCGCTACGAAGCGTAGCAGATCTCGTAGCAAGCCGTAGCAATCCGTGGCAAATCAATAAAATGGATTAAATATAGATGTGTTCGTGGTTGGTTCCTTGCTACGGCTGCCGTGTATAATGAAAGGATTTTCTTTGTAGGTCTTCGGTAGTCTATACTTATTTCTAGTTCGAGACTGACCGTTACATAATTTAAAGTTGTTGGCTACGGCGGCTATATTCCTCAAAATTAGCGACTGGATTTGTGGTGGTGTAAATTTTCGCAAATTATAACAGAAATACGATAAAATAAAGTATTAATGGCGTAAACTGCAGCAAAAAGTGCGAAAAGTGCAAAAAAGTGTGTGTTTTGAAAATTACACAAAAACTCCTGATGATTTTTAAAATGTTAAACATTTTTTTTTTAGATATTTTGATTACCAATTTTTAGACACAAACCGTACCAGCGTCTCCTGTAGAACTTCTGGAATAACTCGTTTTACACCATTCACAAAATAAAAGGCCCGTTTTGACAGTTCACGCCCCTGAAGTTTTAACCCCTAACGCGTAGGTAATAGAAGCGGTTTTCCTAGGTGCAACTTGTACGCTTTGCTTGTACGCAACAGTTGGCTTTTATTACCTGCGTATTAGGGGTTATAACTTCATGGGCGTGAACTGTCAAAACGGGCCTTTTATTTTGTGAAGACTTAGGTAAAAAACAGCTATTAGTTTTTTTCCTTATAGTTTCCAATGGCATTGTGATGTTTTCAAACACAAAATTTTTAGCCATGGGAATGTTTTATAACATAATTTTTTTTTGGATTCAGGAAGTGTCTCATTCAGCTGGAATAACTTTGTTAAAGATGTGATATGGTATGTGTGTGTGTGTGTGATTTTTCAAAGACTGATGTAAACCTATATTCATACAAATAAATAATACTTTACTTTACTTTACTTGAGGTTTATATGTATAATCCGAGTGGTTTAGGAATAGCTGAAAAAACAAAACCGCATGTGACCACGCACTGCGGCTTGCTTAATTTTATTTCAGTACCAGGGAGCACTTATCCAGTGGAGAGCGCAAAGATACATTTTCCTTTGAAACACAACTCATCAATTTACGGGCGGCAGGGGACGAGGTAAGAGGGCTGTGATTGGTCAGCCGCTGAACTGTCTGGCGGCCCGTCATCGTGCATAGGTTGCGTATGCGAACGTTTGTTGAATACAACAAACGATTGGCGAGCCGCATTCCCCCATCAGGCGCAGTTAATTGGATATATAGTCTCTTATCAGAACCTACCACCATGGGTTTCTGGAGAGTAGCGAGAAACCGAGATCAAAACGTAGCAAGTTACGTTTTTAAATCTGTCACTGAAAAAAGTCGCAAATCGTAGTAAATGTTATGTGCTAAATTTTTTGGTGGTTTCAGACCTACGATTAAACGTGTGCGTATCATCATCAAAATCAGTACCTCCAATAAGCTAAATACGGCATGCTAATGCTCTTCAAAATTCCATCGGACTGTTCTCGAGCCCCAGAGGCGACCTCACCCAGAGCAAGACCGTTTGGTCGGACTACACAGCAACTCTACCCCAGTCAGTATCTAAACGCTTTGTCATGTCACAAAGTTGCAACAGAGTGCGGTACGCGTTGCACACAAACTCATGTGGCCTTGTGCAAGGACAATATTGGCACAATATGAAAATAAGAACTTAAGCTTCATACAAAGCTTCATACAAAGTATTTGATGTTGTACACTTGGATCTACCTATTGTTGATTTATTTATCCTTTCCATCCTGGGTTTGCTGGAAGAAATCTCTCGATAGAGATAAGCTCGCCTTTGTACATGTCATTTCCATTTTTAATTGTCATAATGTATTGATTTGTGTGCAATAAAGTATAAAGTAAGTAAAGTAAGTAAGTGTTCTCGGGTAACACACAGATACACGGTAGACATTCCTAACATAACATAGCGTCGACTCGTGTACAGGATCGCAGAGACACTTGTGCGGACATTTAGCCAGATATTCAGAAGTCAAAGTCAAAAAGTCAAAGTATTTTTTTTTATTGACCATAAAATCATACAGATTGCTTAGTCAACGTCAATATAATATTAATATTTTTGTATACTACCGCCCGTTCGGAAGTTGTGGGCTTAGGGATGGAGCAAAGAAGTTCAATATCCATGATGCGTGACAGGGTTCTAGCTCATCGCTGAACCTATGGAGATTGAAGGTTTACTCACGATGTTTTCCATTTGTACTTAATTTAGGATACAACAGGTCAGTACCCGACTTGAACCCGCGCCTCCTGCTACGACGGACGGACGGACGAGCTATTACCGTGCCTTATAATAAGCTTATAATAAAATTTCAACCGTTTTGATCACACCATTTGAATATTCCAATCCAAAGACTCGTGCCGAACTTAGCGGTCTCTGCTAAGACCAAGAAATATTTTTGTAAATTGTATGAAGCTTAACTTCTGTAGTTCATATTCTCTATCGTAAAGGGTTGCAGTTTTATGTCCTGGTACAAGGACACTTATCGAGAAGTTTTATAGCACTTACTGATGTGCGCTTTATTCTCTATTTGGCTGGCACTTCCTAGAGATTGTTTGTTGACTTTGTTGTGATGTTTAAATTGTTATCGGCCCGATTTGGCCAGGCTAGGAGCGAGGCAATGTATGTAACACATTTGACATATTAATCACACATGCATGACTCAAGATTACCGGCATTCTATACACTACCTAGGTATTTTGTATAGAATGCGTGGTTTTCATACTTTGCCGTTAAAATCATGGAGCACGGCAACCTGCCAATAGTGAGCTTCGGATTTTGTTACCGGATATCTCATTAATTTCCCGATTCGCACGGAAAATATCGAATATTCTGCCAACTCGCATATCCAGCCAGACACCAGTAGAAGTAGAAGTTTGCTTCGTAACGTTGTTACAACTTTATTTCACACGCTTGTATTAGGTCCATTTGTAACACACATGACAAACACACACATGCAAATCTACGAATGGTGATTTAGATAATAAAATCACGAGACTTTGTTTGATGTAAAATACCTACAATAATATGGTCCTATCGAGCTGGTCTGCTGATGAAGCTCGAAGGTGTGATAGGGAACTCCAGGATATTTATTGTTGGAAAGCATTTTACTTACCCATCGAGTCTATGTCTATGTCTATTTGATTCGTTTAAATTTCAAGAGGGTATTTATTGGTTTTTAAAAACAAACATAGCGTCACGTCACGTCACGGGGTGGCAGAGGCACAATTGTGCCCACTCTGGTTTTTAAACTACTTTTTTATTTAAGGACCGGAGCGGATGGCGTGGTAGGAGAAGAGGCCTATCCTATACCCAGCAGTGGGTAGGTGTGGGCTGATCGATGATGATGATGATGATGATTATATCCAAACAGAAAATATTACCTGTACCTTGCCGAAGTTTGGCAAACGTTGTCAATGCCGCCAATCAAGGATAAAACCAACGATATTTCCAGACCAGATGTTCCAGAGCTGTGTCAACACAACACCGAACATTCTCTGTGCCTTCCCGAAAACATGGATGGAGACAATAGAAGTAAAATTCGGCAGGAAAATAAACATTGTTTCGGATTTGAATGCGATGATTCGTGAAATCGTATTACATAATAGGCTGGAAAAGGAGGTGTTATGGTGGAGAAGGCAGTGGTGTTCTGCTCAAATAAAATATTTGTTGCACTACTTTGCAGGTGTGTATTAACGTCGATTCACACAATATCAGTGATCCCACCGATCCGGCACAGGTCTGGAACAGGTCCGTGTCAGTGAAACATATTCTCTATGAGATATATTTTTCACTGACACGGACCTGTGCCCTCACGGACACTAACAAGTGTGACTACTCTCATAGAGAATGTATGAAAGAATATTTTTCACCGACACGGACCTGTGCCGTCACGGACCTGACAAGTATGTTCTCATACATACGCTAGAGGTAGAGGAAGAGGGGAATAGACGCGCTGTCAGGAGGAAGTCGTGGCTCCCCAACATCAGGGAATGGGCGGGAGTGGCCAGCGTAGAGCAGGGCCCGAATTCTACTGTACACAAGCATACCACAAGCCTGGCACAAGCTTCAATACGACGCATTTGGTATTCTACTAAAACCGGAATCGCAATTCACAAGCGCCAGCCTGACGCCAGCCTACTTCGTATTCTACTGTCGGACAGTATCTGCGTTGAGTTTTTGAGAGTATGTGCCTTTCCCAATAGTAGAAGTAGAAGCAAAGAACTTATTTTATTTCCAGCAATTCAATAACTCCATTTTGATTTAATTTTTAGTCTTTTTCCACCTCACAATGTTTTCCGCCGCCAAAAAAGAAGGCGTCTCTTATCTGAATTACTCCGATGGTTGGTATCATTTGAGTGCTGATTTTTATGCTTTCGTCCTTCATACATATTCATGCGGAACGCGGTGTATTTGCCGAATTATGGGTTTATATGTTCAGCGTAAATGATTGGTGGCATACTGTGGTACAGTATTCCCCGACAAATAAGACCGATGAACTTGGAAAATATTCGATAATTTGATAATACTGTAGACTGTACTTATTTTTAAAGTTTTGGAGCAGAGAACCGCCCTAGTAGTACTACCTACCCATACGGTATTGTGAAAAAATACATTAAACTCTGTTCATTCATTTATCTAACTTTCGTTTTTATTTAATATAATTATTTTCGTTCGCTGAATAGTCAATGTGATTTGTTTTGATAGAGAGTTTTCGTCTGATTTCCGATTTCCGCTCTCAGTAAGTATCTCAGATAATGAGTGTGGTTGGACCGCTTCGTGCCCACTTAAGTAACGTGGCGGTGGCGTGACATGTCAGACAAAGGCCATGTTTACCCGACATGTTTTAAGCCGTTCACGTCACTAAAATTATCTTTCTTGTCTTGTATATACTGTGACGAGTTTACAAAACCACTATATTCAAAAACATTGCTGTCGACATACAAGTTGGCATTTCACATACAAGCCAACCTGTAATATTTGTCGGCTGCGGTCGATGTCAAAATACGCGGTTTGGTTTGTGTGTGTGAAACAATTTATTGCGAGGCTTCAGGGTCTCTATTCTAGAGTGCTTTTCGGTTTAACCCCTCGTCAGTGAGGGTGGTCGGAATGGGCAGATAACAATTGAAATGTAATAGCCTTGTGGCCTGTCAAGTCAAAATAGATACTTTTTATGAACTATCAAAACGCAACTTTTGTTCCTGAGTTCTATGAAATAACAACAGAATGACGTCATGGAAGAGTGCCATCAAATGCTGTCTTTTTTTGCACAAAATTGACTTTATAAAATA
Organism: Argyresthia albistria; assembly: GCA_963457715.1. NCBI lineage: Eukaryota > Metazoa > Arthropoda > Insecta > Lepidoptera > Argyresthiidae > Argyresthia > Argyresthia albistria. Next base: position 7,879,033 of record OY735273.1, read on the forward strand.
TATCTGCTGGAAATATACAATTCTGAGAATGTCAAGCCATTTTGTACATAATGCTTCAATTTAAGACTTGTTCCTAGATTTATTGGATTACCTTGGCCACAAGCCCACTGACGAAAACAAACTTTTGCCTTTGCCAGTACAGTGCCATGATCTTATCTGTAGAATGAGCGATGGCGCCACCATTTACTCCAAGCTCCAACTCACCTCCAACTGAACTACAATACAACAACTGACAGCGAAGTGACATTTTCTAAGTGGCGGGCGTTATTAGTTTCTGGTTTGGCCGTTCTGCAGATAAGAAGGTGGCCCTGTAAAGTTTGGATTCCTGTCAAACTGTCAACTGTCACAAAAAAGGCCAATGGCAGTATACGGTTGCCAGATTCAGTTCACTATTCCCCGCTTTCAAACCACAAAATTATGTCCCAATACGAAATACGTATATTATATATAACGATCGGATATACGCAACCTATAAATATTTGCAGTAGGTATGTTGTTGTGGTATTATCTCCACAATTTTGGGTAAAATATTATTGAAGCAACACTGCTTGCTACCGACATGGCTCCCAATTCTCGCGCTAATAAAATCATCTTCATAGTCGAGATATCGGATTAGATTAAGCGTCGAAAACGATCTCAAAACATATTCATTTCCATCGGAAACGGGTCGAGATATCTCGGTTAGCTGTAGGCGGATCGTGAGAATAGCTTTTGTTCGTTTTCGAATCAATACTTCAACCATGGAATGATCCCAATAGCTCGAGAATTTCCTCCTCCTCGAGAATGGTAATTTACTTCAAACCAGGGAGCACGTATCCAGTGGAGAGCGCATAGATACATTTTCCTTTGAAACACAACTCACCAATTTACGGACGGCGGGGGACGGGGTAAGAGAGCTGTGATTGGTCAGCCGCTGCGAAACTGTCTGGCGGCCCGTCATCGTGCATAGGTTGCGTATGCGAACGTTTATTGTATTTTATTTTATTTTTATTTATTGCAAAACACAACAGATAGGTATTTTACACTTCATTTCTAAGTTAAGACACGGTTTTTTAACTAAAAAAAATAAATTCAAAAATTCAAAAATGTTTATTGTTTAACAGAGACATACACATAGTATAGGCTGAAGCCTAGTAAATTATCCTAAAGGGTGTTTTGACAGCATGCTCTGTATTGCGTGCGGAAATATGTTACATCTTATATAATTATTAAACTAAGTTTAGGAGACTGCACCAGCCCCCTTTCCCAACCAATCCCAATGTTGATGTTTAGTGTCGTATTCAACAAACGTTTGGCGAGCCGCATTCCCCCGCACGCCCCGCAGGCGCAGTCAATTGGATATATAGTCTCTGCTCCGAACCCAGGATATCTCGCTGTAGAGGAAATGGCTAGAACCGCAAGACCACAGAATTCATCGAAATAGATCTCAGAATCACAGAGCTACAAAACGGTACTTCATCTTGTAACTCAATGTGAAGAAATTAGTTTCACAGCTTCCATTCCTGGAAGCCCCGCTTTGTTCCAATTTTCTCAATACAGTTAGGGCCACTACCTAGAACGTGAGTGAGTGGAGGATGTAGTTTTCAAACATAAACATTTACATACAGGCAAATGCATCGCTTCCGGCCCCACACTGTGTCGTGGGAACCAGAAACGGCGACATCACGGACATGTAAACATACGAGACCTGGGGATAATTGTTTTGTTTTGTTTTATCCCAAGCCCACCTAAAGTATACTTAATTCTAGTTTTCAACTCGAGTTCTTGTCAATTCTAGCCATTTCTAGCTCATGGCAAAGGCTAGACGCCTTGATGATGACTCAAAAGTCGACCATCGATATTATTTTATCTATATATTTTTTTATCTTATCTTATTTTAGTTTTATTAGTTTTGTAGATAATTTGTATAATTTTATTGAAATTTTATTTTAATTTTATTGTATACTGGATCTTGTGTCTGAAAATAAATAAATAATAAAAAAAATTGGTTGCCTGTAAAGTCGGTATACGGGCGAAAGTTTTACGTGACAACGACTTTGAGTGGTAAAATAATTTTAATGTGAATATTCATTCGTATAGTAGGAAGAAGGATGAAATAATAGTAACAATTTAAAACATTTATTTATACAAAGAATTATATTTAAAACATTAATTTATACAAAGAATCTCGCACTGAATTTCATATTAAACCGGTGTGTATGCCTATCTCTCTCACTCTCTCTCTCTCTCGCTCTGTCTCTCTCGCTCTTAGGCGGGCTAACTGTGCTCGAGTGGAAGGGACGCGTGCCTTTCACTTTTTATGTCTGTCTCTCTCGCTCTTAGGCGGGCTAACCATGCCCGAGTGGAAGGGACGCGTGCCTCTCACTCGCTCTCATTGTGAGCGCATAACGTGAGCGGAGCGTAACGCAGTTTCTTAAAGTGTCACCCGGCAAACCAATTTATAAGACGTTGTCACGTCAATAATAATTATTATTTTTACAGTTTTTTTTGTAACCTGTGAAATCAGCAAACATTTATAAAATAAATAAAAAATAGTGGCCATCATTTATTTGGATTGGTCCAAGTACTCAGGTTTGACTTAACTCACAAACAAGTTTTTTTAATTATTTATCCTACCTACCTAGTTTACCTACTGGCGCTTAGAATGAATGACCACCGCACAATTTAATCTAACTTTGTAAGTGCAGTCAGGCGCGGGGGATAGTTCATAGCTCGTCCGATTCACGGTACTTTGAGCATTTTCCTCTTCAACAAATTGAAAGGTGTTGCCAGGTATTTTCTGCTATTTATCCTTTCCTTCTTTACGGGCAATTTAGTTCACCACTAGAAGCCTTCATCCAAGATGCAGGAAAAGCTGAGACCTTCAGCTTTCTAAGCGATATAATCTAGAAATAAATTGTAACGAGAACAAAAATGAACCTAAAGTCACGATGACGACTTTTCGATAAGGGTTGGCAAAGCGCCCCAACCAGTATAGGCGCCTATCAGAAACTTCAAGTCTCTAAATTATACGACAATTATACAAAATAATCGAATCTAAACGTATGCTTAAAGATACATTTTTCATTTCATTTTCATTTGATTTTATTTCATTTGATTTCCTTTTCATTTCACATTTAGTTGTGAGTTTAGTTATGTTTTTCCCTTGATCTAGGGGATCATCTAGCGATGGCAACCCCCCGTCCAAGCAATAAGGCGGAAAATGGGTGAAAGTCTTCTCGAGTTTGCAACATGTTTCCAAACTTTCTAATACACGCCTCGGCAGGACTCCGTCAAGAATTCGGTATATCAAGGCCCCAACGCAAAACTTAACAAGTGTACAATTCTACAATCAAACACAAACATAGCGTCACTCATTGGTAGCGGAGGCACAATGTGCCCACTTCTAACCTCTTTTGAGGTTAATTGACGGGATTCGCAAAGGTCGCCACTTTTTGTTTATGTTATAAAAAAGTAACGTTTGTATTTTTATAACCTGTTTCTTTGTCATTGTCTGTTTGTGTCGATTTAGTTTTAACTGTGATGTCGCAAGCATGTATGTATGTAATAAATAAAATAAAAAAATAAAATAAAATTGAGCCAGTGTGGTCGATTCTCTAGGTTACACTGACTAAAATTACTTGACAATATTAAGTTTGACAGCTCTTATGCGGACGCCATAGATTCCATTTTCAAACTGACTTTTGAATTATTTTAATGTACTGATGAACTAATTCAAAACTTAGTTCGAAAATGGAATCTATGGCAACCGCGTAAGAGCGTCGGAGCTAATATTGTCAAGTAATTTTAGTGAGTGTGTCCTAGAGAATTGGCCCCATTGTCAATCTTATAGATAAATGTTGTTAGGAGACCCAAGTTTTTTTTTGACGTAATCCGCAACTAATATACTCAAAAATAACAGTAGACTTATCAGAACAGAACAGACTTAGCCCAAAAACCTATAGTTTTTTTAAAACAATTACGAAGGAAATTGGAGCACGGACGGCCCATATTTATTATAAAATACCGCTACTTCGGACTTTGATATTAAAAATTTAATATTTTGACTAGGACAAAAGAAACAAAATGAAAGTGTCCTTGATAGATTGTAGCTTGTATTATAATAAAAAATACTTGGGGTCTTACTACAAAAAATAAACTCCCGTTCAACACCTATTTGAAAACCAAAATGTATGGGATTTGACATTTGTTTTGAGGTAAGTCTATCTGTTGAACAATTAGAGATGAGCTCGCCTTTGTTGATATTTTTTTCCATTATTAAGTGTCTGTATTCTGTTTTTGTGCAATAAAGTAAAGTAAGTAAAAACAAAAGCAAGTAGGACGAGCGCCGCAAAAAAGAAATTGTTCCAGGAATGACCTCGAGTTCATGGTGATCTCAAAAAAAAATACAGATTCTCTATCTATAGAGAACCTAAAAATTAACGTCCTCATCAGAATATGTTGTTCCTCGTTAGCTCCGCACCCAGGGAGGATTGGCTGCAGGATCCAAGAATTTCCTTCGGTCGGTCGTGAGCGAGTGCCTTCCCACAATAAACACAAAAGTGCGTCCTTTGTGTTCATTACAAACTGTCGCTGTCAAATTGTACAATAATTTACAATTACAAATATGTTTGTGTAATAGGACCTAAGCCGAAACTGCGGAGTTGTAAACGCACATTAAGTTATGTTAACACACAGGGTTCTTCTCTCAAAGCTTAAAGCTTAAAACTCAAAGCTTGATTTCTTGACATCGTCGTTGGTCTTAAGCCTTGCGGGATGTCAATTATGAAAAAAACCGGCCAAGTGCGAGACGAAAAATAGGGACTGAATAAGGGGCGAGTTTGTGTAACTCATTTGACATTTTATGTACATGTGTTAATATCAAATAATTCCAGGAAAAGATAGATAGATAGATAGATAATAGACTTGTGGCCAAGGTAATCCAATAAATCTAGGAACAAGTCTTAAATTGTAGCATTATGTACAAAATGGCTTAACATTCTCAGAATTGTATATTTCCCGCAGATATATTTTATAAAGTCAATTTTATGCAAAAAAAGACAGCATTTGATGGCACTTTTACATGACCACATTCTGTTGTTATTTCATAGAACTCAGGAACAAAAGTTCCGTTTTCGCAGTTCATAATAAGTATCTATTTTAACTTGACAGGCCACAAGCCTAGTGTACCTGTACGATGAATAAATTGATTATAATCAATTTATTCACCGTTACACACAGGTACAAAAGTCTGAAGACTGCGGGCACTCCTATTACAATATAATGTAATACAAAGTTTAATTCACCAGTGTCCTGTACACTATGGTATCCTTAATGAGAACACAAAGGGAATTTTAATTCCATCAAACGCAATATTTATGGAATTCTCGGAGAATTTCATTGATTAAATAAAACATTTGCGTCGTATCACCATTCGCCTACGCACTGTACTGATTCCACTAGCAAATTTTCAACTCAGTGGCAATGACCTGAAAATGACTATCAATGACTATGACTATTTAGATAATATTTAAAAATTGTATTGCACTACTTTAGTGTTATTTCTGCATGTCACCGCGTGGCTAGATGTGCAGTGCCGGTAATTGTTATGTTACCACCTACTATGTACTTAACCATATCTACGCCAAATAAACATATTTGTATTTGTGTTTGTATTTGTAACTTTAGGTAGGTACAGTCTTCCAACAATATTTTGGCTGATGACATGAGTGACGCTATTTGCGCTGGAACCCTTTCGCACCGAAGCGCGGCGCTGGTCTCCACTACTGCGCTCACGCAGGCGCCTCAACTCGCTGCGCTGGAAGCCTGCTGATGAATGGAAGAGTGTACCCTTTTCTCTTTCAAGAAACGTATTAAAGAGTACTACCTCTCTCTTTCGTAAAAGCAATTGTATGTATATTTATTATATGTAAAGTTTATGTAGTTTATCAGTATGTATAGTAGTAGTTCTTCTGTATTTAGTATTTTTTCGTTTATATTTTATTTAAACTTGTTCTTGTGCACTGCCTACCCTTTCATTTTATAATTTTTCCTTTCAAGCCTGGTTTGCTGGAAGAGATCTCTTTTTAGAGATAAGCTCGCCTTTGTACATGTGTTTTCTTTTAATGTAACTGTTTAAATTATTGTGTGCAATAAAGAATTGAATTGAATTGAATTGAATTGAGTGTAAAGCTACAATGTTTGACGATATGTGAACGGGAAGTATGAATTTTCATTTTTTTATTTGACCTGCATAGTGTCCCACTGCTGGGCAAAGGCCTCCCCTATCTCAGACTATTCCTCCCTACTGTGCTGCCTCCACTGTGGGCGGTAGCACAGTATGAAATATATAGTTTGCAACCGAAGAAACTTCTGTTGCGCGATGCAGGATCGATTGTCAGTTGTTTCGCATTTGATCTGCGCTCTGTTTTACTGTTATGACATCTGTCGTAACTTCTGCCAACTGCTGAGTTCCTTTTTGCTAGCGCCATTCATCTTGTCAGTATGTGGATCGCCTGATAGGTGACGCCATGTTTTGTTATGTTTTTAACCTTCATCATCATCATCATCAGCCTGACTAGGATTCCACTGTTGAGTACGAGTATAGGCCTCTTCATGTACAAGCCATTAAACTCGGTCTGTGCGACCTTACTTTCCCTTATTTCCTAGATTTAATTGCCCATAAGGGTTCTCCGAAATCCTAATAAAAAGGTTGAACGTCAACGTCGCATCATGGTCACCGAGCCAACATTATGTTAGCAGAATCTAGACCTTAATCCTGCCTACACAAACGCACCCACGTAGCAACTTGAACAATGTGATTCTTTGTAATGTAATTCAAAATATGAAATACAGAAGTTCTTTGAATATAATACTGACAGCTGTGAATAGAAATTAAACTCTATTTGTTTTGGTGGAACGAAAACAAATGGTAACTGGTACAAAAGGTACCAATGAGATAAGTTTATCTTACGTATACAGGCGTTCTAACGACGGTAGCAAAAATCGTGAGGTAACCTTCTATCTCCATAGCTGAGGAGATGAGCTAGTCGCCTGTCATAAAAATAGGGTATTGAATCGGCACATGTTTACCTCTGTCAGTAGGTACGGGAAATGCAGTGACTCTATGTTAAGTTGTTTTAAACAGCGAAGCTTCCAGAACTAAGGTTCCGTGGCAGTATCAAAGCGTTACTCGTATGTCTATTTCAGGAGTTTCATAAAGCCAAGAAACCATAGAAAACAAAGAGTTGGCAGCCCTGACCCTTCAGTCGGTCGGGATAAGAGGACGGGCGGCAGGGTTTTCACCAATCTTCAGACGGCGACTGTGAATTTTAAACTGTAGTGTATCTACATAATATAACAAACAACTTGACAGATGTGAATCTTAGCCTGTTATTGAGGGGATATTGTTCATGAAAGAATCGATACACCCTTTAAACATTTGTGAATCGGAAAGATCTCTAACATTTTACTCTTGATTCTTCAGTTACCTGAAATATGGTTGAAAATGAAATAATAACTAGTGGCTCTGTGAGCTGTAGACCTCGCGAGTATGTCGGTGGGAAAGCTGAACTGCTAACACACATAAAAAAAATAACCCAAATAATTTTCTTTCAATAACACATACAAACTTATGAATGTACCTGGTTACGTACATGCAGTATGAAAGTAGCCGCACCAATAACTTTGTAAACTACATTTCGCGATCTTTTATACAACCTATTGACTTTTTACTAAAATTATATAATCTGTTTCACTCTCATAGTCTTTACAAATCCAACGACACCTCATTTGTTAATATCCATTGAGCCGTTTGGGTTGTAGCGATTTTTTTACATTTTAAAACCCCATATCTCCGCCATTTTGAAAAAAATCAAAAAACTGGCTCGAGTAAAAAATTCTATTTATTTTTTCAACCTGCTCACAAAATTTCACGAGAATCGGTTCATAAATGCGACCTGTAGAGGAGAACAACCGGACATACAAAAGCATTTTTGCCCAAACCTGAAACGGAGACGCTTCGCTCGCTTCGCTCGCTCATCTGTTTCACTCTCATGGTCTTTACGAATCCAACGACACCTCATTTGTTAATATCCATCGAGCCGTTTGGGTTGTAGCGATTTTTTTTCTCCGCCATTTTGAAAAAAAAACAAAAAACTGGCTCGAGTAAAAAGTTCTATTTATTTTTCCAACCTGCTCACAAAATTTCACGAGAATCGGTTCATAAATGCGACCTGTAGAGGAGAACAACCGGACATACGAAAGCATTTTTGCCCAAACCTGAAACGGAGACGCTTCGCTCGCTCGGTCAATAATATCCTGTGCTTATAGCAGTGATGGCGATGACAACTCTTCTGTTAGTTCAACTGAATAAACAATTTTGATTATTACCTTCCTTTCTTTCCGGTCACATCCCTAGTGTTTAAAAAGTGGATTTTATGAAGTTTTAGGTTAGCTGTCAAGTTGCTTCTAAGCATGGATAGAGTATAATAAGTTAGCACAGACAGACTGTCACGCTTATGCCTTACTTAGTTATTGTTCTGAGTGCCTTACGCCCCACACGAGTTGGCAGAGGCAAAGTGTGCATACTTTTATTATATTTTTGCATGACAGGCGGCTGGTCTATCGCCGCAGCTATAGAGTAATGAAGATTTCCTCACGATGTTGTCTATCACCGTTCGAACACCCGTAACTATGTTGTTTTTGAATTTGTAATAAAATATGCATTTAAGCATTTTGATAAATATGAAGTTGAAAATTGGTACACATATCAATATCTGTGACCCAAAGACAGAAGTGCAATGAAAATATTTAAATATGGAATATGGGGCCACTTTTGAGGGGCCAATAAAACAATATTCTACCTATAGATTCGTAGATTAGAGCATCATGATTAATTTCTTCGAGTTGACGAGTTCCCGGTGAGTAAAGATCGGCCTTTACTGAATTATATTAATGTACGGCCGGTTTCTGAGACGGTGGTCAAATGTTACGATTAGCTAATCGATGATTAATTCAAAATAACGGCACGTGATTGGCTGAAATTATTTAATTGCTCAATTTAAACTTTGAAATCTTAACCTTTGAACAGCGCCCAGGAAACTGGCCGTTAGTGTTAAGTTTGGTTGGATAGACAAACCACATGACAACTCTATATTTTTGTCATTTATTTATTTATTTATTTATTTATGTTGTGATAATCATAAACTATCGCGTAAATCACTTTGAAATGACGTCACAAACATAAACCCATCCGCTCTTCAAAAAACGCAAGTTTCAATACGGGTGTCGACACCCAACCGCTACTTTTCTCCCTGCTTAACCAATTTCGACTCAATTTTAAGGGTTCCGTACCCGAACGGTGCCAAACGGGACCCTATTACTGAGACTTCGCTGTCCGTCCGTCTGTCTGTCTGTCTGTCTGACTGTCACCAGGCTGTATCTCATGAACCGTGGTAGCTAGACAGTTGAAATTTTCACAGATGATGTATTTCTGTTGCCGCTATAACAACAAATACTAAAAAACAAAATAAATTTAATATTAAGGGGGCTCCCATACAACTAACGTGATTTTTTTGCGGTTTTTTTATAGATAATGGTACGGAATCCTTCGTGCGCGAGTCCGACTCGCACTTGGCCGTTTTTTTTCCGTTACTTAACCGCTCGACACCCCTAGCCTCTGCCTTGCGATGCGGGTCAAGAGAGCCTCTCGTGTCTAGAGCACGGTGCGGCGACGCTGTACGTACCTATCTGTCAGAGATTAATTTGTGTCGTAATCTGCCTTAGGCTGGATTTCACCAACAAAAAGTTATACGAGAATAACTATCCCGGGGATAACTTGTATGACAAATGACAGTTCAAAATGAGGTGATCTTGATCTGGGTGTCACTAGTGTCTATGAAAAAGTAGAAGATACTCTCGAGTAAATGTTACTCTTTCATTGGTAAAATCCAGCCTTAGTTCATCGTTCAGGTGGCCTAATAGGTACCACAGATTACAAATAGGTAACAACTCGAGTGTGTTGTTTAAAGGTTGTATAAGAATAAAACCACTTTAAATTTTTTATATTTAATTTTGCTGACTGCGGTTTTTCAGGCTTCCCCTTAAGTTTGAAAAGCATCGAGCGCCGTAAGGACAACGCGTCATAGGCGGGAGGTGTCACGTGGTACACGGAGCGGCGTCGCGGCCGCGCGACGTAAAGACAAGCATTCCTATTTACGTCCTGCTTAAAGAGTTGGTATTAGGCCTGAAGAATTAATTATTTCTTTACTGCACACGGATATTTATCAATAATTTATTATTGATCTTAGTTTTAATATACTAGCCGTTACTCGCGGAGTTTCATACAATCTGTAACTCCCGTTTCCCCCCTTGGGAGATGGATTTCGCCAAATGCGTTCTTAATCTCTATGCTGCCTAAGGAAGCCCTGTACAAAATTTCATGATTTAGGTCCAGTGGTTTAGGCCGTGCATTGTCTGTCAGTCACTATCAGAAGAAAATTAAGTAGATGTTGGACTGTAATAGCGTTAATAACACTTTAGATTATACACTAGCTTCGCTCCAAGTTTGCTGTAACTATGTCCCACCGCTCTCACCCGCACCCCTCAGGAATGGGGGAAGTGGTTCTTACTCTTCAATTATCTTAGGATTATGCACATCATCTTGAACTTCTTTCCCGTAGTAAGGTTAGTAAAGACGACGTGTTTTGTCGCATGTTCTTCTTTTAATTAATTAACATTCTCCTAAAGGTTAAAAACTTTTTAAATAAAAAAAAAAACTTAATAAAGATCCCTTTTTAACCGACTTCAAATAAGGAGGGGTTTTCAATTCGGTTATATGTTTTTTTAATCATTATGTTTAATGTGTGTTACATCGAAACTGGTACTATATATGAACCGATATAAAATAATTGAAACAAAAAGTAAACTTTAGAAAAAACCGACTTCCACAAACCCTATTTGATTAGATTGAGTTTAATACAATACCTTATCCCCCCCCCCCTTGGGGAATTAATTTTGTCAAATCCCATATCAGTGCTTCCCCACGCTACTAAGGAACCCCTGTACAAAGTTTCATGGCTCTAGGTCTACCGGTTTAGGCTATGCGTCGCCTGCCCGTCAGCCACGCATTGTATTTGTACCTAGTATTGAGCAGATCTGGTGGCCATATGTGGTCTTCATCAGCAGTTCCGCATCACAATATTATGCTTACCATGTGCATTTTCACGAGTTATTATGAAAAACACAAAAATCACTATAGGTCTGCCTATAATATTTGAAGAGTTCCCTCGATTTCTCCAGGATCCCATCATCAGATCCTGCCCTGGTGTCAATGGGACCACCCACCTATACGCCGAAAAAAGATTTGTTCAAATCGGTTCATAATTGGCGGAGTTATCGCGTAACAAACATAGAAAAAAAAAAACATACGGGTCGAATTGAGAACCTCCTCCTTTTTTTGAAGTCGGTTGAAAAATGTTTAAAAGGGTTACTCATAAGCTTGGTCCCATTTTTAAAAATATGGAATCGGTCCAATATTTTGGTTAAAACATGAAAATATCTGAAGAGTATAATGTCATACATAACGTAAGTATATGGTATTAGTAAACTAAATAACGTGTTGTTTCTTTTCTGTGACTGTGAATTCGTCCGTATTGTCACAATTACAATTACACAATAATATTGTGTAATATGTGTGGACAGCCAGAATACGGATGTTGTAGGCTAATTTTCGTGTTTTTAGACGACATTCGCAACACGAGCAGAGAGGATTGAGTAATAGATCTCGAAGTTGTTTATTTTTAGTTTTTAACTTTGTGAATCATTCTTAATCGTAAGTAGTATGGAAACATGTCAAAGAAAACATAATAAAAATGACAAGCCAAACTATCGTTCACTGAAACACATTTTGCGTTCTTGGGAGCTATCGATATGCTATTGCTATTTGTGTTTCTTAATCCACTCAGACCCCAGATACTTGTAACAAAATTTAATACAAGTAAGTGATATACTGAATACTGAACACAATGTATTGTATTATTATTCATAACCATGACATAAAAATAACACCAAACTTTTGATATGTTAAAATATTCAAAATGATAATGCAGTGAGTCTAAAATCAACCTCACCGATTTAGAATTTCAGACCCATTGGGTTAACTTATCCAACTTTCAAATAAGAATGAACAGTCGATCTCAGAGGAATAATTTCAAATTCAATAAGTTATTTTTACTGTTTTATGCTGAGACAAAATGAATTGAATGATACTGTTTTGAAGAAAAAATATAAAGATGTTATATGAGATGTTTCTTATTTGTAAACTATTCTAAGACTCGGATCGCAACCTGGTGAGCTTATGATCCCAGATCGTGACCCTTTTTATACGGGGTGCAACAAAAAGGTTTTTAGATACATCGTGAGGAAACCTTCCTAACTGATGGGCTAAATGGCAGATTCTCTCACGCAAAATGTAGAGTCACCTATCAGCCCGCACTGAGCCAGCGTGCTGGAGAGTGGCTCGAACTTACTCAATAACAAGGCGTATGCAACTCCATGATAAATGCCTTACTTTTGACTTCGTTACCTTAAACATTTTTCTCTATGATAAAATTGAAAATAAATAAACAATAAAACATGCATATAATACCAAAAATACCTAGCCATTAAAATAATGGAAAATGCTGAAACCGAAAAATGAGTGGGTGGATTATGAAAACTGTAATACAAAGCCAGTACTGAAGGCTTTACATGTACACAGCCTTTAAATAATCTGATGCCAAACTGCTAAAAGCGGATAACGCGTGGGCATATTCCAAAAACTGCAATAATAAAGCCCCTTTCAAACAAAACCGTGAGATACCGTAACAGATTTCCTGCCCTGCGCTATATTACAGCGGTTTTGCAGTTACTGCTGCAGCGTCGACACCAGTAAATTTCAGTCTTGTTCCTCCCTTCAGTGAGACCGCACGTCTTTCTATCTTACGATTGTCGATAGCGAGATTGCAATAAGTAGTGATTTTGGATGCGTATGAACTTGCGATTGTGTTAGTGAAATAATTCAGTGTTGTGCGTCCGTGTGTGTAAGAAATTCAAGAGTTTAGTTTGTGAAGTGAATTGGCTAAGTTGTAAGGTAAGTTTCAGAGTTGCACGTATTTTGTTTTTGTGATTAATTAAGGACTAAGCCGTGTCATTTAACGTTGACTAACATAAAATAAATAATTTATGCATGGGCTTGAAACCTAATCTTTTACCGTACTAGACTAGCTGGTTAAAGAAAAAAGACATAACGAAATGGTTACGATATCAATAAATATGCATGCATTGCATAGGTAGGTACTTAAAGTTACTTATACAAACTACTTACTATTCTTGCGTTACTTATTTTATTATCTGCTTCATAATTCTGTCACAAACAAAGTTAAGTTACTTTAATATTGGAAGATAGGTACCTATTTATTTGAAATTTTGTTTATGTTTTACATAAAAATTCTACAACCGAGAAATTACAGTTAGATTCAGAAGGGATTCGATTGATTTGATAAATCAGAGAAAAACAATTGTATTTGATAATGTTCGTTATTGCATTTATTCTATAGTAAAATTAGGAGAATTTATTATCTGTTATATGGAACCCAAATCCTAATAAACAATACTTTTAACGACATTATTTATTCTTTCTCGCAATAATGGAGTATTGAATCACTAACTGAGAGTGGGCACAGTTGTGCCTCTGCTACCCCGTATGCGAAAAGACTTGACGCTATATTATTATTATAATTATTAATTCCTTTAGCTTCATATTCTTTAATTGAGGCTGTGAAGTGACAGAATAAATGTTGCAACCAGGAGTTTTGTAGACGGAAACTGAACCACCTTCTGTATCTGGTTCTTATTATGTTTTAAGGCTCTCAGTCACCCATGCTACTTATGCCATCGTAAGAAATGGTTTCGTCGGAACTTACATCATCCTTCACCCTATTAGTATTAAGAAACTCGGATGCGTACACGTGCATTGAATGACTTGACTCTGGTTTCTCTACTTCTTTATTCATTTTCCTGATTGGTGGTCCCGGGTCCACAGAACTTACAATGATATCGCCGTGCTCTTGGTTTTTGGGTTTATATCTCCTACCGGACAGTATTCGTTTTTGTTTGAATATGCACTCGGGAGATCCATGACTACTTATTATGGTTTTTCTCAATTCATTGAAACGGATTTGCTTCTGTGACTTTACTTTGTTTTTGGCTATCAATTGTAAGGCTTCGTAAATATTAGTTGGCTCTTCGATAGGTTGAACGTTTGTGGCAAGTTCTCTTCTTATTAGAGAGAGTAGATTTAGTTTCTGGCCTTTTTTGTCAGGTTTTTTTGGTTCCTTTTCCTTTTTCTGATGACGTTTACTTTGCAGTTGAGGTTTGCGACGTCGAACAGGCGAAGGGCTGTGGTGGCCCTTAATCACGTATTCCGCATTCACGTTGAGCAAAGACAAAGAGAGGTTAGAGTATTTCCTGTCCATATCTTCATAATGACCATCTTCTTCTACATCAACTACTGGAATTTTAAACCCTCGATTCATTGTTGACTTTTTATTAAAATTGATAGCACTTGATTCTCTATCTGGCAAATGATGATAATATGTCTTCTCTTTGACGGCAATGCGCGGCTCTTTCAGCATTTTTAGGAACAGTTCGTACATATTTTCATTGTTGTTATTGTCAGTCTTAGCTTTAGCTTCTATATGTGCTATCGTTTCCTGTGATATATCTTTGTACAGACCTTCTAAAACTGCCGTAACTATTCCAGAAGGACGAGATTCATCGTTAACGTTTTCTTTATCATCTTTATGAACTTCTGCAGGAACAACGGTTTCAGACGATTTAATTTTTTTACTTTTATTTTGACTGCTCTGTGACGAGCTACTAGTTTTAGCCTTTCTTTTCTTTACGACTTTATTTGGTTCTTTCGCCACATTGTCAACTTTATAAACAACAGGATCATTATTTGCAATTCCCGTGTACCGCACTGAATTTGACGTGGATGTACCATTCTCATCCTTCGAGTAGACGGATGGAGTTTGGATTATAGTCTTCTTCGGTTGCAGCACCACCACTGGTCTGGATTCTTCGCGACTTTTCTCAAGGGATTGGGAGTAGTAGTATGGCTTATGTTTCCTCTCTCCTCTAGAGAAGTTCTCTTCTCTTTTCAGAGCTTCATCGTACCACGTGGCAGGGACAAGTTTTTTTATATCTTTCTTTCTATCAAAGATTCGGGTGGCGGATATCTGCGTGCTAGCTGTGTTCTGATCTAGAACATTTAACACTGATGTGATGAACATATTCCTGTCTGCCTGTCTTCTTGGCGACTTGAGTGGTTGTTTTGAATTTATTTGCTGGTTTGCTGAGAGATTATACCTTTTACTGCTAGTTTTCGGTGAACAGGACGGAGATGCTCGTCTTGTAGCTGTAAATAAATTAGTAAGTTTTACAAATGCGATTGAAATTATCTATCGGAAACGTTAGAAAAAGTTGCAGGGCCACAGAGATCCTAATGACATGTTAAATTGTTCAGTTGACAACACAGCTTCTTGTCATTCTTTACCCACTTAAAATAAATCTTTTGGAAGGACCAGGTGTCAGTCAAAAACATGAATTTCGGATGATTTCGGTCGAAGACGATTTATGTATTGCTGTTGACTAACACGTCACGGAAGACATCATCATAATCAATATTTTGTTACTATTCTGATCGGCTGCCCTATTTAGAGCGAATTTTACCAACGAAGAGTAACTTTTTACTCGAGAGTATCTTCTACTTTTTCATAGAATGACCTCATTTTAAACTGTCTTTGCCATACAAATTATCCCCGGGATAGTTTTTTTCGCATAACTTTATGTTGGTTAAATCCAGCCTTAGAACAAGAAGAAGAAGAAGAAAAACCATTTATTACAAAGATAGTGAACACACTACTACAATTAGACAAGTATGATGATGATGTGGTCCGACCGATTTCGGTCGCGGCGACTGCTTCAACTTATCGTCTGTAGACGCCGCGCTGGTGGGCTCGCACGTGGATTTTGTAGCCAATATTCCTAGTGAAGATCTTCGCACATTACGGGCATGTAAGCACCCCATTATTCTAGAATCCCAGAGACTGTTCCACTCTTTTCTCATTTAAAAACCGGGTAAATGAGCACTTCCTCTCTCTTTCGTGATAGATATTGTATGTACGTATTTATGTAGTTAGGTGTATTTATTTGCATATTGTGTATTTATTTAGTATTTTTGGTATACTTATTATATTATGTTTGAAGTATATTTATTTAGTCATTTATTGTGCACTGACTTCCCTCTCTGTATCTGTTTTTTCCTGTAATGCCTAGGTTTGCTGGAAGAAATCTCTTTTTAGAGATAAGCTCGCCTTTGTACATACCTTTTTGTAAATGTTACGTGTCTTTTATGTTCTGTGCAATAAAGTATAAATGAAATGAATCCCGGCTGGGGATAAAAAGAAAAACCCCCAGGTCTTGGATGTTTACATGGTTGTGATGACGCTGGTTGGTTCCCACGATACAGGGTACCCTAGTGTGGGGCCAGAAGCAATGTAATGCCTGTATGTAAATGTTTATGTTTATGAGGCTAACGCGGGGAAGCATGAACGGGTTAGTTGGCCGGTTCATAAAAATAGAGACATAATACGCAGAAGCGCACCTCTACCCGTTCTGAGGCGCAGGGGCTGGTCGAAACGTCGCGCCCTTCTATACTACAAGTCAGACAGCATAGTGATCGAGTTACCCATTCCAATATTAAGATCAGTCGTCGTCTTCTCGACATAGACCCCTCGCTTCTTCGTAATTTGCAGCGGCAGTTCCCGTCGCCTGACCGGTGACCGTCGTCGCCTGACCGGTGACCGTCGCCTGACCGGTGACTTGGCGATGGCATCGTTCGAAGACCTCGACTTGAGTACTTTTCTAGAACTTCGGCTGTTTGATTCCATTGTTGGTGAGATGTTTCTGTTGTTGTATCAAAAGTATGGACTGAATGGATTTTGTGATATTCCTATGGTTCATGTGACATTTTTGGTTTTGTTATGTTTCAACTTCAACTTCAATTTTAGTTCATGGCATGTCTTATGCCAGACAATTTATGCCAGTGTCATGTGATGATGAAACATGTGAGACGCGTATTTGTTATGTTTGTGTTTGTTCTGTTTGTTTATTTTTTCTCCAAGATGACATGAATGTCATCTTCTTTTTTTCATGTCGATTTTACGCTGAGGTTTTACGCATAGAATAAGGATATGCTTTGGTCCTTGTTCTGAGGTTTTACCTCAGGGTTTTACAGGAGGTCGGCCGGTGTCGCTTTCTGCATACCATCGACAGATCGACATACTTCGAATTTCTTTTGGTCTAATTGATTGCAACAACTTACTTTGGAAGAAGTACAATAGTCGATCTTCATCGAAACAGTATTATGAGTTAAATAAAATGAGATTGGTATCCTCAATGCTATGCCATTTGGAAAACTTCTGTATTTTTGATTAGTCGCCATCATTCATTAGTTCGTGTTGACAAACATTTAATCCTGAGGAAATTTACATTTAAAAAGTCAAGCAGGCTCTGGTAACGGAAAACGCTGGCCTGTGTTGTACCGATGGAAAGCATCCTGATGGCCTGACCATGCTTCCCTGGGAGAGGGTGCGCTCATTGCTCTGGGATGCAAAAGGCGCGAGGCGGCTTTAATAAACATAATTAAAAGAAATTGAAAAAAAAAAACAATATATGTTGAAAAACAAACAATGTTCTTATCATAAATATCTACTTTATACTTTGTATATCTATGCAACCTTATGTTTACACAGAATTTCCTTAAAGTACCAACATTAATAGGTGGAATAAGCTTGACCGGTCCCACGCTAAATTAATATGCACAACGGAGCAAAGTTTTATTCAATTTGCTAATCAAAATATAACAATGGCCCAATCGGAAGATTCAGAAGTATTTCCCCACAGAGTAGCATCAAAACGAACATTTCAAAAATGATTACTTATTCAATAAAACTCAATTTGTGGACGCTTTTTCAGCGATTCCTCTAATCTCAATACCCAAAAGATGGAATCTTGTGATTTAATATTTTTCTCATGAGATCGGCAGAAATTCAGGTAAATCAATCCTATTTGTTTCTTTGGGGTTCTGCAGAGAGGAATGAAGGTTGTCCGTCTATTTATCAAAATGTCTGGAAAGGGTTCTACTAAGAAATGCTTTATGTATGCAATGACGTCAAGACTGAAGATTGCCAATACTCCTTTTGAACCCCTTTAATATTTATATTTTTAGCTATAAGTTATTTGAATTGAAGATTCATATGAGAAAGGTGTATTACTCATTCCTAACACTTTTCTTGTTTCGTTGTTACATCAATATGTTACGACAAATGTGTTTACTTTTAATACAGCCACTTTTTATCTTCGATACTGTGTTCCTTTTATTTGTACAGGAATTCCACAACTCGCTTGTCCGCTGACAGTTATTAGCTGGTTCCCCACCAAACAACCCATCTTGGATCGGGCGACCCAGCGATCCGCGAACCAGGACTGTAGATGTCTGTCGAGCTGTAATCCTCACATTTGAAATAATCCTCACATTTGAAAGATTCATGAAAATTAATTCTGATAATGCCAATAATTAGTGCATAATTAGTTGCCAAAATTGAGAGTTAGTGCCATCATAGTTCCGAAGTTATCGGCATAAGTATATCTAGCTGTATTTCTCACAAACTTAGGCCTACAACTGCGGAACTATGATGGCTCTGATTATTTTATTTTATTAATGAACAAAAATCACACAGCCATTCGGGTTGCGTTTGCTGTAACTTACGGTGTAGACCCGTTGTCCACCCCCTGTCTGTCCCCCAGTTGGGGACAACGGAACGCCAATATTTTTTCCGTGCCGTGGTCTCCTCCGATATGGATCTGGATATGGCTGTAGATTTCTTTCATTGTTTTGGTTTTATAGAGATCTCTTTTAAGGAATAAGCTTGACTCTTTACATACCTTCTCTGTATTTTTTGTATTTTACCTGTAATGTGCATTAAATATACTTATACGAAAATCTATTTGAGTATAGCTTGCCTGCTCAAATACAAGTTATCTGCAAGGCCTTGTGTATCCTATCTTGACTGAAACTACACAGCTAACAGAGATTAGATGAAATCTCTGTCCGGGAATAAAACGCTTTAACAAATGGTGAAGTATCCAACCTGGTAATCCGAGTCCTTGAGAGACTTGATACGGAGATGTCGGGATCGTGAGGTACGTAACAACGATTAGGAAAGGTGTGGGCATACTGTTAGGGGGTGTAGTTGAGTCAAATACTCATGTTTGGAGAGTAATTCCAGCTAAAGGGGCTTCCAGACTGTGGAGGCTAGGTTTACAAGCGGAGTGGATGTGGAATTCCTATCCACACAGTGGACCAATAACGCATCCACATGACCTCCACTTCTATGTGTTCAAAGGTAACCCTGGTTGTCAACCAGACCTCCGTAGTAACATTCAAAAAGTATTTGCCAATGTTTACCTTCTTTTTACGAGATTAGGTTGAGGAAAAAAAAAAATATACGCGTGTAGCACCGTACACGTGTTAGAAGTAAAACTTCTGTAGCTAGATCATTAAGTGGTACCTATACTATACACCTATACCTACCTATACTAAAAGAGATTTAAATTTCCAATTTTGAGATCCAATCTCTGCTTCAAGTTATTTTTAAGTTTCAGACGTCCGATTATTTGAAATTATTTTATACTTGTACTTACTTTTAATACGTCATGTCATTTATTTCCCACCATTCCTTATCTACAATTTGTCGCGCTCGTGGTGATATACTTAACTCATTCAATAGTGTCACTACTATTGCATCTCGCTCAGATTATATACCATCTGACGTCACGTCTTTAAGCCGTCTCGCTCAAATGTATGCATTGCTTTGCTTGTTTTAGAAATCCATATCGACCCGTGTGACATTGATGAAACTCTTTTCTTACAAACTGTATGGATCGCATCGCACAGCTGTCAAACATAAGTTCCGGTTCCAACAAAGAGGTTGAACGAAGTAGTTTGAGTCATGCTAGTTGGTTGCCAGCTGAGGTTGCCAGCCAGCGGCGGCGGCGGCGGCGGCGGCGCCATCTTGGCCATACCGGAAATCAAGAACTCGTGGAAGAATGCTTAAAATAATTTTTATTTTTTAACGTTTCATCAGGTTTTTCTCTCACTAATTAACATTCTTTATTGTACGAATGTATTATTATCTTATCTGATTAGTTAAAAACCGTATTGAAAATAGTTGCGGTTTTAAAAGTCTTCAGCCGACCCTGACGTCACCGATTCCAATTTCCGTTACATTTCTTAGCCACTCGTGATAGCACCCGGCTAATAGCAATTGAAAAGCAAATATATGAATAACCCACAGTTGAGAGGTTAAATAAATTTTACCCCCGTGCCCCAAGAAGTTTTACTTCAAAAACAAAAAACAAAGAATATTTTTTAAGGAATCCCCATCTGGGCCACACGGGCAGTCATTAATAACATTATTACGTCCAAGCCTAGGCGGTTCTCCAAATATGTCGAAACCATGAATCACTGTGAAAAATGAACTTTTGGGACATAATTCCATATTTACATTACCTCTCGTAACGAAATTAAATTACTTAATAAATTCAGTCTACGGAAGCAAATTAATGAGGATAACGGACGTGGTATGGTTTGTCTGACCTATTTTTTAACCCCCCGGTGAAAAAGGATGTGTGTATGTTTGTCCCTGGCACCGGTTGCAGTTGCAGTCAAACTGGTGCACGGGTATGAATTAGGTCTTCTGTAAATGGTACCAACTAGAACTTCCCTGCGATTTATATTGAAACAAGACTTTGATTCGGCAATAGGCTTGTGGCCTGTCAAGTCAAAATAAATACTTTTTATGAACTGTCAAAACGGAACTTTTGTTCCTGAGTTCAATGAAATAACAACAGAATGACGTCATGTAAAAGTGTCATCAAATGCTGTCTTTTTTTGCACAAAATTGACTTTATAAAATATATCTGCTGGAAATATACAATTCTGAGAATGGCAAACCATTTTGTGCATAATGCTTCAACTTAAGACTTGTTCCTAGATTTGTTGGATCACCTTGGCCACAAGCTTGTAGAGGTCCAAATAATACATTTGTCTACCCTTTGTCAAATTATTTCATGTCTATCTTAGGTTTGATAGATCAAATCTCTTGAAAGAGATAAGCCGCCTTTGTACACGTATTCACCATTATGTATTGTATAATTATTTGTGCAGTACAATTTCATAACGAATGGCGGTCTAATAGTGCAAGAAGTCTTGATTTCCATACAAAATCGACACTTCAGGACCGGAAGCTGGAACTTGGCATAGTTATTTTCTGAACAAAACTGAACTATTTCGGCCCTGTTCCCCATCGCGCCATGTCTTTGACTGTAAGGACTTAGATTAATTTCACCATTGTCACGCTTTCGAGAACGGAAATTTTAGTGTTCATTTCTCTTAGTTAGGCAATTTTAGTGTTGATTTGTTTTAGTTAGCCTTACCTGGGAAGGACGTGAGAGGATGTAGGTTCCAAGCATTTCCTTCGGACGTGAGCAACTGTCTCCCCAATATTAATTAATCAGACTAAAATTCATGAACTCATGCCATTAAGTGAACCCATATGCAGTCACCAAGGTGACCCATTGGGTCTGGAAAGATAAACTACTTAGCTAGACAAGCCTATTCAAACAAAGGCTGTCCCACATGTACACACATGCAATTATTACGTGGGTACTTTGATCAAATAAATCCCTTTTAGTCCACTTTAAGGGTCGTATGTCGGGAGGGCTAGCAAAACGAGTTGTAGTGGGTGAAAAATTCTCCGTAGTCACACTGGTGTGGTAAAATGGTGTGACTGCGGATCGGTTGGTGTGACTGCGGATCGGTTGGTGTGACTGCGGATCGGTTGGTGTGACTGCGGATCGGTTGGTGTGACTGCGGATCGGTTGGTGTGACTGCGGATCGGTTGGTGTTACTGCGGATCGGTTGGTGTGACTGCGGATCGGTTGGTGTGACTGCGGATCGGTTGGTGTGACTGCGGATCGGTTGGTGTGACTGCGGATCGGTTGGTGTGACTGCGGATCGGTTGGTGTGACTGCGGATCGGTTGGTGTGACTGCGGATCGGTTGGTGTGACTGCGGATCGGTTGGTGTGACTGCGGATCGGTTGGTGTGACTGCGGATCGGTTGGTGTGACTGCGGATCGGTTGGTGTGACTGCGGATCGGTTGGTGTGACTGCGGATCGGTTGGTGTGACTGCGGATCGGTTGGTGTGATTGCGGATCGGTTGGTGTGACTGCGGATCGGTTGGTGTGACTGCGGATCGGTTGGTGTGACTGCGGATCGGTTGGTGTGACTGCGGATCGGTTGGTGTGACTGCGGATCGGTTGGTGTGACTGCGGATCGGTTGGTGTGATTGCGGATCGGTTGGTGTGACTGCGGATCGGTTGGTGTGACTGCGGATCGGTTGGTGTGACTGCGGATCGGTTGGGGAATGAAAGGCCAATAACTGCAACATGGCTGTTATGTCAGTCACTGCAGTAAAATCGTGCGAAATTGTGTGTTATTAATATTATATTAATATTTTTTTTAAAACAACAGATTATTTATATTAGCTTCCTTAAAGCGATTTTTTTCATGTAAAATCAAATAAGATGTTTTCAAACACTTACGACCGTTAATGCTGTAAAATTGCATGAAATTGTAGGATTTTCATAGTCATCGCAATGGACCCAAAAACCATAGGGTACTTCCCGTACAATAATGAAATTTGGCACAAAGCAAGGTCTTATAGCACAAATAAAGGGTAAAATCTAAAAACTGCAAATTTTTATCTTTCTGCAAAACAGACTATGTTATGTTGTTTCTAAACATGGATGACATCATGCTTTTGTTTTTTATGTGGAAACCTAATAACACGTGATACGCTCTCCAAGTGTGATCGGAACCTTTGGTGTGCGAGTCCTTCTCGCACTTGACCGTTTATTTAATTTTGATCGCAATTCAAACTGTGTTTAAGGCGAGACCGACCGATTGAACTACTGTTAGACCAAGGAAACACGCTCTACAAATACAATAGAACAACGCAAATACTCGTAAATACCACATAATGGCCAAGCTGACATAAGCCTGTCGCGTAAATATTGGGAAAACACTACTGGGCTAAATAAATTGGATGATTCTAACAATGTTAGGAAAACCATAACAATAAATAGGTACACAATCATGTATGCAGCGCATAATCTTAATCAACTCATTCATCAGTTTCATCACATAGATTTTGACAGTAAAGACCAGAAGTCAATTTCTGAATCAATGTGTTTAAAAACAAACCTGCCGATTCTGTAGTAGAACCTACTTTAATAATATACTAATACAGATAGACCACGTAGAAAAAAATATGTGACCGGCGGCGTAAACTAAGCTGCTACGGAAGCCTCTTAGCTTTGTTTTTAACGTCTCGTGATTTGTGAATGACTCCGCTTGAATGTCTTCTACTCGCGTTCATTTGTCGAATAAGTAGTGAGGAAAATACATAAGCAATAAGCACTCGCAAAGGTGGAGATGTTGGTAAATATTGACGCCGAGTAAATAGTAAATTTATACTCTTCTGTAATAATCGGGGATTCCGATAAAGAATGGGATTTGGAACGGTGTTTGGTTAAGGCAATCTCGGAATTTCAAAGTTAACTTAAGATTATTCCATTCCATTCCATTCGTTTATTTGCTATTTCACAGCATATGAAAATAAATAATACAATCAAATATCAAATACATAAAATGCTAATTACGAAATAAAGCGATCAATAAAGATAAAATAGGTTAAAACTAAGAATAATAAATGATACAAAAATGTGAGAAAATGGCAACATTTATGTGGGGTGAGTGAGTGTTCCTGCTTAGCCCTACGACCAAGGTCTTGGGATCGGGTTCGGGCTGTTAGTACGATTCCGCGCACCAAGGGTTCCGATCACACTTGGAGAGCGTGTGATGTGTAATTAGCTAATTAGGTTTCCACATAAAAAACTAAAGTACCTTTATGATGCAAACCAAATTAAATATTTTTGTAGAAAGACAGATTTTTTTTCCAGATTTTTCCCTTTACTTGTGCTATATAAGACCTTGCTTTGAGCCAAATTTCATGATTGTAGACCAACGGGAAGTACCCTATAGGTTTAGGGTCCTTTGCGATTACCATGAAAATCCAACAATTTTACAGCAAAACGGTCGTAGCGTTCGATTTCGTTGACCTAGAAGGTTAAATTTTCACAGCTATATGCTACAGACCGTAACAATTGATTTGAAAGAGTTGTCAAATGTAACACCTTGATACGTCCACGCGTTCTTGATATTAAAGGACAGACGGACGGACAATAAAGTGATCCTACTTATAAGGGTTCATATTTATATTCATATATTCTTTATTGCACAGTAACTTAATAATAAAACTTAAATAACATAACAGTGCGCAAAGGCGAGCTTATCTCTTAAGAGAGATTTCTACCAGCAAACCTAGGCAGGACAGGAAAGATGGTGCTGAGAGGATAGTCCTAGTGCACAAAGATAAAAATAAACTGGATAAAACTACACTTGCTACAAAATAAATAAATACCTAATAGGTAGATATCTACAACCTAAAACATAGATAATACAATAAATAAAGTAATACATAAATAGTACTAGTGGCTCTGTGAGCTGTAGACCTCGCGAGTATGTCGGTGGGAAAGCTGAACTGCTAACACACATAAAAAAAATAACCCAAATAATTTTCTTTCAATAACACATACAAACTTATGAATGTACCTGGTTACGTACATGCAGTATGAAAGTAGCCGCTCCAATAACTTTGTAAACTACATTTCGCGATCTTTTATACAACCTATTGACTTTGCACTAAAATTATATAATCTGTTTCACTCTCATAGTCTTTACAAATCCAACGACACCTCATTTGTTAATATCCATTGAGCCGTTTGGGTTGTAGCGATTTTTTTACATTTTAAAACCCCATATCTCCGCCATTTTGAAAAAAATCAAAAAACTGGCTCGAGTAAAAAATTCTATTTATTTTTTCAACCTGCTCACAAAATTTCACGAGAATCGGTTCATAAATGCGACCTGTAGAGGAGAACAACCGGACATACAAAAGCATTTTTGCCCAAACCTGAAACGGAGACGCTTCGCTCGCTTTGCTCGCTCATCTGTTTCACTCTCATGGTCTTTACAAATCCAACGACACCTCATTTGTTAATATCCATCGAGCCGTTTGGGTTGTAGCGATTTTTTTACATTTTAAAACCCCATATCTCCGCCATTTTGAAAAAATCAAAAAACTGGCTCGAGTAAAAAATTCTATTTATTTTTCCAACCTGCTCACAAAATTTCACGAGAATCGGTTCATAAATGCGACCTGTAGAGGAGAACAACCGGACATACGAAAGCATTTTTGCCCAAACCTGAAACGGAGACGCTTCGCTCGCTTCGCTCGCTCGGTCAATAAATAAGGGGTTCCTTTTTTTCTATGATTGGAACCCTAAAAGGCGTAATATATGCGTCTTCCCAGTCTTATTTCTTGCTGGCCGTGCAAGTAGGTCAAGATACTGTGAAGTAGAACCCATTTATCTCGTGACGTGGGCCCAAAAGCAATCAGTTTTCCCTTTGATGTACATTTATGTTGCGAGTAAAATGAACTTACTTTGAAACAAGCGGTTAACAACAAGAGCCTTATTTGATGTGGTAGTTTCGTCAGGCCTCCGTCACTGAATGTACTTGCGCGCTATAATTACCTACCGCCCGCCCGAGCTCTCGGGCAGCCCGGCTATGGCCCGGCTGCCCAAGTCAGTATGGTTGTCGCAAGCCAAGCGCACGCACGTTTTGAACTGTGTTCGTATCGTACGAGTATCTGCGATCGAAGAGGCAGCCCTGCGATTAGTGTGAGATCGCGCGGTGCGAGGCGATCACAACTGTACGCTTGAGGATTTAGGCACATTTTAGCATGCAGCGGTTGCTGACGCGACGGAGTAGGCTATTATAGCAGTAGGTATTGGAAATTTCCTACTGAGTGAAGTATCTGTTACTTAGTAGTAACTATTTAGTAATCTGTGGTTTCGTGGTGTTTAATTCACGGCTTTTACCATTTTCACCTTAAGCTTTAATACCCGTACGCTGAACCCCCATTTTCTGAAAGAGTGGTCAAATGTAACAGATGTTGGCACTATCTCTACCTACATAAATACCTATTTTCAATGTCAAAAAGTAGTTTTGATTCCTCTCAAGTGTAGAAACTCTCAAGCGTCATGCATGCTTGTGGCTTGCACCGCTACTATCCAAGTCTATAAATTCCTGCAATATTTGATGATTCTCGGCCTACAGGAACGGCCCTTTTGGCTCTGGATTCCTCTGTATCAAATTATGCGGCAGTGCGGCATCTACAGTTGTACCTTTTTTGTTGAGCTAGAAGATTATTTGCCCTGATAGGACATAACTTCTGACAGTCGGTTGGGCCCAGGGAGCACTTATCCAGTGGAGAGCATATATATACATTTTCCTTTGACACACAACTCACCAATTTACGGGCGGCGGGGGACGAGGTAAGAGAGCTGTGATTGGTCAGCCGCTGTGAAACTGTCTGGCGGCCCGTCATCGTACACAGGTTGCGTATGCGAACGTTTGTTAAATACAACAAACGTTTGGCGAGCCGCCCCCGCAGGCGCAGTCAATTGGATATATAGTCTCTGGTTGGGCCACAAGCCCGACACCCTTCCACCAACCCGCACTGAGCCAGCACGATGGGGTATGGCTCAATCTTACTGGAGTCCGGGTAAAGGCCTGTCCCCGCCAGTGGGGACATTAATGAGCTATATTTTATAATTATTTATTATTATTATTGGAGGCCTTTGCCCAGAACCGGGACACCTCAATACGCTAAATAAAAAAATATTATTAGCCTATTCATAGCATCCCGCTGCACATTTAATAATAACTTAGAATATTATTTACTTCACAGATTTATTTATTTTATTTGGGACATCAACAGCATATCTAATAAATGAGTTACAATGGTAGATAGTAAATACAAAAATTAAGCCGGTAACAGATATCCACAGAAGATACAATAAGCAAGTAGAAGAGAAAAAAAACTTAGCAGTTATCTTATTATTATGCACGTTGTAGAGTTTTAGGAAATAAGAATTTTAGTAGAGGGTACGTGATTTAAATTAAATATAGTAAGGAGAATGTGAGGAGTATATTTGTAATGTTTGTGTAAGGGTAAGTGAGGGTGTGTGTTAGGGTGTGTATTTGTGTGTTAATTCACTTGTTTCCCTTATCGTCTATCAAGACTTTTATAATTTCATGACGAAAGGCTTTGGAGGATGAGAATAGATCTAAATCACTTAAATTGTTTATTGTATTCAGAGGCAAGGCGAGCCATGGTAGAATTTTGGGCATAATTGGTATGAGCGAGACGCAAAAAGATTATTCGGATAGCAGCGGGGGAGAATCGAGGCGGCCAGATAGAATATCGTGGAGTACCATCATATCTAGCAATACTCTGCGATCTTTGAGAGTGATGAAGTGATGCTGGTGACAGGACTCATCGTACGGGCGGTCCTGGATACGGGATCTGTAGTTCAGGTGTTTCAGGAATTTGGACTGAATACGCTCAATACGCTGGGTGTAGGTAATCTAGTTCGGGGACCAACCAAATACATGAAAGATACAGCTACATGCCAATTTTGTCGATAGAGTTTCATTAAATATGTCAAGAAGCAAGCTATGGTTATTAAGCGACACCCTCCCAGATATTATCAGCTCTCACGTCTCTCATATGTCTAGTCATTCATTCAGATTTCATTTCAACGAAACGGCCACCCCAGGGACTCGGGTACAGTAGTGCCAGGTAAAATGTTACATAAACCAGCGCGAACCCAACCGCAACTGCAGACAGTGTCACGTGAGCGTGGGATCTTAAAGCCCCTACTGACATGCCTGGTGCAGGGGCAATCTGAGTAAAAAAGTGGGGATGACCTTAAATTGCTTCCTTAATTGTGAAGTGTGTAGGCAAGCAGGGGCAATTTTTATGGCTTGCCCTGCGGCACGGGCACCGGCCCCCTTCTTAGATCGCCGTAGGAGCAGGCATGTCAGAAGGGGCTTTAAGTTTACTCTATGGTTATAGGATAGGTATCGCTGACTCGCTCATTCGTAAGGCAATTTGTCTGGGCAACTGCAGACAACGACGTTGTATGCCGGACATAAGCTGAGAAGCAGACCACGCAGACAAGATTTTGACAATGACGTGTTCTATGTCAGTCTTCCAACGATCCTTTGGCTGATGAGTGACGTTTATAGGGCAGCGCCAGCTCTCCATCAACACAGACCTTTCATCCCTTATTGGTCAACAGGCGTTAGTTCCATATCTGTCACCGCGCCAAAAGATCATTGGAAAGCTGTTATCTGTTAATGTATACAGAAATAAATTATTTTGATCTTGACCTTGACATTGCAAGGCAGGGCAGGCGCCGCCGCCGTCTTTTGTTTTCCCTGCCTAGAAAAACCTTTTCGGCGTCGTCGTCGCCTCTGCGCCCTTGTGTCATATCATACCCTAGACTGCGTCATCCGCAGCTGCCTTTGGCTACGAACTTATATTCTCGTCTGTACTGTACACTATACCGTCTCGTGGGATATTACTTTTTGAGTTTTCATGCAGTAGACTCACAAAAGGCTTCACCCCTTTGACGATCTGACGTGGAAGAAACACGTTCGCGCAATAATCTTTAACAGAAGAGAAAATATTCTCTTTACATTTGTGTAAATTGTACAAACAGCAGACTGGGGCCACTTTCGGTGTACAGGGTGTGAGAGGAATTTGTGCTGAATTAAAAATGAAATCCGGCCAAGTGCGAGTCGGGCTCGCGTACCGAGCTAAAATAACCGGCCAAGTGCGAGTCGGACTCGCGCACGAAGGGTTCCGTGCCATTATCTATAAAAAACCGCAAAAAAAAATAACATTTTGTATGGGAGCCCCCCCTAAATATTAATTTAATTTTAATTTAATTATTTAACTTTTAAGTAAATAATATACTCAATATATTGTGAACATTTTAAGCGTCTACCTACTACCATTGAATGAATTGTTTATTTGTCAGGCCATTGTTGTTACCCATAATTTACAAAATAATAATAATAATAGTCACACATTTGCATTAATAATTACAATAAAATTAAAATAAAATTACAATAAAATTATATCACTTCGTGTTCGCAGAGTGGTGCACAGAGTTCCAATGTCGGAAAAAAGGCCCACTGGTGCTCTCCATAATAGTCGATAAGATGCCGTTGTCTGAGGCACGAAGACGGTCCCAGAATGACGCGATGCGTGACCTGATAATGGCGTGAAAGTCCGGGACCCTGGCGCCCGCAAACATTGCCGACGCACTGCAATACCGTGGATGTCGCATCAGTATACGAAATGCGTCGTTGTACTGAATCCGCAAGGTATTATAGGCGCGTTTAGTGTAGTCTAGCCAGAGCTGACTGGTATAGAAGCTCTGGCAGTATGCTTTGAAAAGAGTAATTTTAACTTCATCAGTACAACGAGCAAATCTTCGTGCAATCATATTGCAGCGGACGGCAAGAGCCCGACGTTCACGCTCAATATCAACATCATCACGCATGTCCCCAGTAAGGATATGCCCGAGGTATTTGAACCGCTGTACAACCCGCACCGGCGAGCCATCCAGCAACAGAGGAGGAATCCTCTCTGGGCCCTTCCCCGATCTAAACACCATCAGCTCAGTCTTTTTAGCATTATATTTTAGCCCATGCACTTCGGCATAGCGAGCACATAGGGCTAAAAGACGCCGTAGACCCTCAATCGAAGGACTGAGGAGCACCATGTCGTCTGCATAACTCAGATTGTTAATGCACACATTACCAATATGACAGCCGACCCTGGTGCCCCTCAGACAGACGATCAAGTCATTTATATACAAGTTGAATAGATCGGGGGAGGTGAGCCCACCTTGACGCACTCCACATTCTAACATATACTCATTAGATGTGGTGTCGCCCCATCTCACGGCGTTAGTCTGGTTCCCGTACCAGTACCTCAACAGATTCACTACCCTCGGGTTTATTCTGGCTCGCTGGAGTTTCTCCCATAGTAAATTATAATTTACCAGGTCGAAAGCTCTGCTTAAATCCAAAAAACAAGCGTACACAGATGTTTCCCGGGCAGTGTAGTAATTGACCGTGTGCTTTAAAGTGAAGATAGCTGAATCCGTCGAAAGACCAGGACGGAAACCAAACTGTGCGTCGTCTATACCTAACTTGCTGGCCAGTGCAGGCTGCAACAGCCGTTCAAACACCTTACCCACGATGGTACCTAATGAAATAGGCCTATAATTGCTCAGCAACGACATATCACCGGTTTTATTTTTGGGGACAGGAACTACTACCGTTTTCATAAGATCTTTAGGAAGGTAACCGTGGTTTAAACAGGCACTAAACAGAGCAGCCAGCAAACTATAAATTTTATCCCCTGCAAAAAGGATATGCTCAATACTGAGCCCATCAAATCCCGGCGACTTCCCGCGAACCATTCGCCTGACAACCTGAGCTACATCCTTCGCCGTAAAGGTAACGACGTCACTCCTGTCAGTCGCAGCAATGATTGGCTCGCCAGAAGCCGCCAGAACCGTGCGCCCGACATCGTCATCGAGGTTCATCCCCACCCCCGCCCCACCACCATCGACGTCAGCACCATCAGCGCTGGCGGCCGGCGGCGGCGGCGGCGGCGGCGGTGGCTCAACTTTAAAATGTCGAGCAAACAATTCGGAGATATCCTTAGGGTCTTGACACCCTTCTACGCTTACAGGCACACTAGACTTATAGTTCAGTTTCTTTGTGGCATTCCAAAATTTAGGAAAGTTTTTAGATTTTCTGCTAATAGCCAGAATATCCAACTTTATATTTTCTTCGTTTTCCTGACACCACTTTAATTTGTTTTTAAATACTTTGCGCGTCGCACACATGTTTTCATTATCAATATCGAGCAAAAATGAGCAAAAAAATCACGTTTGTTGTATGGGAGCCCCCCTTAATATTAAATTTCTTTTGATTTTTAGTATTTGTTGTTATAGCGGCAACAGAAAGACATCATCTGTGAAAATTTCAACTGTCTAGCTACCACGGTTCATGAGATACAGCCTGGTGACAGACGGACGGACGGACGGCGAAGTCTCAGTAATAGGGTCCCGTTTGGCACCCTTCGGGTACGGAACCCTAAAAAGGTTTTCAGATGTTTTCCTTTACTTGTGCTATCGGGTTTTGATAATCTATTGAGTCAAGCAAAGATTGAAACTAATTATGATCAAAACCTGCTCTGAAAGCTTCTTCGTGAACCCGTCAGAACATGATTAATGCCCCACCGAGGGGCGCAGGCCTCTACCCGGTTACGAGTAAGATTAAGCTATACATGGTTATTTTTATATCATATTTTGGGGATTGATAGTACCCATTATAAATAAGTTTCCACAAGAAATATATGTCGCAAATTTTTTTGGTCTCCCATAGTAACGTAAAGTACCACGGGGATGAAGGGGGATTATGTCGATTGTCGAACCACCCGGAAAACGAAAACTTGGTGGTTCGATATGTCGAACCACCCGTTCGCAGGGTTAGTTCAATATATTTCGGTCAAACTAAATGTACGGTTTTCAGTGAAAGTGGATGATGCTGCCTTTGCCTCTTCATTATGAAACCGATTTGATCAGAGCAACTTTATTTTTCACTTCTCCATACAAATCAGCTGACTCACTCAGGCCAAAATGTACTAGGAAGTGAAAAATAAAGTTGCTCTGATCAAATTGGTTTCATAATAAAAGTTGCTCAGAATGATGTCCCCAACAAAGTAGTTTCTCATTTACACCTTTTATATGACTCAGTTGTTAAAATTCCTATTTACTTACATAGAGATATCCCTTTTACATGTAGGATATTACAGGCTCATAATAATAATAATAATAATAATAATAATAATGTAAAAGCATAAAAATCCATGTAAAATTATTTAAGTAAATATTGTTTGTCGCCTGCTCAATCAACTCTCATCTTTGTTCACACAAATTGTTATATACCTACTTATTTTATTTTATTTTATTTATTTGGAGAGAAAACAATGACAGGCGATACATAGCACAAAATATAGACATATTTACAACATAACACAAAACCTGACATCTTAAACATTTCTCACTAGGACATAACACAAGACCAGTTTTTTGTTATTTACTGTAGTTTACACAATTCAAGATCGAAGTTAGGGAAGGATTTAGAATTAAGGGATAGCTTATAAATGAGACAAAGTACAGATGATACACAAGGCACTTTTCCCTACTAGTCAAATAGCAGATTTAAACCAATCCAATCATACCTTCTACCTTATTCATATACCGGTATTATCCCATCCGCGATATACGAGTATGTATATGTATTCACTCTTTTTCATTTATAAAATCGGACAAGCCGAAGCCAGAAGGTGTTGATTACTTTCCCTTTTCCGATTCGAGGACCGATTTCGCCCGGGGCAATTCTGGCGCTAGCGAGATCATGTCCATGGTCAAAATATCGATTTTGAGATACCGAAATCTCTATCAAAAAAAAAAAAGATACGCGTGTAGCACACGTGTTAGAAGTAAAACTTCTGTAGCTAGATCATTAAGTGGTACCTATACTATACACCTATACCTACCTATACTAAAAGAGATTTAAATTTCCAATTTTGAGATCCAATCTCTGCTTCAAGTTACTTTTAAGTTTCAGACGTCCGATTATTTGAAATTATTTTATACTTGTACTTACTTTTAATACGTCATGTCATTTATTTCCCACCATTCCTTATCTACAATTTGTCGCGCTCGTGGTGATATATCTACTTAACTCATTCAATAGTGTCACTACTATTTGCATCTCGCTCAGATTATATACCATCTGACGTCACGTCTTTAAGCCGTCTCGCTCAAATGTATGCATTGCTTTGCTTGTTTTAGAAATCCATATCGACCCGTGTGACATTGATGAAACTCTTTTCTTACAAACTGTATGGATCGCATCGCACAGCTGTCAAACATAAGTTCCGGTTCCAACAAAGAGGTTGAACGAAGTAGTTTTTGGTCACGTCACTGGTTTTGTTTATCCAGGTTTATCCCAGCCAGCGGCGGCGGCGGCGGCGGCGCCATCTTGGCCATACCGGAAATCAAGAACTCGTGGAAGAATGCTTAAAATAATTTTTATTTGTTAACATTTCATCAGGTTTTTCTCTCACTAATTAACATTCTTTATTGTACGAATGTATTATTATCTTATCTGATTAGTTAATAACCGTATTGAAAATAGTTTTTAAAAGTCTTCAGCCGACCCTGACGTCACCGATTCCAATTTCCGTTACATTTCTTAGCCACTCGTGATAGCACCCGGCTAGTAGCAATTGAAAAGCAAATATATGAATAACCCATAGTTGAGAGGTTAAATAAATTTTACCCCCGTGCCCCAAGAAGTTTTACTTCAACAAGAAAATGCATTCTTACGACTAGCCTTTCGACCAACCGAGATATCTCGACCCGTTTTCGAACGAAATAAATATAAATCGAGATCGTTTTCGACGGATCTAGGCGGTAACAAAACCTATATCTCGACTGGGGAGATGATCTCGATAGCGCGAGAATCGGGGGCCAGTTTGCCTAATTTTGGGGACCGGACGCAGCAAATGGACCGTATAAGCAGTACAGGGTGTAGAATACACCTAATTAATGATATAATATGAATGATGGCAAGCAGGCTACCTGCTGCGTGTTGTTTTAAATGATTAAGGTATTTGGTTTGTTTAGAACTCGCAGTAGGACGAAATGAATGAAGCATTTCCTTCCAATTATGAAAGGTGCTTCATTTGTACGCTCGCTCATAACATAATACATATATACACTATTCATACTTAACAGTTATGATAGGTTTCATGAGATAAGCAAAGGAGGTTCAAAAACTATGTCAAAAACGGCCTATTGAAGAAGTCTTATTACAGTGTAAAATAATATTTAGATGACAAAACTGCATGGTCTTTACCATCTCAGCGCACAGAAATCCAAAGAGGGGCGATGGACTGAGTCAGTACGTCTCTCCTCGGTGTATTTCCTTAGACTTAAGTAGAAATACATACCATTGTATTTTTAAGGCTCTGATATTTTAAAAGAGGTACGGGGGAGGTTTCTTGCCCTTCTTTGCTCCATCCCTAAGCTCACAACTTCCGAACGGGCGGTAGTATACAAAAATATTAATATTATGTTGACGTTGACTAAGTAATATGTATGATTGGTCAATAAATTTTTTGAATTAAAATGGAATTGTTTGTTGTTATGTCAAAGACGTAGACTTCAATATAAAATTATGAACTTTACTCAAAAGCACCTTTAAATAAAACTTCAAGTTAACTGTAATTCAAGCAGCAAAACCTTTCTTATCTTGTATTCAGCATCATGTTATTCAGACTGACGACGACGGAAAGGGGTTCAAAACAAAACCAGGAAACGTTGATACCCGGTTTTCCGGGCTGCATTTCATCCGATATTATCCGGGGACATTTCCTACGGAACCCTGAGTGCATAATCAAGCGCCGCGGGCGAGACGTCGAGCTACTGTTCTGATAATAAAATTTGGGGTACCGCAGGCAAAACGGGAATCAGAAGCCTTGGGGTTATGTGGTTGAGTGACTGTTGATTTGGTTGGTGAAACAATTTTGTACAACTAGGTTTGTTAGCTAGAAATATAGGCATTTCGGTAAACGGAACTCTTTAGTGTTTACAACTCAATAATAAAATGACACGCAAAATAGATAGGTAATTGATTAAATAAATGACTTAGGGAGCAGCAAATCAGTAAATTAAACTATACAAAATGCTGCTTTGCTGCTATTTTGACAAAAGTCACTTTTTTAGGGTTCCGTACCCGAAGGGTGCCAAATGGGACCCTATTACTGAGACTTCGCCGTCCGTCCGTCCGTCCGCCTGTCTGTCACCAGGCTGTATCTCATAAACCGAGGTAGCTAGACAGTTGAAATTTTCACAGATGATGTATTTCTGTTGCGGCTATAATAGCAAATACTAAAAAACAAAAGAAATTTAATATTAAGGGGGGCTCCCATACAACAAACGTGTTTTTTTTTTGCTTATTTTTACTCGATATTGATAATGGTAGCAGGTAGACGCTTAAAATGTTCACAATATATTGAGTTGATTATTTACTTAAAAAATAAGTAATTAAATTAAAATTAAATTAATATTTAGGGGGGGGGCTCCCATACAACATGTTTTTTTGCGGTTTTTTATAGATAATGGTACGGAATCCTTCGTGCGCGAGTCCGACTCGCACTTGGCCGGTTATTGTAACAGGCGTTACTTTTTGACAGGTGTCACTTATATTTATATCGTTC
This sequence comes from Argyresthia albistria, assembly GCA_963457715.1. NCBI lineage: Eukaryota > Metazoa > Arthropoda > Insecta > Lepidoptera > Argyresthiidae > Argyresthia > Argyresthia albistria. The sequence continues at coordinate 7,914,593 of OY735273.1, forward strand.
GATTGTTCGTATTGAGGTTCGTATCTTGTTTTAAAATCTACTGAAGGAGAGTTATTTGCTCACGTCCGAAGGAAATACTTGGAACCTTATATCATTTCACGTCATTCCCGGGAGTGTTACGAGGAAGAAACCAACACTAAGATTTCCAGGTTCTGGAAAGAGAACCTGGCTCCTAACTCTCGCGCCATTGATATCATCTGCATAGTCGAGATATACATATAATACCGGATGTATCCACCGAAAATGGTCTCGATTTATATTTATTTTGATCGAAAACAGTCGTGATATCTCGGGTGGTCGTAAGGCGGGTCGTTTTTTTTTTTTTTCAATAATGATATTCGTTAGGTACCTCGAATTGACATTTCGGCCATGGAGATGATCTCGATAGCGGGAGAATTGGCCGCTGTCCAAATACACGTGACATAATCATAATCATAATCATAATTTATTGATAATAGAATATTACATATACCTATACAAATATCTGCAGAATAAATTAATTTCAGGCATAATGATTATAAATAACATGTCAGGAATCAGTAGTAATAATAGTCACTAATAAAAAGTCAATAATAAAAGTAAAATAATGTCAGAAATAATAATTATGTCAACGTAATACGAATAATACCATTACCGGTAAAATTAAATTAAATTACATGTCAGACAAAAATTACAGGTCACTATCGTAAGTTAAGTCAGTCATTAACTTACTCGTCAACAAATTCTCGTCAAAACTCGTCATACAAATGGACGTCATACAAATCCTACGGAACCAGCATCGAATGAGTCGTTTTTACAACAAGAACCTTTTTGTACCCTCGGCCATTCCCATCATGGAGTTTGGTAGCTTTATCTTGAAGGTCGACAATCAACTATTAACTCTTATCACCTTCACCTTGGTGAATATTGACCTTGTTATTATTCCATACAGTTTGTTGGTGCAAGAATTTACAGACGTAAATAATAATATGCCTCAGATTTTTATTGATGTTACTGTACTGTACTGTACTTGTGTCCTTGACAGATTAATTATTAACTGTATAATGGAGTAAGGGCCCGTAAGCACGCACAGCGATTTTTTTCGCGCGACTCAAAAATTCGCGGAAAAAAATTGTATGCAGAAATCTGCGGATAAAAAAATCGCCAGTGCGGCCACTCGCATGCTATTGCATGTGTTACAAAAAATCAAAAATTCGCGGAAAAAAATTGCTAAATTGTATGCAGAAATCTGCGGAAAAAAATCGCCAGTGCGGCCATGCATGTGTTACAGAATTGCGGGAAAAAATTCGCGCGGAATAAAATCGCTGTGCGTACGTTCTAGCTATGGCAATTATTTTATTACCTAAAAAAAGATGCTTCAAACCTTCTTATGGCAGACAATGGATTCCAGGTTAAGGGCGGGCGCAATCAGAACTTAAAATTTCATCCATAACTTATTTTTAGAGGAACTTAAAGAAAAAAATTAAAAATAAGGTTAAAGCCAAGCTAAGCAAATCTAACTGAGGAACATACTGTGCCATTTTTATAATGATTAGATAAATAACAAGACCACAAATTCAGATGCGGTGCGAAATTGTAAAATAAATCATTGTGATAGCAGATTTTCTGGCAACTTCAGGACACTTTTCTATCGAGCCAATTAATTAATAAAATATCGTTTATGGGAAAGCAAAGTCAGGCTGATACTCGTGATAAACAAGCTATTGAAAAAACATACAGCAATAATCATATAATACTCGTCATTCCAAGCGATTTGTGTTTTGCTAAAGGCTGTTTTTGCCTAGGGCGCCGTCTTAAAAGTCATCGTCACGTCATTGTCACTGAGCAGTCATTGTGCTAACAGAATTGGACCCCTATTTAATTTAAACGTAAGTATTCAAAATAATTTATTCTTATCTTAACCATGAATTACGTAACTCCAATTATATTATCCGTCAGTCCGGAAAAAACCATTTACAGAAAAAACGCAACTTTCAACCCTCCTAAATCAGAATTGAATCGCAAAACAATTTTTCTTACTAAAGGCGAGAAGTTTCCCTTGAAATATATTTCGGACCGTACCTTATTTCGTGTGGGTCATGGTTTAACCAACATGGTATGACCCTTCGCTTCGCGCTTAACCGGTTCCAATTCCAACTTCCGAGTCTCTATGTATCACGAGCAGCCAGAGTGTATTGATTGTTCTCAAGGCTGCAGAATGCCGTATTTGGCTAGCCGGAGGTGCCTATTTTGTTTAGGGAACACTGCCTCATTTATTTCACTATAAATTGATAATAAAATCAAGGCAAGATGCAGTTGCAATTGTATGCTATTTACTATTTGAGAACGAAAAGTTGGTTAGTGCAGAAAGAATGAGCAGCGCTTTAAGATTCTCTTTTGATTAGGGGTTCCGGCCCATGTGAAAACAGGGGCCTAATGCTGCTCTGAGAATTTCACTTATATTTCATTACTATTCCATTGCAAACACCCAAAATGGCGTCATTTGGTATTCTCCTAAATGATTATCCTCCTTATCCTCCTTGATTGGGTGTTTGCAATGGAATAGTAATGAAATAGTAATGAAATATAAGTGAAATTCTCAGAGCAGCATTAGGGCCCTGGTGAAAATTAAGACGGCGACGACGACCGACGTCACAAGTGTGAGGCGTAAATCGGAGGGCCATACCTTATTGGTAATACCTTGTTATTAATATGGGTGTACTGTGGTGTGTTCTATGGGTATACTGTGGTGTGAGTGGAGGTGTGGTTATGAACTAAAAGGGTTTCAAGGGCATTCGCAGCCAGTGCTTTGTGAATGGGCATATTTAATGGTAATACCCAAAATATGTTACATTAATACCGCCACGAATAAGTGTTCAGTGACTTACACCTAAAATGTTATGCTTACTTAGGTAACGTGACGTGAAATCTCTAGCATTAGAGGAATTAGATTATTTCTGGGACAGTTTCCCTAAAAATCCAACAGAGGACTCTGAAAGTGAACAGATTTTTAGAATATCCTATACTCTGTGGTAGTTATCAATGTCAGCTCTCTAATTGTTTCACTGCTCTGTGGTTCTTGTAGCAAGAACCACAGAGCAGTGAAACAGAGAACAGAGACACAGAACGCGACTCTGATTGTTTCTCTGCTCTTTGGTTCTTGTTACAAGAACCACAGAGCAGTGAAACAATTAGAGAGCTGACTGTGACAATTACCACAGAGTATAGGATATTCTAAAAATCTGTTCACTTTCAGAGTCCTCTGTTGGATTTTTAGGGAAACTGTCCCAGAAACAATCTAATTAGAGATTTGGGTACCCATTTATCCCGTTAAATAGGTGGCCTTTATATTATTTAACTTTTAAACGTCTCTGCTATTACTAAGAAATCCTATACAGGGTGACATTTAATTAGCTGACCATATTTTGGGGAATGATAGTACTCATCATTATGAACAACTTTCCCCAAGAAACATATAGTCGCAAATGAAAAAAAATTTCGTCCCCCAGTACATTGCCCCAATCAGCTGATTTTAAGTTACTATGGGAGACCCAAAAATTTTTTTCGTTTGCGTATATAAGTTCCATGGTGAAAGTTCTTCATAATGATGGGTACTATCATTCCCCGAAATATGGTCAGCTAATTAAATGTCATCCTGTATATTTATCCTTTCCCTTTTCATATTTTGCCAAATCGTTGGGCTAAGAGAACCACAGACTGGCTCCCAGTAAATGCAAAGAGAAAGCGTGGCCGACCCAGGAAGAGATGGAGTGATGAGTTGGCTCTATGGGATAAAGAATGGAAGGAGACCGCTCAGGGTCGAATGGAGTGGAAGAGGGGGAGAGAGGCCTTTGCCCAGCAGTGGGGTATTACAGGCTCATAATAATAATAAATAATTGCATATTTTAGCTGAAGGTATGTCTGTTTCGTCAAGTACAATCAATAATTACGAACTATGTTAAGAATAAGCTGTGATACCTAAAACAGTTTTTATTGCAATAAGTACTTGAGATATAAATATCTCAAAAATTATCCTGCCATTAAACAACACACTTGCACTTTTGAAAGAGAGTTCTTCTTGGTTTAGAAATGGTTTACTACAATAAATTTTCCACCAAAGTTATTCCCAAAGTCGTTCAAATTCGAGAAATACACACAACTCTTCAAAGGACTTTTGAGGACTACAAATGTGACAGGAACGTTATCCGATACGGTTATACGCAAAGGTTCTATTCGTTCTATCCGGGCCGAGATTCGCGTACTGAATCGCACGGCAATACCTATAGCGAGATTGGCGAGAGCGCAAAATTCGGGTCTGCTTGTCGACAAGCCAAAGCCGGCTTTTAGCGCTTTGATATTTATAAATATTTCCATGCCATTCCTGCACGATTTGTTAGTATATTATTTTTCATTGTAGCGAAATTTCACGAAGCATATTTTAACATTCCTAATATTAGGGTTCCGTACCCGAAGGGTGCCATCAGGCTGTATCTCATGTACCGTGGTAGCTAGACAGTTGAGATTTTCACAGATGATGTATTTCTGTTGCCGCTATAACAACAAATACAAAAAAAAAAACAGAATAAATTTAATATTAAGGGGGGCTCCCATACAACTACGTGAATTTTTTGCGGTTTTTTATAGATAATGGTACGGAACCCTTCGTGCGCGAGTCCGACTCGCACTTGGCCGGTTATTTTACATTCGCGTTATTTAACATAGCGATTTTCTACGTAGCGTTCTTCAATGTTCGCATATATTTTGTTCGCTTAATTTATCGATAGCATATTTTATTTATCGTATTTTTTTATGAGTTGATATTTTCAGATTCGCGAAAATCCATATATGCTACTCCCCGGCCTCGGACGTCGTCTCTAGTGCGCACGAACGATGAATAATCCTTTCAAAATATGAATCCTGACGGGTCTCTCATTTATAACCGAAGGCTATCAAGGTGTCCTGTGCAGAAGCGAACAAAAGCGAAAATGTTTTGTTATTGACGCCCAAGCCAGTTTGCTACTCGCCTTTAAAGGAAATGTTTCAGGAAAATGCTGGTAACACCGGGAAAGGAATTATGTGTTTTTATAGCTGCGGCGGTGGGCTGGTCCTTTGTTAGCTAAGCGTGAGCATAACTTGTCTGCCACCTCGTTTGGGAAGGGTGAAGTTAGTTAATAGACATCAAGATTCCCCCATGATGTAGGTACGTTTCTTAATACATTGAGTGTCCACAACGCGATGTTATACAACTATATTAGTTATACATAAGTAATGTTAATACAATACAATAAATCTTTATTTCAGGACATAAAAATCCCATATCCAATATATACCTTAAAACTAGACATAAATATAAAATATAACAATATTAACTATCCTAGCTAGAGTTTTTTTCTCCGGTCTCGCTTCCCAATAGCGTCGGTAGACGACGCCCTTAATATTTGCCATTATGTTAGACGGGAAAAAAGCACGCGCGCACACAACTGTAAAAATAAAATCTTTCATCTGGCCCCCGCCTCTCACGCTATCGATATCATCTCCCCAGTCGAGATTTCGGTTTTGATACGGCCTAAATTTGTCGAAATCAATCTCGATACATATTTATTTCGGATGAAAACGGGTGGAGATATCTCGGTTGGTCGAAAGGCTGTCGTAAGAATAGCTTTTTCCTGTTTTTGATAGAGATTTCGGTACCTGAAAATCGATATTTCGACCATGGACATCATCTCGCTAGCGCCAGGATTGTCCCCCTGTGTAGGTAGCAGGAAAAATTACGCATCGAAAAAGTATTCGAAATGAAATGTATATAATGTGTACAATGTCATAACATAAGGTTAATTTCATCCGAACTCGAACACTTTTTCACGCTGACAAATATTCCTGCTTGATGCTCTGCATTCACCCCATGGTCAGCACCTGGATCTCCTTTCGTCCTAGCCTAACAGCCTCCTTCAACTTACCGCAATAGCTCTCAACTGGGAAATTGGTTCAAAGTGTAATTTTTCCGCAACAATATAAAACCTCAGGTGTTCAATTTTCACGATGTGTTACACCATTAGACGCGGGTCCGCCCGTCATCATCATTAAGTACGAACACCTGGGCCTTGGCGTATACTTTGCATAATGTAATGAGATGGAAGCCACAACAGGGACGATGGCTGGGCAGACAAATTGATAAAAATCTTGCCACATTTGAGTCGGAATCGTGCACCGTTCCGCACAGATCGCATTTTTTGTCAAGGATCTACAAATGTACAGTTTGCGGACTTATTACTTTTTTTGTGCTATAGGACCTTGCTTGCTTCGTGCCACTTTTTGTGCTATAGGACCTTGCTTGCTTCGTGCCACTTTTTGTGCTATAGGACCTTGCTTGCTTCGTGCCACTTTTTGTGCTATAGGACCTTGCTTGCTTCGTGCCACTTTTTGTGCTATAGGACCTTGCTTGCTTCGTGCCACTTTTTGTGCTATAGGACCTTGCTTGCTTCGTGCCACTTTTTGTGCTATAGGACCTTGCTTGCTTCGTGCCACTTTTTGTGCTATAGGACCTTGCTTGCTTCGTGCCACTTTTTGTGCTATAGGACTTTGCTTGCTTCGTGCCACTTTTTGTGCTATAGGACCTTGCTTGCTTCGTGCCACTTTTTGTGCTATAGGACCTTGCTTGCTTCGTGCCACTTTTTCTGCTATAGGACCTTGCTTGCTTCGTGCCACTTTTCATGATTCTGCGTCATAGGGAAGTACCTATATTGGTTTTGATTGTCTTGCGAGTACTGAGGGAATACAACAATTTGACAGCCTACGTTTGCATAATCGTTTGAATAAGTCAATCTACATACTACGTTACGTTTGCATAATCTACATAGAACTTTAATTTTTCACAGCTCTAGGGGACTACAGCCCTGAGTGTGAGATCTCTATTTCAGCTTGATATTTCCTCCGTTCCTGAGAAAAAGGTCTTGACGGACGAACGGACAGACAGACAGACGGTTGTTTTAAAGTACGGAACCCTAAAAACCAGGCATTATATGTACTATGTACACGTTTGCAGGCATTTTGGTTTCTTATATATTTTTCTATTTAGCTTGAACGGGTACATACTCATTAAAAAAAAAAGTATTTTGCCTGTACCTATTATCTCTTCTGTGCTACAGAGTAAGTAAGCAAACTACAGTTTCGTTCATCTGAGCCTATATCTAAAATTCAAACCCACAACACAAACACAATACAACATAATTTGAATACTTAACCCCCCTGCCACCTTATAATTTGGTTTCCCGTCCATACTCAGAACACGATAAGGGCACGATCCCAATCAAGGGAATGCTGGTAGCGATACGATCTCTCCTAAGGGTAGGATAAACTAAGTTATGTGGGGCAGTGGCGTCTATGAATATTAAAATAGATGAATTTATTTGTCAGTCCAAGACACGATGCTTGATGTATCGTTTAAAATGTTAATTTGGTTTCATAGGCTCGAATGTCGTACTGACTGAAATAATACATATTGCTTATCGTTTGTCAAAGTCAAAGTCAAATTCAAAGGCATTTATTTCCAAATATAGGTTGTTGTGGTGTTATGTACATTTATAGGAGCATATATTATCCTCTAAGAATGTGCAAATTACTTATTATAATTACAAAGTAAAGTGAATATAAATAATCGGTTAAGTGCGGGTCGGTATCGCACACGAAGGGTACCGTACCATCGTACAACAAATCAAAAGCACTCAAAACAATAAAAAAATAAACAAAAATAAAATTTAAAAAGTTTATGCCTTCACGAGATTTGAACCGACGACCTCCGGATTGAGAGTCTACATCATACCGCACCGGCTAACCACAACCATGTGGGTTGACGCGAAATATGCTATCATATTTAAATGTGTAGTATATGTGTCTATGACATGGTTGCTATGACAATAAATAAACAGTTTCAGTCAAGATCTCCATTTTGAAATGCGTAAGTGTATCTAAACACGTCTCTTGTATCGGGGCCCCCTTTAATTTGCAATATCTCTCGTATTTCAGTATTTGTGGTTGGTGCGGCAACAGATATAGACATTCTGTGAAAATTTCAGCTTTCTAGCTATTACCGTTCGTGCAGACGGACCCGGTGACAGACAGGACGGCCGGACGGACGGACGGACGGACGGACAGACGGACAGCGAAGTCTCAGTAATAGGGTCCCGTTTGGCACCCTTCGGGTCGGTACCCTAAAAAGATAACTCAGGGAAGTACAAGTAGAGTTCCTCATAATTTTAATAAATTGTACTTACGCTAGTATCCACGCCAATTAAAATCTACGCCAACTGGTTGCTGCTTTGCTTCCATATAGCCAAATCGTAAGATTAAGAACCGTATTAACCGTCTCACCGGTAGTTATAGGATTCATACTCTTCAGTGTGGGCGTAGTGTTGTAAGCGAGACGCAGGCCAGCAGGCAGGCTTGTGTCATCCAAAACGATCTATTGGCTGATGAGATGATGACGAGTGACGTTTACAGGAGGGCGCTAGAGTGCGTCTTGGATTCTAAATACGGTATTGGACAACATTAAAAAAATTCGACAAATAGCGTAGAAATCTATATTTCATTATATTTTAGAGTAAAATATGTATATTTTTTGCTGATTCCAGGAATTAAAATGAAGCGCAGCTTACCGACTTATTTTAATACTTTCGCCAAACTTTAGACAAAAATATCGAAAGTAACCAAAGCACCTGCGTAAATGTTTGTCCTACAAGAAAAACTTTTTAAGAAAATCGTCGGCAACCGAGAAGGGTGGCCCCTTTCCGTGATACTTACCTAACTGAATAAACCCTTCTTACACACGGTGGGAGTGTAAATTATTTTTCCTTTTTACCCTTTACATTTATTTAGAGGCGAGAGATAAAAAATCGTTTAGTGGAAGTCGTTGCCACCTCCGCCATTTTCTATGACGTCACACCTTTATGTTTCTTTTGTAAATTAATTTAGCAAATTACGGAGGTCGATTTGTCAATTTTAAAATGGCGTCTAAAAACTCTCAAAAATTTGTATACCTATGTTCAATCAATTTAACACTCGATTATTTTTAATGCAAGTTTTTCTCGATAATAAATAACAATAATTAATTGGAGATTCCACCTGAAAAGTAATTAAATTGCTGTTGTTTACAACACGTCGTTAACTTTAATTAAAGTTTCGGAATCGCTTTGGGACGCGGCAATTTTACTTAGGAATTTAAATTAGAAACTTCAGATTATGCACTTTATCCTAAGACTTGGGTCAAGTTCTTGGCATAAGAAATATGAACAGTAAATCGATTCGCCTTGACATACCCCGATTCCTTTACAATCGACGATTCACCTATGTCTCCAAGGTCTAGTGGGTTTCACACTTGCTTCTCACGCTGGAGATTCAGGTTCGAATCCCCGCGCGGACCATGTACCAATAATATTCTAACGGAGTGATGAAAAACATCGTGAGGAAACCTTCATTACTCCATAGCTGCGTGCGCGATGTCATGCAAAAGTGATTATTTAATAACTGGCTAACATGCGTCCAAAAGTGCCTTTTCCATCCACCTCGTATAGGAAAAGGCATGATGTTATATCTAGTACAGTAGGGGCCATTGTTTTGGCACGTCGGGTCTCGTCTAGCTCTCACTCTCTCTCCCGCCAAGTCAAACGCCGAGTATCATACTCGGGGCACGTGTCGGGTCCTGCCCGACGTGCCAAAACAATGACACCGTACTGTAAGTACGTAAATAAGTCTGTTGGCCAGTCAATGGACTTCATTGACATTTAATTAGCTGACCATATTTTGGGCCATCATTATGAACAACTTTCCCCACGGAACATAATGGTCGCAAACGAAAAAAAATTTGGGTCTCCTATAGTAACTAGTTAGTTATATTATTTATTTTATAGGTACAGTCTGGGACCCGATTTGCTGGGCCTGCCCGGACTGTACACACATACTTATAAGTCTATTGGTTTAAAGACGTAAGTGTAATTCTCCAATGTGGAATGAGCGGTCTCCCCTAACACAGGTTTTTATTAACTTAAAAGGGGAGTCCCACGACCTGTGCTGCTGTACTTACTGAAATAAACTAATTTTGAATTGAATTTGAATTTGAATAGTAACTTGATCGGGGCAGTGTACGAGGGAAGATTTTAGTTTTCATTTGCGACTAAGTACATAGTCTGGTCATAAGTTTTGTCACATATGGAAAGTTAAATAAATGACACAATGAGTTACGCACTACAACCATTTATATATCAAATGAAAGGGTACAAAATACAGATTTAAATCACACTAAAATTATTCAAAATTTCCTCCTCTGGCTTCGATACAAGCCTTCAATCTGCTAGGCCAGTCATCAATCGAAGTACGCACGACATTCATGTCAATATCGGCGACTGCTTTAATCAGAGATGCTTTAAGTGACTCCAAATTGCGATGGGGTTTAGCGCAGACCTTCTCCTCTAAGTGCTGCCATATTTTATAATCCAAAGGATTCAAGTCTGGACTTGAGGAGGGCCAATCCTCGTGCCTGATAAAGACGATTCCATAGGTCGTGAGCCAGTTTTGGGTACTTTTCGCCTTATGGGCCGGTGCAGAATCCTGCTGGAAAACCCAGTGCCTATTTTTGAACATTGTCTGTGAAAGAGGTTCCACAATGTTTGTTAGGACTGTGTTTTGATATACGAGGGCACTGGTTTTCACTCCTTTTTCACAAAAAAACACCTCTGTTGGACCCAAATAGGAGACCCCAAGCCAAACCATGAATGCCAAAGGGTGATGGCCACGCTGAACACGTGGCACACGTTTGCTCGCTTCTTCACTAGACTGTGCATACACTTTATCATTTTGTTTGTTGTAACTCTCCTCAACATTAAAAAAATTTTCGTCCGAAAAAAGGATTTTTCGGTATTTTTTACCTGCGTACTGCCTTAACAAAACCCGGCATCTTTCGAGTCTGATTTTCTTCAGCCGTGCGTTAAGAAGATGTGCTGTTCTTTTTCTGTAAGCACGCAGTCCTAGGACTTCATTCAATACTCTTTTAACAGTGGTTCTGCTTAGTCCCATCTGCAGAGCCAACATTTTTTGCTTGCGGACAGGATTTCGTTGGATTCGCGCCTTCACTGCTTTGATGACCGCTGGAGTCCGAACAGTACGAGGTCGACCGCTTCTTTGTTTGTCATCTAAACTTGAATCTTCCCTGAATCGTTTGATAGTACGATAAATGAATCTCAGTGGAATTTTCAAATTTTTCAGCAGTTTAAAAATCACTGTTGGTGCGTGGCCGCAACGATGCAATGCAATTATTGCGACTCTGTCTTCTTTGCGCGTCCACTCCATATTGGAAAATGAAGAATATTCCAGAAAACCTGTATTTTTATTTTCTTGAAATATTCAAATTTCGAATTCCCATAACTTTTTTTGTGGCCTCTATTCTAAATTCGAAATTTTACCCATGTGACAGAACTTATGGCCCGACTATGTATATGTTTCTTGTGGAAAGTTGTTCCTAATGATGGGTACTATCATTCCCCAAAATATGGTCAGCTAATTAAATGTCACCCTGTTATTGCTGAAAAGTTTTGGGGCTGAAGTCATGTTCTTGAGTTGAATGCAGAGGTTAAAAGCTGTCACACGGCTCTTCATCGTCACATCTTGGCTTTATCACGTTCAACGTGTTTGTGGGATCTTAATGTGATTTTTGCATTGCCTTTTACTTTTAAGCAATAGTATTTTAAACTTAAGACATAAACAACATAATAAATTACATACAAGCAAATACATTCTGGCCACACACTAGGATACCCTGTGTCGTGGGAACCAGAAACAGCGACATCACAAACATGTAAACATCCAAGACCTGAGGTTTTTTTTGCCCCCAGCCGGGATTCGAACCCTGGACCTCTCGCATGGTAGGCTGCGCCTCACAGAGAGGCCGTCAATTTTTTTGATTTTTTACTAGTATTAATAATCTGAAGTAAAACAATAGTATTGTTTTGATAAAGACATACAAAACTCTATAAAATATCAGGTACCTTCTCATCACACCTTAAATATACATATCGATTATTACACGACATACAAAGCCGTATGTTTGGATGTTTTTACAAAAAAATACGCCAGCGTCTTACTATAGTCATCCATCACACAAACAATCCACATCTCTAACGCCCACTTCTCTTTGCAGGCTCTTCGATAAAATGGAATCGCCGCCCTACAACATCCGCCCGCCCGCCCTGGCATCCATGGAGAACCCAACCTGACTGCGAAATGTGAATCATGAAAGCAAATCTCGAAATAGAACTCAACGACATCTTCCTCTTCTCCTTCAACCTAACAGATTCACCCAGCTCAATGTATCTCACCGACGCTTATCTCAACAAGACTTTGGAACTCAATGACACGACAAACGATTTTGTGTATTCAAACCAACTCGACGATGGCCCAATCATCATCCTCGTCGTGGTTGTCAAATGCGTCATCATGCTTTTCATCATACTGGCAGCCATCTTTGGGAATCTCCTAGTCATCGTTTCAGTGATGAGGCACAGAAAACTAAGAGTAATAACCAATTACTTTGTGGTATCACTGGCATTGGCTGATATGCTGGTTGCGATATGGGCGATGTGTTTCAACTTTAGCGTGGAGATTACAAATGGGAAGTGGCTGTTTGGATACTTCATGTGTGATGTGTGGAACTCTTTAGACGTATACTTCTCATCGGCGTCAATACTGCATCTTTGCTGCATCAGCGTAGATCGGTACTACGCGATAGTTCAACCGCTGGACTACCCTTTGATCATGACGATGGGAAGACTTGGGATAATGCTGGCGGTTGTCTGGTGCAGTCCAGCTTTAGTGTCTTTCCTACCCATTTTCATGGGTTGGTACACAACAGAGCAGCATTTAGACTTTAGGAAAAGACATCCAAAAGTGTGCAGTTTTACTGTGAACAGAGTGTACGCGGTGGTTTCCAGTAGTGTTAGTTTTTGGATTCCCGGTGTGATAATGCTGTTTATGTACTTTAGGATTTATAAGGAGGCGGATCGGCAAGAGAGGATGTTATACAGGTGAGCTTTCTTTAATATTGCCTGCGATTCGGAGGGCGACACGAACTAAACTAAGCAAACTAAAAATTTTAAGGTACAGAAATGAAATTTTCAAAAAGTGGTCTTACTATGGTCTACCTCTAAGGTACAGTAATTAACTGACTAATTGAAAATGGAATCTTCGTGCACAAGAGCTGTCGGATTTATGATTTTTGGTTTTGAAACCTCCCAAATAGCCCCCATTGTTTCAATTTAACGTAAAACTCAAAAGCACGTTGAATATATGGTCAAACATTGGCCCAATTGCGCAGACGCTCCTTGTGGAAAAAGTCGTGAGGTAAAAGCGAAAGTAAAACCTACCTACCTACCTAAGTACCTACATACTATAATTTCGGCCCTAAACTCCAATTACTGACCTCGTAGCAAAAACAGTTCGAATGAGTCAACTTTATCACTAAAAACTGCTAACGGTACCAATTTATGAAAACCGAGTACACATCACCACACAACATCAAGCACAGGGTTCACAAACCCACTATTAGGGTTCCGGAAACAACGACAAACACCCAAGGGGGCAACACTCAGATCTAATGCGGGTCATTTATACGGAACCCTCATTACTGAAATGCTGAGGAGAATGAGCTAAGAGGTTTATTTGGTAATGTAGGCGAAAATTGCGCGCTTATGTTCGTGTAGTGTAGGCGGTAGACCGTATTATACATAGGGCCGTATTAAAAAACCGCTCTTAGTTCTGAGAGTTGTCTCAGCTACTTCACAATGACGGTTGCTCCTTGTATTTATAACCTGTTAGGGCCCGTACACACAGAGATTTTTTCCCGCAATGTTGTAGCACGTTCAATACTATTGGCCGCACTGGAGATTTTTTTCCGCAGTTTACCGCATACAATTGAGCGTATAAAAATCGCGCAAACTTTATTCGCGCGGAATAAAATCGCTGTGCGGGCGGGCCCTCAGTTTCTACATAAGAAATATGAGCTTGAGATAACTCTCAAAGCTAAGAGCGATATATGACGAGCTTTAGATACTCGCTTTGCCACTCATCCACGCACAGTGCTTTTTGGATGATAGGTGACTAGCCCTCCGCCCTCGCTTACTTGTTTTGTGTAAAATCAACCAGCTGATAGTATGTTTTGTATATAGTACACGTGCCGCTGAGTTACTATTGCCAAAGTTTAGCGTTACATACAGTTTGTCTATAAAGTCGTGACATTAAATGATGGCAACATTTGCAGACTACTGCGTGTTTTCTCTAATGACATATTTGGCTTGTCAATCAAATCTAAATACGCAGCTATATGTATCTCTATGTGTCTATCTTGCCATTATGTCACGTCTTTATAGACGTCTTTAAAGACTCACGTTCTAGCACAGAATAACTAATGTTTCTAGATAGAGTCACTAAACAAATAACGAAAGATACGCGATAAGTAGACGCCTCTTTGTTTTCTTACACGCTTTATTTTTGCAAGTACGAGTCACAATTATTATGAATTTGAATAATTACAATGAAAACTTTATTTCAAAGAGGCACCCATATAATGCTGTTAAAAGTTTTTTTTATCGTAACGTAAAAACTGATTGCCTTATTTTGCTGGCAACAGTCATGTTACAAGGGAAATCTTTTAAAAGTTTTACTTTTCATGAAGCCCCTCTAGTGGTAACTGTCCCTAATATACTGTGATAGAACACAAAGGACGAGTAATTCTTAAACCACTAGTGAATATAATTTTCCAAAGTTTTTCATACCTACTTCAAACATTGTCAACAGCAACTTATGTTACTTTCTATGATTTATTTGTAATTTCAGATGTGAAACGGTTTTCTTACTTACTCAAATGTGGGAGGTGTAAATGAATTAACGCAAAATGAGAAACTACTTTGTGAGGGACATCATTCTGAGCAACTTTTATTATGAAACCGATTTGGTCAGAGCAACTTTATTTTTCACTTCCCAGTACATTTTGGCCTGAGTGGGTCAGTTGATTTGTATGGAAAAGTGAAAAATAAAGTTGCTTTGATCAGATCGGTTTCATAGTGAAAGTTGCTCAGAATGATGTGCCGAACAAAGTAGTTTCACATTTTGCGTTAATTCATTTACACGTTGGCTATGGCAGTTAGCGCTCTATGCCTGGAACTTTTGTCAAATTGTTTATACACTATGTAGTATTTTAATCTGAGCCATTTATTCTAGTGGGAAGTAGCAGCTACTTATCCTAAAACACAGGGTTCGCCCTTTTTTAGGGAGAAGCGATACATCCCTTGTTTACCTTGCTAAACAAGTTTATAATGTACATATCTTTCTGAAAATAAACGATTATGATTATGATTAACTAATTTGAATTTGACATCTTTGTTCCCCATTGGGACAACAATAAACTCCTGAATTTCAAATTGTCAAAAATACTGTGGTCCTAACAATATGCCTATTAAGCCTATTTAACAAAACGTTTTATTTGAATCCCCGATTTACATCAAAGGGACTCGAAAGTTTCATCGAAAATCGAGGGTGGAATAACAAATAAGTTAAGTTCTAATGGCACGTTTACATTGGGTGCCAATCCAAACTCCAAGCACAAACTTTCAAGCGGTGGTTATACGTATACATGTTGGCTTGGTTGAGTGAGTTTGACTAGACCACAGTCTATAGTCTATTCGTGATAAGAATGCAGTAAAGTCATCTCATCACTGTCCGGCGGCCTAGCCACGCCCCGTACCTAACCAATCAAATCGTTTCCAATTATCGAGCCAAGTTCACAGTGACCAGTTGAAGGCAAACTTTCGAACGCGAAGGTTCTGTCCTGGCCTGTGAGTGTGTGTTAACAGATTTAAATTAAAATTTCACTGCATCTTATCACGAATAGACTATAGTGGTTTTATTACACAAATATTTCTTAAATCAGTTTCAAATCCAGTACCTACCAGATATATGTATTTTCCTAAGACGTAGTTCTCCGATACGATACGGCTAGAGTATAGTGCGACATAAAAGAGTGGAAATTAAATGGTGGCAACATTCAAAGACTATATGACGTCATTCTGTTGTTATTTCATAGAACTTAGGAACAAAAGTTCCGTTTTGACAGTTCCTAAAAGTATATATGTATTTTGACTTGACAAACTTATTACACATATCGTGGCAATTAAGAGGACTATTATACCCAGCAGTCAGTGAATGCGAGCTGATTCATGATGGAATTATGATGTTGATGATTTATTTACCCTGAGTTTCACGAAACGATTTTAAAATCTAAGGTCCTTCCTGTTTTAAACGCGATAATCTCATAGGATTGTCATTTGTTTTAGATATGCTAAAATTAAAGTTTACACAAGTATGTAAATCAAGCTCCATTCGCAACGCGTGTTTTGCTTACCTGGGTCAGTTGTTATTTTGATTGTTTGCTTTGGATCGGTTTCGGGACTTGTTTATTAGTAAAAGGATCCGAGGATAAAGGCTAGTTCGAATTAATGTAGTTACTCGTAGGTAGTCATATTGCAGATTGGAGTCGAATAAATTAGTTTGTCTGACTAACTTTATGTGACGCAAAATGTATACCTATGTGATTAATACCTATGTGTCTCTACTCTACTACTGCGTATGGAAAAAGGCTTGACGCTACTTGAAAAGGCAAAAGTATTTTGAGTATTTTTTGTAACAGCACTTCTAAGATTCCTTTTAGCGCACATTGTTAATTATGACTCTAAATTCCAAGTCATTAACACCAAAAAGGTCTTTCACCTTCAAAAATGCCTTGGTACTCTCGGAAGATTTTTAATTTAAAATGGCATTTTGCATAAATCATGGACGGGACTGTCTCAAAGTATTAAAACCAAAATTTACATAAAATCAAGAGGGGGACCTTTGGCCTTCTCTTACATTAAGGGCTGATCTAATTAAAGGTCCCTGTTGCTCGCAACAGGTGAAATCATACCTTTAGCTACAACATTTTCTTTAATATCAGAGACGGAATAACATCTTGGGGAATTCAGAAATTAAAACTAGAATCGGTTTAACAGATGAGGCTCATTTGTAAACGAGTGAATTTATTCAGGTAGCCTACGTTATTTGAAAAAATGCTCCAAATACCTTAAAATGGGAAATTTGTGTTTCATTATACTTAGAGGAATTTATAATAACCGAATTCACAGACGGTCAAGCCCGAGTCATGCCAAAAACCACGTTCACGCATACTTACGTCCACTGTGTCTTGTTAGCGTGTCGCAACGCAAACGCGTGTCGTCCTATGTATGTCGCAGTATGTTGGTTAAATCAGACAGTTAACTAACACCTTAAACCGTTCATTAAAGACCGTCATTTTACTTAAACCAAGCATCTTCTACGTTTAAAAATCGTACAATACGTAGCAAGACTAGCAAGTGGCATAAATAATAAGCAGTTAAGCACGTCACGACGTTAGCGTTAATATCAATAATCTCTGTTGTCCGGGTGTGTCTCGACTCTACTTGATTAGTTAGGCTGGTTTTAGGCTGGTTTTAGAGTCACGCTGACCATCGGCGCCGACAGGTCAGCACGTAGCCTGTCAGCGCTGAGGGTGAGCGCGAAACGTTTCAGTATCGTGCTGATCGCCGCGGAGTACAGACGTAGACACACGCAAAATGCAGAGAGCAATAATTATTGCTACCTTGTACTACCTATCGAAAAGAAAGAAAAATTCCCAGGATTTGTTTCTTGCGTCTTTATTTCTATAGAGAGCACCGGATGCATCCCACAAATTCTTTCTCAGGCGTACTTCGTCAATCACTCGACTTGTATCCACATCGCGTTTCGACACGTCTGTACATGCTGACGGCATCCGTCCGGCTTGACACTAAAACGCTCACTGAAGACAGAGGCGCGCGTGCGATGGTCAGCGCTGACCGCTACGCGGCGCTGACGCACGACGTGTACGGCCGCTGAGCTTTCAGCGCTGACCACCGTCCGCGCTGATAGCTACGCGTTATTCAAAAACTCTTCCTAGAATTCCATATATTTTGTCTATCAGCGCTGACGGTCAGCGAGTGATCAGCGTGACTCTCAGGCTCATACTCATAAAAGGAAGGTTTGTGCCTACTAATCCCGGGATTAGATCAATGTAGAAACTATTCCGTTGGCTTGTTTCCACTGGTCCCGGAATGTGATTTGATACAGAAAAAATAAATTTTGTGTCCGCTGATCTCGTTGTAGTTGTAGAGATACCACGCGATACATCGCATCGCGATACAACGAAGTAACGCAGCGTTTTGGTCACACTTCCGCCCGGAATATGCATAATAAATTGCTAACCACTATTAAAGCTAAAAAAAAAAACCCCTTATTAATAAAAAGTAATTACGTAATTTATTTATTGTACTCCACAAAACAGATATACCGAAAATACATGAAAGAATAACAATGTACAAAGGCGAGCTTATCTCTAACAAGAGATTTCTTCCAGCAAACCCTAATGAGAGGGAAAGGGGAGTAAAAAGTTAATGCGGGAGTAACTGCGGGACAAACAATGACTAGGTCATCATTTTAGAATGTGAATCATCTGTCAGCCGGCTAAGATTTTGGCACAAATCGGCAATTTTCTTACACTCGGGTTTTATTTCTTCGGGAAAAGTCGAGTCAGCCCCCACCCGAAGCAGCGACCTAGTCTGAATATTCATGAGTCTTGACTCACAGCCTCCAGCTATCAGTATAAGAGGCTCCCTTCGCCGCCATAATTACAATTTTGATTTATCATCCCTCAGTGAGAACAATCGACTTGTGCGAGTAATGGTCTTTCCCATTCGAAGCTAATGATCAGGTTTGTCGGTCACCTGGCGTTTTAATTTCCTGGTTGGCCCAGTTACGCTAGATTATGCTCAGGTACACTAGGGGCAAAATTATCTCCAATGTGTCTTTGAGTCGCGGCTGGAAGAAAGAAAATATCAGTCAAGTGCGAGTCGGTTTCTCTCTCTCAACATCGTCGAAAAAAGTACAAAAAAATAGATGTTTCTCGTATGGAGACCCCCTTATTTTTTTATTTTTTTTTCGGCTAGTCCATTCTTTGTTGCTCTATAGCGCAACAGATATACACATTCTGTGAAAATTTCAGCTTTCTTGCTATACTGTGCAATTTATTCTATGGGCTTTTATGCCTGCAATTAACGATTAATAATTATGATAATATAACGTTCGTGCGATGGAGCCCGCGGACGGACAGCGGATAAACTAAGTCGATAGGCCCTATTTGTTTGCACTAGAGACCTAGAGATGAGGTGGGGGTTATAGCTGGAGCCTCAAGCTATCATTATACCTCACCAACCTAACTTCCAAACTATAAGTGGATTTTTCTTTCTTTGTGGACTATTTTGGACTATTTCTGGACAATTTTTAGGGTTCCGTCCCCGAAGGGTGCCAAACGGGACCCTATTACTGAGACTTCGCTGTCCGTCTGTCCGTCCGTCCGTCCGTCCGTCCGTCCGTCCGTCCGTCCGTCCGTCCGTCCGTCCGTCCGTCTGTCACCAGGCTGTATCTCATGAACCGTGGTAGCTAGACAGTTGAAATTTTCACAGATGATGTATTTCTGTTGCCGCTATAACAACAAATACTAAAAATCAAAAGAAATTTAATATTAAGGGGGGCTCCCATACAACAAACGTGATTTTTTTGCTCATTTTTGCTCGATATTGATAATGGTAGCAGGTAGACGCAATGTTCACAATATATTGAGTATATTATTTACTTAAAAAATAAATAATTAAATTAAAATTAAATAAGTATTTAGGGGGGGCTGCCATACATTTTTTTTTTGCTGTTTTTTATAGATAATGGCCGGTTATTTTGCATTGTCAGATTTAATTTTCATGAAGGCTTCAAATGTGAGGATTATGGGTTGAGGCACACCTAGGAGTAATAATGATACCCAATGCTCCGTAGTCTAGAGAGTTTCACGCTTGCTTCTAATGCAGGAGATGCAGTTTTGAATCCAGTGCAGTCCCATACCACAGGAAGCTGCAATCAACTTGTAATCTAAAATTAAGTTTGTTACGGAAATAAAGCTTTTTAGGGTACCGTACCCGAAGGGTGCCAAACGGGACCCTATTACTGAGACTTCGCTGTCCGTCTGTCCGTCCGTCCGTCCGTCCGTCCGTCCGTCCTGTCTGTCACCGGGTCCGTCTGCACGAACCGTAATAGCTAGAAAGCTGAAATTTTCACAGAATGTGTATATCTGTTGCCGCACCAACCAAAAATACTGAAATACGAGAGATATTGCAAATTAAAGGGGGCCCCGATATAAGAGACGTGTTTAGATACACTTACGCATTTCAAAATGGAGATCTTGACTGAAACTGTTTATTTATTGTCATAGCAACCATGTCATAGACACATATACTACACATTTAAATATGATAGCATATTTTGCGTCAACCCACATGGTTGTGGTAGCTCAGCCGGTATGATGTAGACTCTCAATTCGGAGGTCGTCGGTTCAAATCTCATAATTCATAATTCATAATTTCTTTATTGCACACAAACAGTTACATAGGACAGTAAAAAACATAGAAAACGTGTACAAAGGCGAGCTTATCTCTAATAAGAGATCTCTTCCTCTTTGTTCCTGAGTTCTATGAAATAACAACAGAATGACGTCATATAAAAGTGCCATCAAATCTCGTGAAGGCATAAACTTTTTAAATTTTCTTTTTGTTTATTTTTTTATTGTTTTGAGTGCTTTTGATTTGTTGTACGATGGTACGGTACCCTTCGTGTGCGATACCGACCCGCACTTAACCGATTTTTGTATTTTGTATTTGTATACACCACTGTGCTAATTCATATAACAAGAACGTTATCGGACGGTTCATGTTTTATATAACACGGTAGGTTCCGGCTACCGGTCCGGTTTCCGGCGTCTGGTAGTGTCAAATTAGCAACTTGAATAGGCTTGTGGCCTGTCAAGTCAAAATAGATACTTTTTATGAACAGTCAAAACGGAACTTTTGTTCCTGAGTTCTATGAAATAACAACAGAATGACGTCATGTAAAAGTGCCATCAAATGCTGTCTTTTTTTGCACAAAATTGACTTTATTAAATATATCTCCTGGAAATATACAATTCTGAGAATGTCAATCCATTTTGTACATAAGGCTTCAACTTAAGACTTGTTCCTAGATTTATTGGATTACCTTGGCCACAAGCCTATTGTGGTGGTTGAAATTCGGACACAATTCTAAAATTAAATTTATAATAGCTCAACCTGCAACGTGTGAGAAGCAACCACTTAACCACTTAACCACAGAGCTATTATATTAACTCGGTTTAAATATTTTTAAAACTTTATCTCGGGACTGCCGAAAGTATGTAAATGTTACTCTGGGGATATTTTACCAACCAGCGGTCAAGTTGTAGCATTGCACTATAATAGTCCAACGTACGAAACGTCTAGACTGTGGTGCGGCTTATCCTCGACAATAAGCCCGTTAGATAAAATATATTTGACTACTATTTGTATTATCATTTAATCGAGAGCAAAAAGGATCACTACTTTCGTCTGGAGGTGAGTGAGATTCTTAGAAAAATGAGAAAATGGCGAGCTGTTTTGATAACTCGATAGAATCTTTATTCAATTTAGAGCCAGTCAACTGTGTGACTGTTTAGTGTGTGGATACTGGATATGAGGTCCATCCATATGTGTGTGTATGTGTATGCGTATGTAGATAGGGTATCCTAATGTGGGGCCAGAAGCAATTTATGTGCCTGTATGTAAATGTTCTCTAGGCGTTGGGTTTGCCCTTGATGCAATGTTCAACACTCACTACGAAGCCGAGTCCGCACAATTTTCTGAATTTATATTCCTCAGAGAAAAAACGGCGTATTATTTTTATAACTTTTAAGCGTCTGTATGTCTGTGTGCTCAGACCAAAGTCTGCTGTGTCTGTGTGTGTCAGACCGACACGATTTTAATAAAATTTGGCTATTGTAGTAGTCGTATAACCCCTCCACCAAGCCGCACTGAGCCAGCGTGTGGTGGAGTATGGCTCAATCATACTCGTATCCGGATAAAGGCCTGTACCCCTCGGTGCGGCTGAGAACCATCGCAGGGAAGTCTACAACCTCTATAGAAAACTGAATCATATTCCGTCTATTTGACCGCCAGGGTGCCACGGACAGTGGTTCGAATGTTATCATCAGTCAGGAAATTAGTTACATATTTTATTTTTGGCATTATTTTTCTCAATATGTTGTGTTTTTTTATCTGTTTTTTATTGAGGTCTTTGTACAAAAAAAATAATGTCGCTCCATTATGTTGTGTTGTGTGCAGTAAAGAAATTAGGAATTCCATATATTGGAGGCTGGTTATTCCCGGAGTTGGTTTCGATTTCAAAAAACGTAAAAGTTTGACTGCCGCCCCGTCAGGATGATAACTGAGTGGATTTCCACGAACCCCCGACGGAACCCAATACATCACAATGAACCCTAACTTAGCAGGAATAACATATATCCAATATTTTGAGACTTAATTTACTTGAACCTCTTTGTACCGAACTGTCTGTTAGATAGATAGATAGATTTCATTTATTCAATGGACATATGGTACACACACATAAATAGCGCGACTTCAAAATCTCGGGATTCAGTTCATCTTCGGTTTGCGTAAGTTCGACCATGTGTCGCAGTCTTGGAGGAACGCGGCCTTGTCGCAGTATCGCAGGGAGTTAAAATGGCTACCTATTCGTCTTCGTCGGGATATGCATATCCTCACTACCCTGTACAGCATTTTAACTAACCCTCGATACCCCAGCTTTCTACGTGAAAGATTTAACTTCCTCCCCTCGACTAGACCTCGTAGATCTCGTACGGCCTCCATTCTCGCCACTCCACGTCACAATACTGTCGCATACGAGCATGGCTTCCGAATGAGGGCTATTTCTCTATGGAACGCGCTTCCCTGCCCCATCAGGGACAGTCCATCT
Organism: Argyresthia albistria; assembly: GCA_963457715.1. Taxonomy (NCBI): domain Eukaryota; kingdom Metazoa; phylum Arthropoda; class Insecta; order Lepidoptera; family Argyresthiidae; genus Argyresthia; species Argyresthia albistria. The sequence continues at coordinate 7,937,579 of OY735273.1, forward strand.
CTCTTTATATTCAGGAATCGGTTGAAGGAGCATTATCTATGCTATGATAGAAGATGTATGTGTCTGGAATATACTCGATATAGGAAAGGGGCGATTTTTCAATCCGAATCCAATTAAACAGACAGATAACTCTAATTGACGTTTCATAGGTATTTATTAGGTAGGACCTGTAAATCAAATTCCTTAAATACCTATCAGAGATACGTTGGCTAAGGAAGATATATTTTCCGATGCGAAATAGCAGCCAGATATTCAAAAGTTCTTTTTGTGTGACAGGGGGCAAGCCCATCACAGCAGCTACGCTGAAGGTTTCTTCATATTGATTTTACCGTAATCTCCCCTTTTTGATATTTTCTGTTACTATCTTGACATTTAAATGGGATTGGGCAATGTTGGCGTCGTTTTGACGTTTCCATAGAGTTTGGTCGATTTTGAGTATTGGCGGCCACTCATGAAAGTTGTAAATTTTGAAAGAGCAATTAAAAATAAGTTAATCGTACTACGGAGTACATATAGCTAAGTCATTTCGGGGCTGAGATATCTCACTTTAAAGTCTTTTCAGTACAAAAACTGTTACTTGGAGCTCTATTATCTCAGCTTCGAAATGGTTTACAGTAATGCTTCCTCTTTAAATATAATACATTATGATACCTGCTACCAAATAATGATAAAGATATCGGTGGCCGCGATAAAAAAAAATACGCCAATGGTCCATACTAGGTTACCCAAACCCCTTTATCAATTTAAAACGAGTTTTCATAATTGCTTATCCGATATTTACGACAGTAGGTAGGTATACCCCTTGGGACATACGCTAGCAGAACGTTTCATTGATTGAAACTTAATTACCAAGCCATAAAGTTGAAAATATAGTAGGAATAGCTTCGCTCGAAAACGAAAAAATAGGCTAAAATTACATTTGACGTGAAATGTCTCTCGTTTATTATTTACGAACCGTTTAGATTTTGATTATACCTTTACTATTAACTAACGAGCTTTCCCGGAATCCAAAGTTCACGATGAAAGCTAATTGAATACTGAAAGCAACAAAACCAGGGTTCGCGGTAATCATTGGCGAGCTTAGACCATTGAACCATGTTCTATGTTAGCGAACGTTATTTTACGGGTCATGTTTGTGGTTAGACGTGTAGGTATATGAAAGGTGTCATAGTTTTAGGGAAGTGTCAAACACATAGGTACTCCTAAATAAGTAGTCTTACTCGAAACATTAGTCCGATGACCTCGAAAGATATTGGGTGATTCTGATAAAGCCTTGAAGCTCCATAGCTTAATTAAACAGACAACTGAAAAGTAAGTTATACATAACTTTAATTATATTTAATTTGTGTATAATCCTTTTATTTCTTAACAGTTAATGATAAGTCCCTTGGTTTTATAAAAACCATCTAATGTTTTCCAACGTCAACGGAATTCTTTGGTGAGGAATACTGTACATAAAGGAACGTAGTAAGAGGAATAACGAATAGAACATTTAAGTGTTGAATCCAGGCTAACGTCCGGTTTCTGAGACGCTGATCAAAGGTAACGATTAGCTAACAGAGCGATTAACTAATTTCAGCCAATCACGTGCCGCCATCAGCATCGTGTGCTACAATTTTGAATTAACCATCGATTAGTTAATTGTGACCTGTGATCAGCGTCTTAGAAACTGGGTGTAAATATGGGCATAAACTGTGCCTATGCATGCCACCCTGTACGGGTATGAAATTATGTGTTCGTCTTAGCGTTCGGTGTGGGACGCTAAACACCGAGGGACAATCAACGACGACGACGCCATCTGACTAGCTGCTTTGATAACTCAGCTGAAACCCCTAAATGCTCGCAAACTGGGGAGCACCGTACAGACAATAGGTTCAAAGCGTGATGGCCCGGCCCCCAATTCTCGCGCTATCGAGATGTTCTGCTTGGTCGAAATATTGATTGAAAATACAGAATATCTCCATCGAAACTAAAACAAAGTTTTATTCACGACCCGCCCTATGACCAACCGAGATATCTCGACCTGTTATCGAACAAAATAATGTCGAAATAACTCGACAATGGGGATAATCTCGATAGCGCGAAAATTGGGGCCCCAGGAGCGCCCCGTAAAGCCCGAGCGACGACGTATACCCTATTCGGTAATTGATCAAAGTGATTTGGCAGGTCGAAATGTCACTTAGCGAAATAATGTTGCTCGCTTCTGTATCATAGTGACGTGTATTGTTGAATCGATTAAATAAATGAAATAAAACAGTCAGATGAAATGGGGCAGCTTAAAAACACTAATTAACGCGCAAACTGGTTATAGGCTATTTACACGGGTCGACCTTCGACAAAGAACATCGAAACTTTCTGGAATACCGATAGTTGAAATTCCCTTAAATGTCGCATTTTTCATGTACACCTACAAAAAGTAGACATTAGTAAATCATACTATAATATTGTAGCATCTTTAGGGCTTTAGAAATAACTTCGTCAATAAAGTAAACAAACAATCATTCACTGAACGAATGCTCTCGATTTTTTTGGCACAACACTATTTGTTTTTCGGAAAAAACAGGTATCACTCGACCTGTCAAATCCGTAGACAGAGAAAGGAATAGACGGAGTGCATGCGTACACCTTTGAGATGGAGATAGAGTTGTTTCTCAATAAGCATAAGGTTCAAAATCAGAGATTTTCTGCCACTCATCTGTCAAAACAAGAGCAAACAAGCATTTGACAATTCTGTGGCCAACAACAAAAACGCATACGCGGGTAAGGGACAGGTGATCGTTATTGTTTCTCGCTTACACAAAAATGATTCGTATTATGTCATCTCTTTCTTTTCTTTTTTTTCTGACGATGTGCCATCTCTATACTATACTCCCTTTACGGTCAAATCACTATTGATCCACTACCGAATAGATTAAGAGGCCACAATTATATAGTTTCAGACCTAACTAACATAACATAACATAGCATTTACATACAGGCACGTAAATTGCTTCTGGCCCCACACTAGGATGCACTGTGTGTCGTTGGAACCAGAAACAGCGACATCACAAAAATGGTATCTAAGCCTCGGGCGTTTTTTGAGATCCGTACCCGAAGGGTGCCAAACAGGACCCTTTGACTAAACCTAGGTTTCAAAAAATAGTCCAGAAATAGTCCACACGATATAAACACAATACAAATCCAATACGGCTATGTTAGAGGGAACGGCTGGCTGACAGGTAATACGCTTGGTATGCTTGACTACGTACCTTGCCTGTGTTGTGCTTAAGTTGTATTTAATTTAAACCGTATTTACCAGCTGGTAAAAGCCCAAAGACTTACTGAATTAAAAAAGAGGGTTTTTTAGCGTACATATTTGCGTTGTCAAAAGACATCATGAGCGATGCGATGAGCGATGAGCGATGCGCCAGGATTATTAAATTTCAATTCAAAAATTATGCAGGACCACACGCTATCTCAGTAGACTCGTAATAGAATTAAACTCGAGGCTCCATTACATTTTCGGACATAACATTATGCATCGAATACTAAACCCGATAAGAGAATGTAAATCAAATTTTGAGAGATTCAATCTTCTGAGCCAAGCTATTTTATAAGAATATTGTGAGTATTTTTCAGGATTATGCCAGAAATTGATATTCTCTTCTATACTAGCAGAGTTTGTTTATTCGTTCCTTCGGGCATAATAGTATGGAACTATGGACCTACAAATTAATTACGTATGTTTATCAGCCCCCCTATAGCCAATCGGTGCGTAAATGATCGTAAACAAGCAAATGTGTGAGGACAGTTGTCAAAATTACTAAGTGCCAAAATCCTTGCCGTAAAACTATGATTAAACTTGGTCATTGGAATTCTAATTTGAGGAATGGTGGGCCGATTCTCACCCTTCGACTTTGAAGGCGTCTACGTTTATTGTCTACTATATTTCATACAAAAATTACAAATACGTCTACGCCTTCAAAGTCGCATGGTTAAGAATCGTCCCACTGGATACGTTTCCTCGCAAACACCTATCATATATGTCTCCCTATTAAAGCCCACAAATTCCCGCCAACACACATACAACATTGGTAGAAGCCGGTGTTCGTTTGTATGCTGCAGTCACTGTACACTGGGGTGTCCATTCATCATGCTATCGGACTATCGGACGGCAAGCCATTAATTTGAGCTAGATGTATAGGCTTATAGGGAATTTAGGGCAAAGATAAAATTTTGTGTTTACATATACGCTGGGTCTATATAAGCTGGGTCTGGTCTCAAATTGTAGCAATTTTAGTCTAAAATAAAACCGTTAAGAACACATTTTATAAAAATCGCATAGTTTATGACTTATATTGAGAACACCAAAAATAATGCAAAAAAACGTGGTTTTTTGAGTGCTGCAAAGTTAGCACAGGTCTTTCGAAGCTGCGAATTTGCGTAACATCATATTAAATAAAAATCGGTTAAGTGCGGGTCGGTATCGCACACGAAGGGTACCGTACCATCGTACAACAAATCAAAAGTACTCAAAACAATAAAAAAAATAAACAAAAAGAAAATTTAAAAAGTTTATGCCTTCACGAGATTTGAACCGACGACCTCCGGATTGAGAGTCTACATCATACCGGCTGAGCTACCACAACCATGTGGGTTGACGCGAAATATGCTATCATATTTAAATGTGTAGTATATGTGTCTATGACATGGTTGCTATGACAATAAATAAACAGTTTCAGTCAAGATCTCCATTTTGAAATGCGTAAGTGTATCTAAACACGTCTCTTGTATCGGGGCCCCCTTTAATTTGCAATATCTCTCGTATTTCAGTATTTTTGGTTGGTGCGGCAACAAATATACACATTCTGTGAAAATTTCAGCTTTCTAGCTATTACGGTTCGTGCAGACGGACCCGGTGACAGAGAGGACGGACGGACGGACGGACGGACAGACGGACAGCGAAGTCTCAGTAATAGGGTCCCGTTTGGCACCCTTCGGGTACGGTACCCTAAAAAGCAGAACTAGAAGTTAGTTTGCGATTTTAGCAATTTCTAGTGTAAGATATGACTGACCTACTGAATAAACAAAGAAATAAATTAATCAAAACCTATTTAAGGCATGCATGGCTCGCGAGGTCTACTGCTCAGAAAGTCCTAGTGACTTGCGTAGGCAGAAAACATTATATTTATTATGTGGGATATTACTCCAATGGGTATGTTGTAAGTGGTTGTGTGGGTGTCGGTAGAGGTCGAGCTTCGAGGGTATAATGAGCTGAATATGGTAATGCTTCATAGTATTAAATTTAATATTTAATTCTGTATCACCATCTGTAGACGGTTTCCGAGCTGATTAACTCTCTTAGCTTAGATTCTATTTGGCATATTAAATTTCATACAAATCATAAAATATTTCAGGAAGTAAAAAAAAGTCGACACATTTGCATGATATATGAAGAATCCAATACCACGTAAATTCGATAATTATTTCATATTTTTAGGGTTCCGATTCCGATCCTTAAAAGGAAAAAATGGTACCCTTATCATGACCCCTTTTCTCAGGAACGCGTGGAGGTTGAAATTAATATCGCTCACTCAGGTCTATGATCCCTTGGAGCTGTGAAAAAATTAAAGTTCTAGGTCCACGCAATCAAAAGATACCGCGATTTATGTCATAATTTTGTTGAATTTGTATGAACTCGCTTGGAACTCGCAAGGTAATCAAAACCTATAGGGTATTCCCGGTTGGCCTAGGGTCATGAAATTTGGAATGAAGGAAGGTCTTATAGCACAAGTAAAGGGAAAAATCCGAAAACTGTAAATTTCTGTCTGTCTGTCTGTCTGTCTCACCGTCTGTTAAGACTTTTTCTCAGAAACCCATGGAGGTATAAAGTTTAAATTAATATCGATGACTCAAGTCTGTGATCTCTTAAAGTTGTGAAAAAATTAAACTTATAGTTCAACGCAATCAAAAGATACCGCATATGTCTCAATTTTGCTGAAATTGCTTGATATTCGCAAGGGAATCAAAACCTAGAGGGTACTTCCCGTTGGCCTAGGGTCATGAAATTTGGCACGAAGGGTCTTATAGCAAAAATAAAGGGAAAAATCTGAAAACTGCAAATTTATGTCTTTCTAAAAAAATATTCAATTTGGTTTACATGGATGACATCACACTTTAGTTTTTTATGTGGAAACCTAATTACACGTGTTACGCTCTCCAAGTGTGATCGGAACCCTTGGTGCGCGAGTCCTACTCGCACTTGTCCGGTTATTTAATAATTGTACCACTTTTCTGGTAGATCTGAGTTCTGGACTGTTCAGCTCAGCACACATATGCCAAATATTAGATGCCTCCCTAACACCTACCACCGGCGTAACACCTACTTATTATATTTCTATTAAAGCAGACTCCAGTAGACGACCTGTGTAGCGTTCCGGTTGAGGCTGTACTTCCCAAGCTCCCGGGTTCCAATCCCGACTGAGGGCATAGAAAAAAAAGCCCTGGTCTTGAATGTCTACATGTTTGTATGATCGCTGTTTCAGGTTCCCACGACACGAGGTATTGGGGCCAGAAGTAAGTAAGTTACATAAGTATGTTATTATAGCCTCCATTTGTTCTAGGTCTAAAGTGGCTGCTCTACTTCTGGACAAGCACCTGCAGATCAACGGCATCTCGATGGGCGACGTGATGAGGGAGAGGCAGAGCATACAGGTCTGTGAGCATCATGTGAGCATTTGTTGTTGTCATTTATTTATCGCACTAGAGTCTGGCTAATTAGAATTGAAAATTGCAAAGCGCGGCAAATTCTTATGCTTGTAACACCGTATATGTCACCTGCCGTACAATACGTAATATATAAAATGAAATCTCTCATTCTACAGTGTTACTGTTCAGTTTACCTACAGATGCTCTTCCACACACACCCACACTTACACTACACATATCTCATTTACCCATTTCATAAATTACTCTTTAGATGGTCTTTTATTAAATTTGTTCAAATATTCAACGACCAAATAATGGAAGAGCCCTGCCTCCTGAAATACAGGTGATAAACCTAGTTTAGGAGACTGGAATCCATACAACTATGTGCCTGACTTTTTACCTGAATAAATTATGAATTATTATCAGATTTATCCTACAGAATGACTGTTTTCATACTTTCACGGTGACCTATACAATCTATATGTCGGCGGCCGATCGTAGAATCGGGCACATCATGATGTGCCGTCATGTGCCCCGGCATTTCATGATATGCCCAAGCAATTACTGGGCACATCATGATTGAGTTTTTTGTGTTATACATGTCAAACGAACACGAAGACTATTCGGGGGCTTCGCTGCACTCGCCCCCTTTAGTCTTCACCTAAGCTACCGCAGTGTTTGCCGTAAGAGATTTTATCGTTTCATGATATTTAACGTTTGGGCATATCATGATATGGCGGGGCACATGACGGCACATCATGATGTGCCCGATTCTACGATCGGCCGCCGACATATACATACATCCATGTGACCAAAGAGAATATAAACAGCAGTGTGGCCGCTATAGAAAAGCACTCGTCCATGTTAGACTAGCCGGACACTGCAAACAAATCAATGAGCTCCGAAATAGGGAGGCAGTTTTTCAAGTCCGAAGGAAATACTAAGAACGTACATACAGCCCTTCACGTCCTTCCCCAGGTAGTGCTAATGAGCAACTGTATGATGGACGATATGTGTGGAATAGAACGTTGGGTGCTTTTGACAGATGAGACTGAGAGGGAAAGAGAGAGGAGATGAGAAGATGGACGACGATTGCTTAGACGTGACGATTGATTTCTAATATTTTATTATTTTGTGTTTGTAAAGTTTAAAGCTACGAAGGAAATAAAATAAACATTAAACAGTTCATCCAAGGCTCTCTTACTATTCCCACAAATATTACAAGGTTTTCGAAAAAGAACCTTTCAAAATACAGTGAAATCTACACAACAAGTGACATTAGCAAAATTACCTTAGTAGTTAATTAAGTAATTATGAAATTAATTATTGAGACGCCTTATTAAATATAAAAATACATTACAAAATGTAACAGAAAGGTGTAATAGTCGTATTTGAAGACCTTGCTAAGGATATCATCTGTTTGGTGATGTTATCATCTGTTTTAAAAGAGGTACGGGGGAGTTTACCTTCTTTGCTCCATCCCTAAGCCCACAACTTCCGAATCACTATAATAATAATATGTTTGTCTGACAGATGCAGCCCATGGCGAGCAACAAGATGAAGCGAGAGAGGAAAGCTGCGCGCACGCTGGGGATTATTATGTCGGCCTTCCTGGCGTGCTGGCTGCCCTTCTTTCTGTGGTAAGGCGTGAACATATCATTCATCACTTCTATTATGTCATAAATGAGCAATTCTTCCAAAATATGACCATATTTGAAAAAGTCTCTTTTTCCGCAACTTTTACGTCAATTCTATTCAGAATCACGAGCTCTTCTCACCCCTGCGGAGAAAAAAGTGTCTTGAAAATTCCATAGACTTACTTATATTTTTGTTTCCACTTAGTCACTACCTACACACATCCAAGTTGCCTGTTTTATTAGATGCATTATTTGAAAATCCAACAATTGGCATAATGGCGTTCGATTGCGTTGAGCTAGAAGGTTGATTTTTTCACAGATTTATGCGACCGACCACAGACCTTAACAATTGATATTTCAGCTTGATACGTTCACGCGTTCTTGGTGGTGGCACAGATTAATAAAGAGTTAGGTGGTGGTTCCTTTTTTCTTTTTAAGGATCGGAACCCTAAAAATGTACTAAAAAGTAAGATAAACCGCTCTTTTACAAAATTACAAAATTAAATAAGTGCTGCGATCGGCTAGCCTCCTATCACGCGAAATTTAGTGTAGAATGTCTGGCTAAACACGTGGGCACGTTTGGGCCGGAATGCCAAGTCAATAAAAAAACCATTCGTTTGTCATAAAAATAAACCCACCAAGATTTCTTCGCTCATAAAAATGCCCCGTAAAGTCTACCTTTATTCCGCTAAGTACAGTCATTATACTCAAAAACCCATCTCAAAGTTGTGACTGTTTGTACTTAGCAACGATCGTTACTAACGGTGGGGAAACTTCGGAATAAAAAGTATACAGGGTGACTGCGGGGTCATGTGGTAACAAAGTAACCTTAGATTTGCCTATTGGTTGGGAATGTTATGGTGTAGATGAGAGCTCGATAAGTCATTTTTTAAAAAATAATTAAAATGTTCTACACACTTTACAAACGCAACTGTCTTTTGGTTTATGGCCTTTGATTTTTACTCCTCTGATTAGTTTGATTGAAAAAGGTTTTAACATGAATAAGGTGACCAAACATTCAGAATTAATAAGGATAAATAATTTATTAAATTACTAACGCATAGTTGTGATTATTTAAATACTTACCATACTAACTGAAACCGCAATAATTTATCGAGTTAGAAACAATATGTCAGAGTCACGACCTTAAAGTCATCCTGTATACTCAGAGGTCCATTAACTTGATTATCCTCAAGGGCTAGGGCTGAAGTTCAACAAGTATGTAAATTGTACTTAGGTTGTTAAAATAATTGAAACAAAAAGGAAATTTTAGAAAAAACGACTTCCACAACCCTATTTGATTAGATTGAGTTTAATACAAATTGTAACCCCTTATCCCCCCCTCCGCCTCCTTGGGGACTTAATTTTGTCAAATCTTAGTGCTATACCCCCTGTGCTTAGTGCTATCCTACTAAGGAACCTCTGTACAAAGTTTCATGGCTCTAGGTCCACCGGTTTAGGCTATGCGTTGCCCGTCAGCCACGCATTGTATTTGTACCTAGTATTGAGCAGAGCAGTTCTGGTAGCCATATGTGGTCTTCATCAGCAGTTCCGCATCAATATTATGCTTACCGTGAGTAAATGCACGAGTTATTACTAAAAACACAAAAATCACTATAGGTCTGCCTATAATATTTGAAGAGTTCCCCCGATTTCTCCAGGATCCCATCATTAGATCCTGACCTGGTGGTCCATGGTACCAATGGGAAGGTAAACTCTTTCAAACAAAAAAAATATTTTCCAAATCGGTCCATCCGTCTAGGCGCAATCTGGGCACATACATAAAAGAAAAACATCCGGACGAATTGTAAACCTCTCTCTCTCTCTTTGGGAAGTCGGTTAATAACGGAACGTCATCGATAAATAAGACATAACTTAAATTGGTTCAGTCAGCCGTTTGTAAGTATTGTGCTTATCAACAATTAATTAAAGAACACATTTAATTAGCGTCAAGCGGTAAAAAAGGGTTTAGAGTTAGTTTAAATATCAGATAGGTTTACTCGACTTATGTACTCGTAACTATGTTTACTGTCGTTTTGTCTGTTTTGTTTTGTTTAAAATAAATATATTATATATATTATATATTTTTGTATTTATTTAAAAGTATAATGTTATACATATAGGTATCTATCATATATATTTATTTTAGTCTCTAATGTTTAGGATATAAGTAAATTTTAGAATGCATATTATATATTTATGTATGCAACCTTTTAAATTTATTGTTGTACACATGGGTCTACCCCCGCTCAGCTATCAACCTCTCTCATCGAAACTTGGTTTGCTGGAAGAGATCTCTTTTTAGAGATAAGCTCGCCATTGTACACTTTATATTACCTACCGTACCTACTTTGTTAACTTTTTTTGTGTGCAATAAAGAAATTATGAAAATTATGAAATAAATATATTTTTCCTCGTAACTTTCCACAGTAATGTCTGTATCATGTCATGCTCATGGAATCCAATATAATGCCGGACCATGGCAATAAAATACCAGGAATCCCATCCAACTACCACGCAGTGGCATTCTATTATAACCCAACTGTTACTGACAAACCAGATACCGTGGGCAAAACCAGAACTACAGTCACATATGTCCGCTATATCATTGTTCGATGCTAGCGCCACCCTTACCAGCCAGTAACTTTGTAGCAGTAGAAAACGGAACCCTGAAAAATAGAAGATATTCAATTTCTCATATGCTACGCTACTCACAAGGTTTCGTTTCGATGGATCTTTATATCGGAATTGAAACTATATCCTACCGAGCTACTGATATTGCATGCCATTTCTCAGTTATGAATCCTGAATATCATTATCACCTAAATGAGTTCTTAGAATGTTGCTAGAGATAAGGACTACTTATGGCTTTACTGAAATTAGTTATCTGTAGCAAAAAAAATGTTTAGAGAGAAAACAACTGCCCCCTAGACAAAATGAAACGCTAACCGTTGCGAAATGAAACGATAACGTTTTATGCATGCGATATGACATTTGGGTTCGCTAAGGTGACGTCACGTAGCGATTCCAAATGTCAAATCGTATGCATAAAAAGTTATCGTTTCGTTTCGCTATCCTTAGCGTTTAACATTGTCTACAGGCACTGGCCACCTAACGCTGAATTTGCAGTGATCCCGTATATGTCCGATCAGTCACAAACTCGTGACAACAAGTGACTTTCAGAATATACAAAAGTACTAAAATGACACTTATATCAGTTACATAGTAATCTGATGATCTCCCATCTCCCTCCCCCAGGTACATAATAACCGCGCTCTGTGGAGACGCATGCTACTCGCCACCGCAACTAGTCGCCGCGATGTTCTGGATCGGATACTTCAACTCGGCTCTCAACCCGCTCATCTATGCATACTTCAATCGAGACTTCAGAGCCGCTTTCAGGAAGACGCTTGATACATGCTGCAGGTACTGTAATTTCCCTTATAAATAATGAAAATACAACACAATGTAAAATCAGATAGGTACTTCAACTCGGCCCTCAACCCGCTTATCTATGCATACTTCAATAGAGACATCAGAGCCACTTTCAGGAACATGCTTGATGCATGCTGCAGGTACTGTAATTGCCCTTATAAATAATGAAACTACAAGATAATGTAAAATCGGATACTTCAACTCGGTCCTCAACCCGCTCATCTATGCATACTGAAGTACAAATAGCCTTATCTAGCCGATGGATACTTCAACTCGGCCCTCAACACGCTTATCTATGCATACTTCAATAGAGACTTCAGAGCCACTTTCAGGAACATGCTTGATGCATGCTGCAGGTACTGTAATTGCCCTTATAAATAATGAAACTACAAGATAATGTAAAATCGGATACTTCAACTCGGCCCTCAACCCGCACATGCACATTTCAATCGAGACTTCAGAGTCGCTTTCAGGTAAACGCTTGATACATACTTAAGGTACCCTACCTGCTTTTAATTCACATTATAATCAACAAACCCTTTCTCCTGGAAGAGCGGGAGGGCGGAGACTAAAAACCACCATTTTCCATGATGCTGGTTTACATACCTACCCCATAAATAACGAAACTTCAGATCATTCCTTGCCACCTGAACCTAAGCGAGCTCTCACAGCTCTCTCCCGATCATGTATGCTTTTCTCTTACCTACACCCTTTACAAATAATTCCCAACATCAGAGAGTCCTATTTATCCCAGCTGAAGGGGGATGACACCCAGCCTTCCTCCACCCAAGTCTCCTCCTCCGAAGCTGGGAATTGCAATTCCCATGGGATGGCTGAATTAGATAGAGCAGGCAGAGGGAATATGCAGAAAGGCCCCGTTCATGTGGGCCAGGAGCAGGCGCTTCAGCCCCCTTGAAGAAGAAATAGAAGAAATAGAAATAGGGAGATGACAGACAGATGATGATGACGATCTTCCAGGTCTTTGTGCGGCGAGATCGCCCGCCGCCATTGCTGTCCGCGACATCGCCGCGATCACCACTCGAATGCGTCGTCGGAGATACACATGAACAACTGCATCAAGTCTACGTCAGCTGACATCCTGAGGGTACAGGCCTCGTCGTCCAGGCCCGACGAGTTTGTGTTTGATACCTAATTTCCTTCAGGCAAAACATGCTGATCTTAACATAGATCCACTGATATCCCTTTATTATTAAAAAGTTACTCCGGGAGTTACTACGGCACAGAGCTATACTTCGCGTCATCTGAAGAGAACGCTGGAAGCGTAGAGCGGGTGGTAGGCGATTTACGCCAGTGTGCCCATGCATGTAAGGACGCTATCGCCATGCATAACACCACACATCCTTTTACGCGATTCACGCCAGTGTACCCATGCATATAAGGACGCTATTGCCATGCGCCGCTCCAGCGTTCTTTTTATGTGACGCGAGGTATACACAGCTGTCAAGCTAGTAGCTGTCTAGCTTCCGCAGTAACTTTTAGAGCTTGTGCAACTGAAATGACGCGCCCCACTACCGCATTTTACACACAAGAATGAAGGAAGGGGGTGCGTCACTTCAGTTTGAATCAGGTCTTGGTAGAGCTTACAATACAAACCCCAATACTTAATTATTTAACTCCAATGCATCATCAGATATGTACGAAGGCCACGGTTTGTATTCGTATAAATAAAAAGCTCTCTGAGATACAACTCAAGCGCCAGAATACAGATTGCTAAGGCGAAACATATTGTGACGTTAAACACATTTTAATTAAGAGAGTGATTTTTTTTAAACTTAAGAAAAATACTCATTTAGGGACATAAGAAAAAGCTGTAGGCTATAATCCTTTTGCACCAAGCCTGTAACTCAGCGCTAGTAAGATAAATCGATATCACAACTCCAACGCGTTTGATAAGTTATTGTTTGAGACACAGATAGGCCTTGATAAACGCCATTTCTTTCTTTCTTTCTTTCTTGATAAATAAACGCTATTCTTGAAGCATCAAACAAAATCGGCTAAAGGCTAAAACTTTATGATAATAAGTGCACCTAGCCAGTAATAAGTGCACCTAGCCAGTAATAAGTGCACCTAGCCAGTAATCCAGAGTTAAAAATGACAGACTACCATTCGAATATGAATTCCATACCAATTTAGAACCAATACAATCAAAAATAGTCAATGTAATTTATCGAACATGGCAAAGGTTGTGAGAGTTATTGGTTTAAAACCACTTTTATGTCGAGGCAATAAATTGTTTGCAACGTGAATTCCTACCCTTTGAAGCCCTAGCAATTTGCTTATTAAACAATCATTCTAGTTTGCAACGAAGGAATTTTTCTGTTGCTGAATTTATTGCATTCTAGTGCACAAGTCAGATAAGAAGAGCATCTTGGTTTTTTACGTTTACAAAATCTTTCACAGTAGTTTTTTTTGTACATAGCCTTTAAAGATTGTGACGTGTCACGTGACCATATTAATTAATATGGTCTAACGCTGTGTGTGTAAATCGGCACTATCATTTATCGGTAAAACTGTTGTAAGAAAATGACGTGGCGTAAGAAAACTACGCAATACTTTCTGTAAGTAAATGAAACATGTGTTAGTGCACACTTTTGTTTTTACTCGATTTACATTTCAGTAAGGGTATAGACTATTATCTAATCTGTTGTACAGGCACAGTACAGAGCAAGTTAACTTCCGTCAACGGCGATTTAAGGGGACATGGTGACGCCGCCGGAGGGGATTTTAATTTTATTTTATGACGCAACCACAATGAATAATGATTTTTCACTTCTCATGCTCGTAAAGTTCGTCTTAATGTGGGGTATAGCCAGCATAAAATAAAATTTTATGCTCTAGAGCATAAAGTAAAATCATCGTCTAAATCTCAGACTCTGACAAAGGTCGTCAGGTAAACAGCCACATACACCTATGCTAAGTGCCACTGCCGGCGGCCAGAGCCGGCTGCGGAGGCACGTCCAAAAAAAAAGTTTAATGGCGGGAAGTCCTTATTTTTTCTCGGTAATTTCAATTTGCAATTATTTCATAATATTTATTTTGCAATATTTCTGTTTAATTTCCTCACAATCGAAGTGAAAAGCAGAGTGTATAACTCGTACATAAAACCCATTTTACCCGAGACGTATATATCCACCCGAGCCGCGTGCGTTTTATGCCCTTGTTGTACAATCTACTATATTAAAAATTATATCAATTTTGAAAGTACTTCTGAAGTTTTTTTAATGTGGAAAACGCAATTGGACAAACTTTGCTCGATAGAAAATAATTCCAAAGTAAGGTCTTGTATTTCCCTTTTTTTCATTCTACACAACAATGGTTCAACGTATCTTAACAACAATTTTTCTCTGAACGTGTATAGTTGATATTAAAGTTTCTGTCAACGGTTATGAATTTAGAACTTACAGTTATTTTAGTACGATTTTGTATATGGACTCTTCCGCGCACTATTTGCTGTTTCTTCTGCTTCCCGTCGATGACGCAAGAAAGTTAACTCGCTATACTTATTGAAATGTTGAAATGCTTATTTTTTCGTGATTTATAATGTAAATACTAGTATTTAATACTTAATTTTCGTTGGTTTTGTTCTGATTATTCCCGATAATGTACATAAATACTCGTGCATTATAGACGTTCTAATTATCAAGTTAGATTAAGTTAAGATTACTACAGGGATTGATTTGTTAATAGTATTGAAATTATGTTATTAGATCAATATCAATGATGGAAAACACCACGCTTATTTACTTAGATTTGTAGATAAATAGGACGTTTGTTTTGTTTCAGTTTTAGGAGATACCTTTTATGACCAGTTTCAAGAAGTACCGAAAAGGGGTTGTGTGACAGATCCATCAAGTTTATGATTTATCTGCAATGGCTTTATGGGACTTCTCGAAAGATGCCCTTAGTGACTTTTCGAAACGGGCCCTTAGTGACTTTTCGCAACGAGCTCTTAGCAACTTTTTTTTTTAATGAATATCAAAGTACAGAGCCTCGATCACGAATGTTTTCGTAAGCGTTAACGTTTTCGAGAACGCAGGAAATTATATTTTATGTCCTATAGAATAAGAATCACGACATTTGACGTATCGATAGCTTTCTATCGAATATTTTATTCGTGATTGGGCCTCCGATACAGCTTGTTTGTGTGAAAATACTGCATAATGACGTCATAATTTGTTGAGATCAATAATGGCTTGTACATAATAATAACTGTTGAAAATTTGGCATAATATCTAATGAACCATTTTAAAACCCTACTGCTGTACCGATTAAATTTTAGTAAAATACCCAGCTGGATATTAGTCGTCGTAAAGGAGCGGTTTCTTTTTTTAACAGGACCATGTTTGAAAAAGTCTCTTTTTCATTCAGAATCACGAGCTCTTCTCGCTCCTATGGAGAAAAAAAGTGTCCCGAAAATTCCATTTATATTTTTGTTTCCACTTAGTCACTATCATACAAATAAACTGGAAAATCGTGACGAAATAGGAAAAAAATAATTGGGACACTTTTTTCCACAGGGGTGAGAAGAGCTCGTGATTCTGAATAGAAATGACGTAAAAGTTGCCTAAAAAGAGACTTTTTCAAATATGGTCATATTAAAAAACGCTCAAAGACCTACATCAGATGGCAAGAGGTCTCGGACTTTATAGTTTAGTTGCCAATAAACGGAGGCTTAAGTAAATGTCAATATTTCCAATGAGCTATCCAGTAGTTTGTTTACAAAACAAGCATTTAATGTTGATTATACAGTTGTTCTACTAGTCAAACTGTTGGTTAAAATAGTTGGTATCTTTGATACTACGTTAAAGTATTTTTTGTTCTAATTAAAAAGATTTTTATAGATGTTGACACTTAATCTGAATTTAGAAAATGTATTGAATGTTAGAGACAATTGAAAATCTTATTCATAGGTAAGTGTCTACCTAAGTAATGTAGGAATAAAAATTTGTTAACAAATTAAGTACCTACCGAATATAACGTCTACATATCCGTAAGTGAAAAATATTGTAATTTGTGCCAAAGATTAGTGCAATTTAATTATCTCTTCCTATACACGTGTACATAGAGTTAAAACCCTATTTAAACGAAACATAGAGCTTATTTTTGTGAAATTTGTACAGTGTTTGAAGGGTAAGTTAGAAATTAATCTCGTATATTTACACACTAATAACTCATAAATATAAAAAATACATAAAGGATCTCATAAAATTAACTGTAAATAAAAAGTGGCGGCTATTTGTAAACCTACCTATTCCATAAGCGTGTTGTATGAAATAATTCGTATTTATATTTAAGTATAGATTGTTCACTCTTGCGAAGTGAATGTACCATTGAGGAGGAAAACTGAAAGCTAAACGCAGATAGCGATTCATTGACTGTACCTTGTTTACGCTAGTGTCAAATGTAGGGTTTTATCAGGGACCTTTCACTTCACTCGCTATCTCTATGAGTTTCATACAATTTGACAGTTCCCGTGTCATACTAAAGTACAGTCGCAAATGCGCCACCTAGCGTGAGAAATTGTCAGCTTTCCTCTCATTTTCACATTTTGTAACAATCTGCCGACAAATGAAAAGATTCAGATATTATCGGATGTTTTACGAGAAATGCTCAAGCATTTTTCATTTCGGTACCCTCCCGGTTATTGAAAAATATTTGCAATGCTCAATTGGATAAAGATAAAAAGTTACTGTAAAGAAGATTTTACTTTAAAATAAAAATTCTTGATGAAACAATTGACAGCTGTGTTGATGATGTCACAGGGTCATTAAGGGCCTTAGGACTTGCCCCGTTGAGCCAATTATTCTATACCCAGTATTTTGAGCTTTCGTATTTCGTAGGTGATTTCTTTATTGTACTACCCAAAACAGAAAACTTTTATTAGATAGACATATGTATACAAAGACGAACCTATATTTATCAAGAGATTTCCAGCAAATAGGAAAAGGAAAGATATTTCTTTATTGTACTACCCAAAACAGACATACCTAAAGAAAACTTTTATTAGATAGGCATATGTATACAAAGGCGAACTTATATCTACCAAGAGATTTCCAGCAAATAGGAAAAGGAAAGATTTACAGTTGAGCGGAGGAAGACCTGCCCCACTAGACAAAGTTAAACGCTAATGCTAGCGAAACGAAACGATAACTTTTTATGACATGTATGCGATTTGACATTTGGCTTCGCTAAGGTGACGTCACGTAGCGATTGCAAATGTCAAATCGCATACATAAAAAGTTATCGTTTCGTTTCGCTATCCTTAGCGTTTAACATTGTCTACAGGCACTGCGCGTAAAATACAACTCTATATTACTGATGAAACCTATATTTTTTCTTTGTAACAAAATGCAGAAAGAAACGATAGCCGCCATTCGGTAAACAGGATATTTAATAACAGCATTTATTTAGTAATAAGTATAAGGTATAGAATAATAAAGAGTTTAGATGCAATCAGTATTGTAAATACAAATAATAGTTTATATCGACCGATTATGTGCAATATTTTCACCCTCTATTTTGTAAACTGGTTAAAATAAAATAATCGTACAAAGGAAATCTGTGTTTCAATTTACTGCTTATTGTTTTGCTGAAGAATATTTGGGCGTCATTCAGCAGAGTGCTCCGTGGTCTAGTGGTCTCACGCAGGAGATGCAAGTGTCGTATCCCGGTGCTGACCATGTACCAATGAGATGATTAATTTGTCTTAAGTACATTATTGGACACTCCGTGTTTCGGATGGCACGGTCCCGGCTACTATCACTACTTCGTAGTATGTAGTACTCGTAAAACCCCTCCACCAACCCGCACTGAGCCAGCGTGGTAGAGTATGGCTCAATCTTACTCGGATCCGAGTAAAGGCCTGTGCCCCTCGGTGGGGACATTAATGGGCTACATTTACTTACATTTACATTCAACATACTGGTTGAATGACGCCCAAAGTCATGGTTTCTCATATATATATTTCGTACGATCACGGACTCACGGACAATGCCTGGACGAAATATATATGAAACAAGGTGTAAATGAATTAACGCAAAATGGGAAACTATTGTGTTAGGGATATCATTCTGAGCAACTTTCATTATGAAACCGATTAGATCAGAGCAACTTTTTTTGTTCACTATACAATCAGCTGAACCACTCAGGCAATAATTTACTGGTAAGTGAAATATGAAGTCAAATCGGTTTCACAATGTTGTTATAAAGTGCATAAGTTGCTCATAATGATGTCCCTAACAAAGTAGTTTTTCATTTTGCGTTAATTCATTTACACCTTGTTTAAGCACGAATGTAATTTATGGACTTGCAGTTTATTTTATGCACTACCCTTTAAAAGTCGTCTTGTACCTAAATAACATCGTAATACAAATCGAGGAATGGAAATTTCAGCCACTTCTAGTCCTTTTATGATTACGAAACTTGATAAGTATTTACATATATATACGCAAAGAGCTTATCATGAACCACTTCCTAATATGTGTCGTCTCTATAACAACTTATCTAATAAACACGACCTAGACATATTTATGAAACTGTCAACCTTCAAACATAAAGTTCGAAAATCTTTGGCTAATTTACCTAATTAATTAATGACACTCAATAAGCGGTTTGAGCATAGTACCTTTAGTTATTTTTCTTTCTTTTAATTTAGTTTTTAAGATGGAACTCGAAGGTGGAGGAAGGAACCCCTGTAATTACATTGACATGGGCTCATTTCATTTTTCTTAATAAGACCTTCAATAGTTCGAACGGGTTTCCATAAACTAACTTTATAAATAATTTTGACTAGGTACCGAAATTGGGCTGTATAAAAGAATTCTTTGTAAATTACAATTACAAAGAATCCATACCTCAAATGTCAAAAATACATCTTTGCTGCGATTTCCCAGTGGGCTATACTTCAAGGAGGAACCAAAATATACCTTTATTTATTCAGGCGAGATATATTTCTGAGAAACCGGTGGATCATATCCATATTATGTTAAATAAAATCCTGTAGGGCGGGAGTCGGACTCAGACACATAAGGTTCCGTACCATCGTAAGGTAGGAAAGGCAAGGCATGGAAACAACTTTCCTAAATAAAACATAATATAGTCGCACATGATCACAAGTTACTAGATACAATATTTTAATCGTTTGTGACCATTGTTTCTTGGGGAAAGTTGTTCATAATGATGGGTGCTATCATTCCCTAAAATATGGTCAGCTAATCAAAAACAGAAGAGGTAGGCTGTTATTAAGGTCCTATGCTTCTCTGGGAGTCAGAGCAGAGTACACAAGAACAAGTTAAGAAGAAGAAAATGTAATACCAGTGACTACCTCAATCACACCTGTTTTTATTGACTGATTGATTACATAACTGCATGTTAAATAGGTAACATATAGTATTAGTCAATAAATAATAATATTTGTATGCCATTGCGCGAAACATAGAGATACCTACGATTTAAACGTATTCCTAAGACCTTTGTTTTATACACCTATGTTTTACAAATAAAGATCTATTCTATTCTATTCTATTCTATTCTATTCTATATGTAATTTTTCTTACCGTGAAACACGAAACACCGTAAGAGTAAGAAAAAGAGTATATTTATTTCATCCCAGCCAAGAACAGTATATTAACAGTATTCTAGAACCAATGGAGCAGAAAACCATCTGTTATTTCAAAGCCTGCTCTTACTTTGTAAACAAGTTAGGTACCGTACTGAGTATAGGGCTACTACGATGTTTTGTGTCTCGTCAATTTGTTTCAGGGTTTTCTCTCGACGAGTTTTTTTAACATAAACCTATTCAGATAGGTAGCAGTTACTTCAGTTTCAACAGACTGACATAGAGATAAACAGACACGAAGTCGACCTATAAGTACCATGTCCATGTTTCCTCCTAAGGTAAGACACCTTAAAAATAATGACACCACAAACCTAGTGTAATACTTTAAACGGCACAGTAACTTACGCCCATATTTAGGCAGTTATTCAATACCCCATTTTGCGTGACAGGGGCTAGCTCATCCACACATCCCTGTACGAAAAGATAACTTTTTATGTATGCGATTTAACATTTGGAATCGCTACGTGACGTCACCTTAGCGAAGCCAAATGTCAAATCGCATACATAAAAAGTTATCGTTGCGTTTCGCTAGCGTTAGCGTTTAACTTTGTCTAGGGGGCTGGAGATTTTCAGGATTCCTCACGACCATTGTGTTCTATCTCCATCACCGTTATAACATTAGTTTTTAATGTGCCATTAACTAACCTTCCATTAATTACACTCGAGTAAACTTTGACAACTCTATACAAAAAATAGAGTTTCAAAGTTAACTCGAGTATTAGCCCACGTTCTAGCAAGGCCAGTTAAGAAATAGAAACATTGTTGCCTCTTAAAATTTAATTAGATAGAATTAATCTTAAGATGTCTAAGTTATTTGTATTAAAGAGCACTACCTCTCACTTTCTTAAATGTTATTTTATTTATTTATTTAAAGTGTATGTAGTATATCGGTATGTATATAGAGTTTTTCAATATTTATAGGTATTTAACTTATTCTTGTGTATATTTGTTAAATTAAGTAGTAATTGTGCACTGCCTACCCTTTCATTATACATTTTCCTTTCACGCCTGGTTTGCTGGAAGAAATCTCTTTTTAGAGATAAGCTCGCCTTTGTACATGTGCTTTCTATTAATGTAACTGTATAAATTATTGTGTGCAATAAAGCATTGTGAATTGTTGTATACCTACCTGTTGTATAGACCCTAATAAATAAATAATTGGTTTCTCGCGATACAAGCATAGCCTAGTGCAAAGACCCCTGGCAAATTCAGTAGTTTTCAGTTTAGATTACGCACAGATTTTTATTTTTAGATATCCTAATCTCGTGTATCTTATAAGTGCAATAATTATTTTTTTTACTTTTACTTTTTTGGACGAATGACATCACCGCCATCCATAGTCGGTATATAGGCAGTGGATGCGGGAGGCACAGGACCGGAGCGGATGGCGTGGCAGAGAAGAGGCCTATACCCAGCAGTGGGTAGGTGTGGGCTGATTGATGATGATGATGATTACTTTTTTACTTTATTAGACCAAGCACACCCGCAGACGTAGTGTAAACGACCAAGCACACCCGCAGACGTACTGTAAACGACCAAGCACACCCGCAGACGTACTGTAAACGACCAAGCCACGAGGAGGGTATCAAAGAAACCAGCTATTCGATAGATACCTCTAACTCGGTAAACCCACTTAAAGTTGAATGGATACTTTTATTGCTCGGACTCAATCGAAACAAGTTAAGGTTTAGTAATGAATTAATGATAGATAAAGATAGATAGGCTAGATATGATAGATTTAATTTCATTTACTTATACTTTATTGCACAAAAACATTAAAAACACGTAAAATTTACAGTAATATATGTACAAAGGCGAGCTTTTCTCTTAAAAGAGATTTCTTCCAGCAAACCTAGGCTTCACAGGAAAAAAAACATAAAGAGAGGGAAGTCAGTGCACAATAAATGACTATGATGAATGATAGATAGGCAACTTACAAATACGCTATTGAAATAAATAGGTAGTTCCATACGAGAAGGGTGTCAAACGGGACCCTCTATTACTGAGCCAGGTTAAAAAGAACCATTTGAATCTTCATCAAAATTTAAAAACGTAATGGAGGGCATACAATATTATTTATTTTTGCGTAGTTAAACCTGGGGCCTAATGCTGCTCTGAGCATTTCACTTATATTTCATTACTATTCCATTGCAAACACCCAAAATGGCGAAATTTGGTATTCTCCTAAATTATTATCCTCCTTATCCTCCTTGATTGGGTGTTTGCAATGGAATAGTAATGAAATATAAGTGAAATTCTCAGAGCAGCATTAGGGCCCTGCACGGTTTTAACCACACCGGCTAACTTTCTTAGGTTCCAAATTGTGGTTATGAATACATTGACGTCAATAAGAGTCAAATAGAATCGATGACTTCTTTGGTGTTGCGGTCGGGGCTGTGCTTCCCGACCCAAGCGAGAGGGCCCGGGTTTGAATACCAGCCGGGAAGAAAACACCGGCCGAGTGCGAGTCGAACTCGCGCACGAAGGTTTTCGTACCATTATCTATAAAAACGGCAAAAGATAACATGTCTGTCGTATGGAAACCCCCTTAAATATTTATTTTATTTTATTTTTTTGTATTCTGTGTTTCAACTCTAACTATCAGGCTGGATTCACACGGCATAGTCCTGCACGTTTTTTTGCAGTATACGTCGTGTGAACCTAGGCCACTGTTTATCCGTTAACCCTTGGTGTGCCTGGTGGGTCTGACAGACCCGTCACTTCAGGAAATCGACAATATTTCTTAAAATTAAAAACTAACGGCGCTGTGCACCTGAGTAGCTTCGCAATATAGACTAGCAGTCAGATTACTATCCCTCCCGCAGCTCGCAATGCGCTCGCGTTCAAGTAACACGCGTTTTCTGCGCTCTCGGGCCTGAGAGACCCGACCAGGCAAGCGGCGTAACTTTTAATTAGTAAGTGATTATTTTTGTTTGTGAGTAGTTAAAATAAATTTTGTTATTTTAGTATCCAAAACAAATAATCTATGAGTTAATTCAACTGTGCCTTATATAAATGTGAAGTCTGATTTAGATCTCAATTAAAAAGAGTCTAGTTTTGTTGATTTAAAGATAATTGTTAATCACTGTTACCTAAATAAGAGTGGTTTTTTAATTGACCAATAAAATTTTATAAAAAGAGTTTTTTAATTAAGTCTTATTTTTTACTTTTATTATTTAAAAATAACGAATATAAATTACAACTTGTATTTGGTTTCCAACACATATATAAATACAAAAACATACAATTATGTGTAGGGTCCAGCAGACCCACCAGGCACGCCGTGTGACTTTTACCTACCAGGCACCCCGAGGGTTAAGAAGTATACTGCAAAAAAACGTGCAGGACTATGCCGTGTGAACCACGCCTCACGGTTCATGAGATACAGCACAGACGGTCAGCGGAGTCTTAGGAATAGGGTCCCGTTTTTTACCCTTTGGTTACGGAACCCTAAAGAGGGTACTTCTCGTTGACCTATGATCATGAAAGGCTTGACGCAAGGTCATAGCTAGCACAAGTAAAGGTAAAAATAAAAACAAATGTGATTTGTGCGAAACCCGAGGCAAGCGAGTCCAAGGGGCACTTGGCCGGTTATGATTAAACATTCAATGCAAAACAGGGAGCACTTATCCAGTGGAGAGCGCATAGATACATTTTCCTTAGAAATAGAAACACAAATCACCAATTTACGGGCGGCGGGCGGGGGACGAGGTAAGAGAGCTGTGATTGGTCAGCCGCTGCGAAACTGTCTGGCGGCCCGTCATCGTACATAGGTTGCGTATGCGAACGTTTGTTGAATACAACAAACTTTAGACGAGCCGCATTCCCCGCAGGCGCAGTCAATTTGATATATAGTCTTTGGCGACGACAAACCAACATTATCCTTGTACAGTCCCTTCTCCTGCGCCGCTCATTGACTATGCCGATGTTTCATGAGCGCCTTTGTACATGTGTTTTCTTTTAAAGTAGGTAACTGCATTGTCAATTGTGAATATGCAGAGGTTAAAGACCAAAAACGTGACATTCAATAATAATATTATATATATGATGTTAAAGTCTTCACAAAATAAAAGGCCCGTTTTGACAGTTCACGCCCATGAAGTTTTAATAGTTTTGGCAAAATAATGAAAATGAGGCGAGAGGGTGCACGTTATTGAAAACTAGAGAACCACACAAAAGAAAACAATAAAGCGTCACACAATTTTCCATACCAGGAGACAAGTATTGTGCCCACTTTCAGCCTTAACAGTAGGCGTTTGACAGGGGCTCCCCCATCGCCACAGCTATGGTGAAATTCAGCTATGTATGAGGGCTGTTTGCGCAAATCTTCGCTATCTCTCAGACTTAAACCATTAGGCGGTCTCATCGACGCTCGTAAACAAGGGTTTGTGTAAACGGCGGATTAGCACAAGCTTTAATTGGATACCTACTCAAAATTTGGGCCAACCTAAGGATTAGGTTCACCAGGATTTTGGCATTAAAAAGCATATTTCGTAGAAAATGCGACAGAACAAACAAAATTAAAATAATATGGCATTGCGTGCGATTCCGAAGGCGACACGAACTATACTAACTAAACTAATTAAAATTGTGTGTTTGAAAATGGAATCTGTGGCCACCGCGCAAGAGCTGCGGATTTGAAGGTTGTCAGTTTAGTGCCATTATCCGTTTACAGGGGGGAATTCTCGCGCTATCGACATCATCTCCATGGTCTAAATATCGATTCAAGATACCGGGGGAAATTCTGGCAATAGCGAGATCATGTCCATGGTCGAAATTTCGATTTTGAGATACCGAAATCTACGACTAGCCCTTCGACCAACCAAGATATCTCGACCCGTTTTCGATCGAAATAAATATAAATCGAGATCGTTTCCGAAGGATTTAGCCGGTATCAAAACGGATATCTCGAGTGGGAAAATGATCTTGATAGCGCGAGAATCGGGGGCCAGAATATCTCTATCTTCTCTCGTTTCAAGTACAGCCATAAATAAAATTTTAAAGTTTTCCATAAAGGCTATTAGTGAGATTAATTAGCGAAATTCAGAGGAAACTAGTAGAGCAGTGTTCCTAAGTGCTCAAGTTTGAACATAAAACAAAGGGCTTTGCTGGAAATGTATGGGCAGCTGGTGCCTTTTTTTTTTTTTATGGCACACTAACGCCACCTTGTTAGTTGTGTAGAGTACCTCCATACAAACAATAGTTACTATGGCAGCTCAGCTCTAAAGTACATCCATCTTTAGTTATGCGTCCTAATCTATAACGCTTATCTATATATGAAAGCTGAGAATATGAGTTACTTTAAATAGTCGTATACTATTTATTTCATAGTACATACTCTGTTGAACTCAAGTGACATCATAGTGGCGTAAATGGAATAGTGTGACATCAAGTTACACTTCACCGTAACAATGTCATGAGTTTATTATTAACAAAACTCAAACAAGATAAGGGCGTAAGAAGCACTAATATTTTGAGTTTTGTTAATAATAAACTCATATTATGACATTGTTACGGTGAAGTGTAACTTGATGTCACACTATTCCATTTACGCCACTATGATGTCACTTGAGTCCAACAGAGTATGTACTATGAAATAAATAGTATACGACCATTAAAAGTAACTCATATACTCAGTTTACATAATTAGATAAGCGTTATAGATTAGGACGCATAACTCAAGACGGATGTACTTTAGAGCTGAGCTGCCATATTAATTATTGTTTGTATGGAAGTACTCTACACAACTAACAAGGTGGCGTTAGTGTGCCATCAAAAAAAAAAAGGCACCAATTTTGAGCAAAGCCCTTTCAGTGTCCATACTCATTAGGCTGCTGTGCGCTGTGCGCGGCGAAATCGGAATAAATCCAGCGGCGGGCGGCGGCGCGGCGTCTGTAGGGTGTAACCAGAGACTATATATCCATTTGACTGCGCCTGCGGGGGAATGCGGCTCGCCAAACGTTTGTTGCCGCCAGACAGTTTCGCAGCGGCTGACGAATCACAGCTCTCTTACCTCGTTCCCCGCCGCCCGTAAATTGGCGAGTTGTGTTTCAAAGGAAAATGTATCTATGCGCTCTCCACTGGTTAAGTGCTCCCTGGGTGTAACAGAAAGGCGAAAAACGGTTGTGAGGGACACTATTCTGAACAACTTTCACTATGGGACCGACTCGATCAGGGCAACTTTATTTTTCCCTCCACCATACAGATCAGCTGAGCGCTAGGCCCGAAATGTACTGAGTTAATAAAAATAAAGTTGCTCTGATCAAGTCGGTCCGTGAAAGTTGTTCAGAATGATGTCCCTAACAACCCCGTTTCGACTTGTATACCCTTTTCTGATACATCCTGTATATCTACCTCAAACACAGATTAATAACTCAAATGTCAAACGAGCATTGAACGTGAGGTGTAGTGTAGCAGGGTTCCGTCCGATCCCCAAAAGGAAAAACCTATTCAATTCAATTCAATTCATTTATTTGTCAGATAATACAATCCATTATTGTTAGTATTCATAATAACCGGCCAAGTGCGAGTCGGACTCGCGCACGAAGGGTTCCGTGCCATTATCTATAAAAAGCCGCAAAAAAAAATGTATGGGAGGCCCCCCTAAATATAAATTTAATTTTAATTTAATTATTTATTTTTTAAGTAAATAATATACTCAATATATTGTGAACATTTTAAGCGTCTACCTGCTACCATTATCAATATCGAGCAAAAATGAGCAAAAAAATCACGTTTGTTGTATGGGAGCCCCCCGTAATATTAAATTTCTTTTGATTTTTAGTATTTTTTGTTATAGCGGCAACAGAAATACATCATCTGTGAAAATTTCAAGTGTCTAGCTACCACGGTTCATGAGATACAGCCTGGTGACAGACAGACGGACGGACGGACAGACGGACAGCGAAGTCTCAGTAATAGGGTCCCGTTTGGCACCCTTCGGGTACGGAACCCTAAAAATTATAATAAATAGAGCTAGTAGGACTTTAGTTTTTGAACCTCCTTTCTGGTAGGTCCGTTGCTTCATGACCTAGGTATTTTATTATAAAAACTAACACATACTCCCATAATAGAGTGAGCAATCTTATTTCTATTTCTAGTGCTAATACTATGATTATGACCTAAAGTCTTGAATAAACCTATGTTTTTTCTGGTGTAAATGATATTTTACCATACACATAAGGTATAAGGTTTGTTATAGCGACGACAGACACCAATTTGATCTGGCCTACTGTTTTCCACTTTTCCATACAATACTTTTTCGGCTATTATTATACAAAACAGCTGAGCGTTCGGCCTTAAAGTATGGAATAGGGGTCTAATTGAACGCTGTTCAAAATTATGTTCCTAACAACCCTTTATATTTATTTGCAGCGTAGTTCCGAAGCCACGCTTAGTCCAATGTAGCGTACTAGTAAAGGACTGTTCAGTTTAGCGAAAGATATACGCTCGAAATCACAAGACCAAGGTGTAGTCGAGTTCAAGCTAAGATACACTGCGACCTGAGATAATAACCCTTACTGGGAATACGAGAAGAGCGGTGTACAGAAAGTGTAGATTGATGTGAACGACGATGGTATAAAGTCAAATCATTGAATAGTACAGGCAGAGGTGTTGAGGCTTTTGTGGCGTAGCGGCTGGAGGTTCTGCCTTCCGAGGGTTCGAGTCTCGACTGGGGGGTAACACCACTTGGATATTCATATTTTTGTGATGTCACCTAGGGACCAGAAGCAATATCTGGCCCACTGTTACGAAAAAGGTGGCTTGAATTACCATGGGTTCATCCTTCAAAAACAATCAATTTAAAAGGGATATGATAATAAACCTTTTAACGTGTGGTGACAGGTTGAACTAACGCTTGAGATAATGAGGAATGAAAGGTCTGTGTTGATGACAGATTGAAAGGGTAATCGTCACTTATAGGTACCGCCATCTACGATGACGCGTGACGTAGCTATTTGCATCTTTTTTCAGCAGAGTGCCTCGATGAAAAAGAAAGATGCAAATAGCTACGTCACGCGTCGTCGTGGATGGCGTTACCTATATCAAACAGCCAATAAATCGTTGGAAGAATGTAGAGCTACTAAACCAAACCCTTCAGAACTCAGGAGAGGTTTCTAGAATCTAGAATATTCCGACATTCTACATGCGGTTTAGAGATAACTGTGCTTGCAAGTTTAACCCTTAACACCCACGGTAGCGTAAGGACAAAAGAGTCCTTGGAACAATATTGACATTAAAATTATAAAAAAAAAATACATTAAAATTATTTTGACAGTGGGTACCAAGACGTCAATGAATGTCTAATTTTTGACGTTGGTACCCACTGTCAAACTAATTTTAATGTATATTTTTTTTACAAAAAAAATAAAAAAAATGGCTCGAGTTAACCGGTTAACCAGGCATGATCGTGCAGATATTTCATTGGCTTCGCATTAATTGCTAGCCATAAGGTTGGAACTAATGTGGTTCTGTGTAGTGATTGGGGTTTGATTAAAAGCATAAGCGTGTTAGGGCGTTCCATAAATGAACGGAATATCCTGAAATTCAACGGTAGAGCCTGTTCAAAGTGAAATGACGTGCCCCACTCCTATATTTGCGACATGCCTTGTGTGTGTATATGCGGTAGTGGGGAGCGTCATTTCAGTTTGGATAAGCTTTGCTACAAGTAGTACCAGTAGTAGTGCTTGTAGTTCGTAGCAAACCGCGACTGCAGACGACGTGTCGCGTAAGTGTGTGAGCGAGACAACAAGCGTAGTTACAACGTGAGCGTGATAGCGGTGCTATGCTGTGCTGTCTAGCTTTGTCCCGCAGTAACTCCCCGATCAACTTTTAATGGCCCGGAGTGACTTTTTATTAATAAGGGGGTAATTCTATACGACAGGGGGTCAGGTGTCTGCTTGGCTGACTGTACCTACTATTCTCGGTGTCTCGCTCTCCCGCTAGGTTACTACGCTTGCTGTATCTTTCTCACTCTCACGCGACATGTCGTCTGTAGGTGCGGTTGACTGTGAAATAGCACCCTTCGACAATATTATACTCAGGTTCAAGAGGACTGAACTAATAAACTATTAATGATGCTTCGAATTCACTACACTGCTGCCTGTAGACTCTACAGGGTGTAACTATATTTCGTTATATAAGGGGTTGTTAGGGACTTATTTCTTAACTTGTGCTACGACACAGATTCGATCAGAGCAACTTATTATTTTAGTCTCCGTTTAGTAACCCTTTCCGTTCTTCTCCTGTCTTCTCCTTCCGAAAAAGAAACATATTTGTCTTTAAAATTAAAGGAAATTCAGTTTTCATTTCCTTGCAATAGACATTAATTGACGTCTTGGTACCCACTGTCAAAGTCATGAACTAATAAAACTAATAATATTAGAGATAAGCTCGCCTTTGTACATATTTTTTCTATGTTAAGCTATTTTTACTGTCATGTGAGTACAATAAAGAAAATTACGAATTACGAATTAATAATAAAACTAATGGCAATAAATAATTTGCTCTGATCAAATCAGTTTCATAAAGAAGGATGTCCCCATGATGTAAATTAAATATGGCTATACCCAACGGTGAAGTGTATTTCACATGTGTTTAACATAAAAGATGGTGCACCCTCGTTAGACAGGTAGGTAACTACGTGTTCTCTCGGCTCTGATGACGTGACGTTCCAATGTGGAATGGAAGGTCTCCCCTAATACTTAACAGGGGAGTGTATTTGAAAACTCAAACTCAAACTCAAATGTTTATTGCGTTCTTAGTGTTGTACCGATGTTACATTATATGTAGGAACTTATGACTTAGAACCCTTTTAGGGTATTGCACAATTAATAATTTCACATACTTGGGAATCTTATTTAATAGGCTAATATAAAAAATCTCTTAAATATTATATAACAAGAACTATGCATTATATTAGGCACTTATATTAGGCAGACTTTCAAATACTGTTATTTATACTATCTATTAAATATGATTTAAGATGTTTCGAGAACAAAGTTGCAGTATCTAAGTTTGTTATGGAGTTAGGTAGTCTGTTGTAGATTTTAATTGCCATAAAATGTGGACTGCAGTTTAACATTTTAATTCTATTTTATTCTATATATTTATTTGATATAACCTGATTTGAATGAACTCAGTTACTAACAAAACTTACTTACTTACCCTGTATAAAAGCTAACATTAATATACTGAAGTGGAACGTGCGGGAGGAATCGACGTCATGTAAATACACCCCTTCGCACCGCTTCACTTTCCACCTGTTTGAGCGGAGTGCCAAGGACAAACAAATACACACATACACACAGACAGACGCTTTAAACTTACAACATCTCGTTTTATTGGTCGTGGGTCAATAATAATAATTCACCAAGATAAAAACTCTAAAAACGACTTCATGGCCACTGAAATAATTTAAAAACGACTTCATGGCCACTGAAATCATTTAAAAACCTGTCCGCACGGGATCCGATGTCATCTATGAACACGATACCTAATGAGCCTACGAAATCTGTCTACTGACTTGACAATACTACACAAATAAACAAATATCGGTCCTCACAGCCAGAATTCAACTCAATGCCCACATCCCTAAGCCCACAACTTCCGAACGGGCGGTAGTATACAAAAATATTAATATTATATTGACGTTGACTAAGTAATATGTATGATTTTATGGTCAATAAAAATTTTGAACTTGAACTTGAATGACAATAAGCGTAAACGCCACATAAAGGCAAAAATACGTACTATTGGTTACCTGGACGACAGTCTTTTCTATGTAGTTAAACCAAAGTACTAGACCGAACCCTGATTTAAGGTGGAAGAGGCTCGCTTTCATATATAAAAATATTTTTTGTAATCGGTTCACCAGTTTCGAGGTAACACACATAAAGAATAAAGTAACCGAATTGATTACCCCCTCCTTTTTTGAAGTCGGTTAAAAAGGGAACGTACGTAAAATTCGTATGAAAATTGAAAATTTCGTTGAAACATGTTGATTAGAATGAAACGTGTGATTGGTTTCGAACTCTTCATACATTTAATTGGATCAGAGAGTTGTAATAAAAGTTTATGGTAAGTAGAGCTCGTCTAAGCTGAAATGACGCACCCCACTCCTTGGTTTTGTATGACAAGTAAATGCAAAACCAAGGAGTGGGGCGCGTCATTTCAGCTTAGACGAGCTCTATCTACTATTAATGGGGACATTTTAAAGTTTTATTTTATTTAAACTGTAAATCCCGGTTGGGGAAGAAGAAAAGACTTGGAATACAAAATACAAAATCTTTATTCAGCTGATTGGGTTTAAATATACAAGTTGCTTGTGGACCCCACACTAGGTTTAACCTGTCACGTGGAGTCCTGGCCAAATTACAAGTTTACATAAACTAATTAGTTGCTAACTACCTACGTTACTTTATTCGTATTTAATAGTAAAGACGAAAATAATTAAGTTTTTAAGTTGAGAAAGTAAAATGAAATAAAACTAAAAATTTAAGCTGAGTAAGACCAACTGAGGAATCTAACTCAAACCAGAATTAAAAGAAGAACATTAACCAATCTGCTAGAGAGACAAGTCAACAGCAATATCAATATTGTACTTATTACAAGTGCGCGTACCAATAATGTCTTAAAGATAGTAGTATGGAGCAGCCATAGCCGCAAATAATCTTTCTCTGACTGATCGT
Organism: Argyresthia albistria; assembly: GCA_963457715.1. NCBI lineage: Eukaryota > Metazoa > Arthropoda > Insecta > Lepidoptera > Argyresthiidae > Argyresthia > Argyresthia albistria. Next base: position 7,969,666 of record OY735273.1, read on the forward strand.
GTCCTTACATTTGGGTATTTATTGTGATATTTAAGAGTAAGGCAAAATCAGCACGATCGTACAAGAAAAAGTAAAAAAACTCGGTTTTTTTCTTACATATGGGGATGCCTTATTTTTTATACATAATATGATCATGTAGTTCATTATCACTCTCTACCTATATTGGTTCGTGATATAGTGCCCGATGACGAACAGACACATGTACTGACGGACGGACAGCGGAGGCATAGTTTATAGCGAATATCATACGTATATTATTATTGCATTTGTTTAAACATACCATAAGTCAACCAACCTTCTTTTCTCGACTCCAATAATTGAAACAAAAAGTAAACTTTAGAAAAAACCGACTTCCACAAACCCTATTTGATTAGATCGAGTTTAATACAAACTGTAACCCCTTATCCCCCCCCCCCTTGGGGAATTAATTTTGTCAAATCCCATATCAGTGCTACCCCACGCTACTAAGGAACCCCTGTACAAAGTTTCATGGCTCTAGGTCCACCGGTTTAGGCTATACGTTGCCTGCCCGTCAGCCACGCATTGTATTTGTACCTAGTATTGAGCAGATCTGGTGGCCATATGTGGTCTTCATCAGCAGTTCCGCATCACAATATTATGCTTACCATGTGCATTTGCACGAGTTATTATGAAAAACACAAAAATCACTATAGGTCTGCCTATAATATTTGAAGAGTTCCCTCGATTTCTCCAGGATCCCATCATCAGATCCTGACCTGGTGTCAATGGGACCAATGGGAAGGTGAACCCTTTCAAACAAAAAAATAATTTTCCAAATCGGTCCATCCGTTTAGGCGCTATCGGGGTGTAGACATAAAAAAAAAAAAAACAAACATACGGACGAATTGTAAACCTCCTCCTTTGGGAAGTCGGTTAAAAAACGTAATTATATAATGTAGGATGCTCCACAATTACCAGCTTCGTTTGAGAAGTTCAGTCACATTAAGGAAATGAAATTCTCTTCTCAAGTGAACTCTCCGACAAAGTACATTAGGTTGAAGTCGGCAGTTCAATTAATGTATACGGGCGGCGTTCACATATTGTGTTAATTTACAGCAATTCATAGATGTATCTACCTATTACATATAGTCTCAAAGTAAGAAAGTATAATAAAATAACAGAGTAGAGTGTTTTTATTAATAAGATGGGAAGAGTTTTAACTTTATGCTCCACAACGTGTAAATGAGTTAACGCAAAATGAGAAACTACTTTGTTAGGAACAATATTCTGAGCAACTTTCATTATGAAACCGATTTGATCAGAGCAACTTTACTTTTCAATTCCCGGGATATTTTGGCCTGAGTGGGTCAGCCGATTTGTATGGAGAAGTGAAAAATAAATTTGCTCTGAACAAAATGGTTTCATAAAGAAAGTTGCTTAGAATGATGTCCCTAAAAAAGAAGGTTCTCGCATTTTGCATTATTTAATTTACACCTTGTATAAGTAGATGTTTATACTCTACGTATTTATAAGTAGTTAAATGTACTCCACCTACAGGTATGAAGTGTCTCTCCTCTCCACTCTGTTGAAATTGTAAGACGTTTTGGAATTTTGTAATTGAGTCGGATAAGCGTTATTATCGGCTGCTTTAGATAACTACACGATAACAACCGCTGTTTTACAATTATAGTCGCAACGTAACGCACCAATGTGGCCTAACTCTAAGGTGTTGTGAAACTGATCGGCTCGAGCCTTTCTTTGTTTTGGACACATTCTTTTAAATCTTTAATGGAATGGCGAGCCAGCTGTTTTGAACGGGGAAGTGAAAAATTAAGTTAGTCTGATCAAATCGATTTCATAGTGAAAAGTTGCTATTTGTTGTTGCTATCATTGTTTGTTATTGATGTACCCCTTAAAATATATCTATATGGATACATCATCATTAATTAGCTGACCATATATTTTGCGGGATGATAGTACCTACCCATCAACAGGAACTTTCCTCAAGAAACATGTGGTTTCAAATGGAAAACAATTTTCGGTCTCCCTTATTAACTTGTAATTGTAATCCGTTCCATGCGACTATGTTTATTGGTATCTTTAATTCCCAAAATTATATTCAGCTAATCAAATATCACCCTGTATACTACATATACTACACAGTTTTGCAACAACTTGTACAAGTCTTAATTGGATGGATAAGTTAGATCAGTGACATACGCCCTTAAATCTACCTCCAAAATGAGGCCAATACCGTATTGGTCAATTAATTGGCCGGCAGAAAATTCCTAACTAGGCTTAAGTTTTCAATATGTATCTCTAGCTTTATGGGATTTATAGATATGGGTCTTATGACCTATTTAGAATAAAGACTATGTTATTATTATTATTACATAATAATAACATAAAACACTTGTCAGTGGAAATGGCGGAAAAAATACTCAGACTGAATACACCATCTCGCACTTCGCGCCCGCCAAACTGTCTCCTCTCTCTTCCACATACCATTCGCGCGCACAAATTACGCCTCCAACTCAATTATTATAATGGCTTTGCCGACGTTGACATTTTCCATCTCTCAAAGCCTATTTTTAAAAAGCAGATTCTGTTAATAACGAAGGACAAAAGTAAATAAATATAATCTCTCTCTCACATACATATGCAATTACAAACACAACAAACCTGAAATAATTCACGTACAAAACACAAAATACGCCTAATACACAACACCCACACCTATACACAATCCTATCAAATCATCATCATATTGTTAGGGTACCGTACCCGAAGGGTGCCAAACGGGACCCTATTACTAAGGCTCCGCTGTCCGTCTGTCCGTCCGTCTGTCCGTCAGCGGGCTCCGTCGCACGAACCGTAACAGCTAGAAAGCTGAAATTTTCACAGAATGTGTTACAGGGTGACATTTAATTAGCTGACCATATTTTGGGGAATGATAGCACCCATCATGAACAACTTTCCCCAAGAAACACTTGCAGAATCAGGAGCATGATTCTCTCGCATTCGATATACGATATCTACACCTATATCGAGTGATGTTGTGTGGGAATCTGTCCATATAGGTCTAGATATCCGTATATCGAAGGCGCGAGAATCGTGCTCCTGGCCCCAGGCCCACGCCGCCCTAAAAGGTACAAACGTTATTATGAGCCTAAACGTTAGATATGTCGGCGGCCGATCGTAGAATTGGGCATATCGTGATGTGCCCAAACGCGAAATATCATGAAATGATAAAATCTCTTAAGGCAAACACTGCGGTAGCTTAAGGCTTACGCAGACCGGGACGGCATGGCAAGTTTTTACCAATGGACATTCAAACGTATTCATATAGAAATAAGACATAAATCGCTATGGTTTAAAATAATGCCGAAGCATCCCCCGGGATGCTTCGGCATTATTTGAAAGCATATCAATTTATGTCATATTTCTATAGAGATACGTTTGAATATCCATTGGTAAAAACTTAAAATCCCTTGCCATGCCGTCCCAGTGAGCGTAGGCCATTAGTTGAAGACTAAAGGGGGCGAGCGTAGCGAAGCCCCCAAATAGCCTTCGCGTTCGTTTGACATCTATAACACTAGAAAAATCACGTGGTGCTGAATAAAAATGTTTTTAAAAATTATCAAAAAGACAGTTTTCGTTAAAACCCGCCATATCATGATATGCCCAGTAATGGCATAGGCATATCATGATATGGCGAGGCCATTGACCTCTAAATACATGGACTGGGCATACCTACAAAATGTGGGTGCCATAAGGCGGGGCTTAAAATAAGGCATAAAATGGCTGCCTTCAGTAAAGAGAAACCCCTAGGCCAGAAATATCGATATCGATAAATCACTAGGTACCGCATACCGTGAAAAATATGTGTGCAAGGTAAGTACTTACTTCTCAAGTGCGGTTCGGGGATTTTTATTAGGATAGGATTTTAAATAGCTTGACGTTTGATGTTGAATTAAAAATTAATAGAACTTTGTGTGTGTGGCTTTGATGCAAAGGAATGTCTTAAATAGGATGATCGGGTTTCAGCCGGGTCGGTCAATGGGAAGCAGACTAAACCAGTTTTTTCGCACGGGTAGTACAAACAAAGTTTAGAAAAATGAATACAAGGCTGTAAGTTTCTGAATTTTATGTTTAATTATAAATAATTTAAGGAGCAAATAATATTGGTCTAAATCTCAAATAATTAAACCTAAAGGTGGGCTCTTGGCTCACCCTAAAGAAGGGACGTCTTAACAATTAACAATTAAATCTCGAGGAATTACGCAACCTCAATAATTAACACTTACTACTAAAATATATTTAAAAAAAATACAAAAGTAAGCCACTGTGGGTTTGATTTGAACTCAGGACCCTCCGCGCTGTTGAATTTTGACTGCATCTGCATCAATTTCTTTTTCAAAGATTCTCTCGTGGGAAATCTGAAACAAAAATATATTTTTCATAATAAGGTTCTATGGATATAGTAAAATGGTATATTTATGTCATCATGTGTATGTTTACCCTAGGACTATTATGATGGCAAAGAGCAGCACTACACGATTACGGAGTAACGAACATTCAAAAAAATATTTTTGAAAAATTTCTCTAGTCGTTGAAAGCGGTGGTATTGTTGTAGGTGGGGCACGTTTCATATTGATGTTTTCACTTGCGCGTCGTGTAGGGTACCTTGCGGCCATTATTTTATGTCGTATGCATGTTTTCCATAAGACCATTATTTACAGAGATATCGATATGACAAACCTAATTATGACCTATATTTCGAAATCGGTGAGGTGCACGAGGAAAAGGTATATGACTAAAAAAATAATATGATGGCAAAGAGCAGCATAACATTCCTAAGTAAAAAACTTAGTCAAAAAATAATATTCTTGCAAAAAAAACTGTCTTTTTTTAGTTGAAATTTTCTAAGTCTTTTTTTGCCCCCTTATCCACACATTGACCTAATAGTCAAAAAATAATTTCCACTAGTCACTGTACGGAACCAACAACGGGGCGGGCCCATGGCACTTAAAAAAAATATCGACACAGCACATCACTATCCCAACATGCGATTTGTTTACAAATATCACAGACAAATATTTTGGATATAAAATTACGAAATAACGGCGTATACAGCGATAAGTATACTGTTGTATTCTTGCTGACACTTTATAACAATAGAAAAACTGGGTAGTAAGGCTTAAGCCTAGCTGATCTTACAACTATTTCGTAAATAACCAGTACTAACCTATGAAAAGACAATTGCGGTTGATTTTTGTTTTTCCGCAAACCACAGTGCAGAATACTACAGCGGCTCATGCTTCGCTGTGTGTCCTCAGCATCCACACCAAGATTTATGTCCCAAATATTCTCTATAATCGCACAAATCACTTTGCTTCTGTTCTTCCTGGGGGGCAATTCTGGCGCTAGCGAGATCATGTCGATGGTCGAAATATCGATTTTGAGATACCGTCATCTCTATCAAAAACAAGAAAAAGCTATTCTTACGATTAGCCTTTCGACCAAACGAGATATCTCGAACCGTTTTCGATCGAAATAAATATAAATCGAGATCGTTTTCGATGGATATAGGCCGTATCACAACTGATATCTTGACTGGGGAGATGATCTCGACAGAACGAGAGTCGGGGGCCTATCCTATCTTTACTTTTAATGATTAAAATTAATCTATGATTTTGTGACTATTGACGTCACTTTTTTAGCCTTCCAGCCGAAGGATTTCATGGGCAATACTCATTAGGTTTTATTAGGCACAAATCATTGGTTTAGGGTATCTTTGGGTTTCTGTCAGGCGTTTGGTAGTCTAAGAAATTCACGAATAAAACAAAACCAATATAATTGAAATCATATTACTCCTGGCAATAACCGAGGCGTGCTCTAAGGACCGGAAGAAACTCAAACCGTAAATAGACTGTCCGTAAATATAAGTTATATACTCTGACAAAACTTGGCTCATATGCCGGTAAGTTTCGCCTCCCCACGTAGAAACACACACAGCTAATATCATAGTTGGCAAGACTTTGTAACGCAATTAACTAATTATATTCAAAGGAAACTAAGGCATGTAATAATAAACTGTCCTATGAGCTATCTAAACCAAGTGATTTTATACATCTATGAAACCAGTCTCAGAGCTAGGAGTAATAAAATAATGTATTTATAAAATAATGCAGAACTTATATAGGAAACTAGGCAGCCAATTACCTACCTATATCAAACCTGAGAGGTATCTCACTTGAAAATTACAGTTTTTGATATGGCGAATCATGACTTTGCTGAAAACACTGTCAGAGCTGTCCACCAACCCGCACTGAGCCAGCGTGGTGGAGTATGGCTCAATCTTACTCGTATCTGGGTAAAGGAATGTGCCCCTCGGTGGGGACATTTATTTCACTATTGGCTTCCTAAGTTAATTAAAGTTTTAAGCTCATATTATTAAATCCCCTCTGCTTTGAGAAAGCAGTCTTAGATGGCGATACACCATCATTGTGACATATCTGAAAAAAAAACGCGTGTAGCACCGTACACGTGTTAGAAGTAAAACTTCTGTAGCTAGATCATTAAGTGGTACCTATACTATACACCTATACCTACCTATACTAAAAGAGATTTAAATTTCCAATTTTGAGATCCAATCTCTACTTCAAGTTACTTTTAAGTTTCAGACGTCCGATTATTTGAAATTATTTTATACTTGTACTTACTTTTAATACGTCATGTCATTTATTTCCCACCATTCCTTATCTACAATTTGTCGCGCTCGTGGTGATATACTTAACTCATTCAATAGTGTCACTACTATTTGCATCTCGCTCAGATTATATACCATCTGACGTCACGTCTTTAAGCCGTCTCGCTCAAATGTATGCATTGCTTTGCTTGTCTCTGTGCCCAGTCCCTTTATTTAATTGATCGAGTACGTATTTTCAACTATTCCAAGTTAATGTGTACCTGCGGGGCTACCATAAGGCTTGCCACTCACCTCAGTCGCGCAGATAAATGACAAAGAAGATGGCTAAATCAATATATGGACGACTGCCCCAGACATGTACAAAGACTTCTCAACAGCCAATTAATAGCATTTAAATATTCTCTCATAAATTACTGCGTCTTTAGTTAGTTTGTAGAACTTGAAGGAAATGATTAAATAATTATGAGTTGTCACTTCATACTCTATGATTCCGCCATTGATTAGTGACTTTTGCCATCGTTAGCCGCCATCGTCATTTTGCCAAATTGCCAACTCCTTTCGCGTCTCAATGATGTTTCTCCATAAAATAGCGCGCATTCATTATGATATGACATTAAATTGTGACAAAATGCGTGGCTGGGGTGACTGGCGTGCCTTATGCTACCCCCGCTAACCTATACATACCTACTTTGCTAGGATTTTTTAGGGTTACTTCATCGCGAAGCGATGACGTAACTCTTATTTAATTTTATTCTTGACATTTCCTTAGTCCGCCATACGACATACCTCGATTTTTATATTTTACTTCAACATTATTGACTGGCATGAAGCATTAACTTTAAAATTACAAAAGCTTATTAAAATCAAAATCGTATAATTTCAACAGTTATAACAACAATTCAACTTTAAAATATGTATTACAAAAATTACATACAAACAAATAAGCGAAACAATAAGCCATTAAACTTATGGCTCTGTAAACTGTAGACCTCGCTTTGGCCGTTTACTACAGATAAACATTAAATAGGTAGGTATAACACGTACTTAGTAGCTAAACTGCTAATTTGTGACTTGAACTGCACTATATAATAAAAAGTGGCTTTAGAACAGTTCTAGGTACCTACTTATTGTTTTCAAGAAGTCTTAATGCAGCCATCCATCACATCGGAATTTGCTTGAAAACTAAATATCACATTTGGATGATTCTAAGTGACTTTATGCGATTACTAGCTGCCCGTTGCGCGACTACGCAGCGCGTTTTAGGTACCTATTCCATAGTTACCGGCCACGATTCGTTCATCATTTTAGAAATCCATATCGACCCGTATGTGACATTGATGAAACTCTTTTCTTACAAACTGTATGGATCGCATCGCACAGCTGTCAAACATAAGTTCCGGTTCCAACAAAGAGGTTGAACGAAGTAGTTTTTGGTCACGTCACTGGTTTTGTTTGCCAGTGTTTGCCCCAGCCAGCGGCGGCGGCGCCATCTTGGCCATACCGGAAATCAAGAACTCGTGGAAGAATGCTTAAAATATTTTTTATTTGTTAACGTTTCATCAGGTTTTTCTCTCACTAATTAACATTCTTTATTGTACGAATGTATTATTATCTTATCTGATTAGTTAAAAACCGTATTGAAAATAGTTGCGGTTTTAAAAGTCTTCAGCCGACCCTGACGTCACCGATTCCAATTTCCGTTACATTTCTTAGCCACTCGTGATAGCACCCGGCTAGTAGCAAGTGAAAAGCAAATATATGAATAACCCACAGTTGAGAGGTTAAATAAATTTTACCCCCGTGCCCCAAGAAGTTTTACTTCAAAAACTCTCCTGAGCTAAAATTGATTTATTATTACGGGCCTAAGCAGCGAGAGTGGGCTTCTGTAGACAATTTTCAGGAAGAGAAGTAGGTAGTATGGATTCCTTTAATAACTTAGTAACTGGGAACCTTGAAGATAGACACCACCGGGCGTAACAGAATGATATACAGTATTACTCAGAAAATAAGTCCGATGACGTCGGACGATTTTGATAAAAACCAAAAGCATGTGTCTGCCTGTGTGTATGTCGGTTCGCTCTCTGTTGGTTGAACGGGTGGAATGATTTTGATGCAGTTTTCTATAAATGGTAGTAGACTTCAACAGATGTGAAAATTCTGTAAGCGGTTCGTGAGATAGAGCCTGCTGACAGACAGACGGACGGACGGACAGACGGAGGCTTAGTTATAGCGTTTCATTTGGCCTTCGGGTACCGAACCCTAAAAATATATCAATAATAATTTACACAATGTAAAAAAGCTCGTACATTTTTTTTTTTGTCCCAGTGACAGCGTGGGTCCCTGGTGTGTCATTTAGATTTCCGATAGCTTTCTCTCGCCGAATGAAAAAGTTGCTTTCAATTTGGAAGCTTTCTGTTATCTGTCGAGGTCAAAGAGGTTTTAGAATGGAGACTTCATCCTTGATTGCGGCGGACTGAATGTTTGTGCCAATTGGGGAGGCATAGGTCCAGCAGTTGACGCAAAAATGCTGAAGAAGAATGATTATGCTGAAGATGCGTGCGGCGAGGCGTGCGGACTGCGGGGGGAGGGTAGGAGTTATTTATTTACCTCAGTCCCCCTAGACAACATGCATTTTCTAGCATATGCTTGCTACGAGATGCTAAGAAAATGTATGCGATATGATTTTTGCCGCTCAAAGTATCACGCGAAAAACGTTAAGACGAGGTACGAATAATTACAAACCAAGGTCAACGAAGATTGCGGAAGTGAGAAGCAAATATAACCCGGGAACAGGAATAAGTGGGATGGCAATTGTGCGCTCGCGCCTATACTGAATCAACGTAAGCGCCAAAACGGAAAAAAATCATAAAAAATAAGCTATTCCTGGGAATTACATTTCAATCTTCAAATCGCTAATAACAACAATTCCCCGCATATTACAATTAATAGAAAGATCATATTTACTACTACTGCGGTAAAAAAGGAAAAAATATTGGAAAAAAGGGTTGACTTTGGATTTATTTTCTATCGAGAAAATTGTATCCAAACACGTTTTCCTTCATGAAAACCCTAGATTATACAGTCAAATTACATATACCAGAAATTGATTACGATTTGCCAAGTATTTCCTGAAATACACATGAAAAAAGCACCCCTAATTTATTCATGAGGCGCCTTAATTCGCTTACATTTTCTTAGCGTCGGTCGTAGCGCTAGCGATAGTGGTTATAATATGTTAGCGATTGCATTATGTCTGGGTTAGGTTGGCAGGCCCCGACTGCATTCAACTCCCCGACATTTTCCGTAGGGCATTTCGGACGGCGCTTCCTGCCTTCATTACCCTCCGACTGGACTTTTACTTCTATTTTTGTTTTCTTTAGAAAGTCTTCGACGCTGTATCAATATTGATAAGCGTCGATGGATGTTTGGCCAATTGCTCCGATGTTCGTGTTCGGAAGTTTGGGAATCGCTGATCATTAAAGTTTTATAAATCAAGTAAATATTTCCAGCAGTTATTAATAAACATCAGAATGTTTTGCCGATACAATTTATAGCTGCATGTAGCACTACAGCGTAGTATTGGCAAAATATACAATACGCTATTTCAGTTTCATAATGAAATTCTTTCGATCTATAAATAAGCATTTATTATGTAGCACTATGAAATGCTACGTTAAATGCTACGGTGCTACGGCGTAGTATGTAGGTTTTCACAGGGTGTAACTATAATAATAACTTTCTATGTAAATCTGTTGGTGAAACTGTGTTAAACTGTGCATAATAACTGTTAAACTGTGCGTAATTTAAAACACCATAGAAATGGGGGGTATATGTTTGATATTACTCCGGACGATGGCGTTAGTGTATGTGGAGACCTGTCAAATTATTGATTTGTATAACTATTTTGTTGCTGTCATTTATCACAGGGGGCTACCTCATTGCCGCAGTTGAGCAGCAGTGAAAATTGAGGGCCCGCGATTTTTTTCCGCGAGATTTTTTCCCGCAATTCAGAAACACATGCAATACTATGGCAGTGGCTGGTGATTTTTTTCCGCAAATTTCTGCATACAATTAATTTAGCGAATTTTTTATTCGCGCGGAAAAAATCGCTGTACCCTTGAGCGCTACGGGCCCTTGAGGTTAAATAACATTTTTGTTGCGTTTATAGGGTTCCGTACCCGAAGGGTGCCAAACGGGACCCTATTACTGTGACTTCGCTGTCCGTCCGTCCGTCCGTCCGTCTGTCTGTCACCAGGCTGTATCTCATGAACCGTGGTAGCTAGACAGTTGAAATTTTCACAGATGATGTATTTCTGTTGCCGCTATAACAACAAATACTAAAAATCAAAAGATATTTAATATTAAGGGGGGCTCCCATACAACAAACGTGATTTTTTTGCTCATTTTTGCTCGATATTGATAATGGTAGCAGGTAGACGCTTAAAATGTTCACAATATATTGAGTATATTATTTACTTAGAAAAAAGAAATATATATTAATATTTAGGGGGTTTCCCATACATATTTTTATTGCGGTGTTTTATAGATAATGGTACGGAACCCTTCGTGCGCGAGTCCGACTCGCACTTGGCCGGTTATTTCTTGTACGATGGAACTCTTCCCGTTTAAGTTTGATTCGCACTCAACCTTCTTATTTACTATTACCCTGTAGGCACGCATGTGCGCCTGCGCCAAATCCTATAGGAAAAGGTGCGACCTGCTCATCCATCTTCAGCGACATACTATGTAATTTCCTCCCGTACTCGTTATCGCAGCATCTGCAAATACAAGAGAGATCTCCATTTAAGATTACGTCGCAGCCAGGAGGCACTTGCCCAGTGGAGAGCGCATAGATACATTTTCCTTTGAAACACAACTCACCAATTTACGGGCGGCGGGGGACGAGGTAAGAGAGCTGTGATTGGTCAGCCGCTGCGAAACTGTCTGGCGGCCCGTCATCGTACATAGTCATCGTACATTTGCGTATGCGAACGTTTGTTGAATACAACGCAGGCGCAGTCAATGGTATAAATAGTATCTGGTCACAGCTGATTTTGATTCTGTTATGTTTTTTATTTGACAACATTGACTTTGCGGTCAAGCGAGGCTGTTATCCTTCCCACGTGAGAGGGCCCGGGTACAAATACCGGTTGTGGAGGAAGAAAAAACAATCTTGGATGTTTATATGTTTGTGATGTCGCTGTATCCAGTTACCACCACACAGGGTATCTTAGTGTGGGGCCAGAAGCGGAGAATAGGGGTGTTAGTCACGTTACCCTTCAGAAACCCGAAAAAGGGACGAATCCTAATAACACATACGTATACCCACCTTTTCCTTTTCCACGTGATCCAACTATTCTACGTCGCGCCTCCAAATTTCATTACTCTCTTCAAGGCCGGAGCAGTCCCAAGCGAAATCTGAAGAAAGCATCATAATAACAATAAAGGTATACGCACTTCTGACAGATTCTGACAGACCCACCCCGGCCCTAATATCTTTGCAATAACTGTCCGGCATAATAGAGGCCTTGCGACTTCGCCTTCGCAAGGTGGGTGTTAGTTAACTTGGGATGGTCTCACATGAAGGACAGTTGTTTGATGTTCCCAGTCACGAAGAAACCCGTAAAGATGCGTTTACATGGGTGACTTATCTATGTTTGTATATTTATTGTGTGCCTTGACTTGATTCCAATTGAATACGCGTTCAACGTGTACGCGTACTCAAAAGACCACGATCTTTTGTGCTGTTTTTTTTTGGTAAGTGACATCTCGGAGCTCGGAGCGTCGCCACCGCCGCAATTTCAGAGTATTCGGAGCGGCGGCGGCGGCGGTCCGACGCTCCAAGCTCCGAGACGTCACTTACTCGTTTTTAGGGTTCTGTTAGAGAAACAAGGAACCCTTATAGTTTCGTCAAGTCTGTCTGTCTGTCTGTCTGTCTGTCCGTCCGTATGTCACAGTAACTTTATTCCAAAACTATTAGGACTACACAGTTAAAACTTGGTATGTAGATGTATTCTATGAACCGCTTTATGAATTTAAAAAAAAAATGGGTTGTTTACAGATAGGTCTTTAAAAATTACGTTGAAGTTTTTAAAATCATTTTTCCTCAAAGTCAATCGTTAATGATGAGACAGACCCTTCCAAAGTGGAAAAAATTGTGTCCCCCCTTTTTTAAAGTAAGAGATAGAAAAATCTAAAAAAATATATCTTAATACAAACTTTCAATGACAATTGGTTTGAACAAAATGAAATAAGCAGTTTTTAAGATAAAAAACATTTGTTAAAAACCGCAAAGATAACTTTGTCATTCATACAAATACTATAAAAAACAAAGTTACACACAACATCCAGTCTTATAATTACTACGAAACCCTTCATGAGCGAGTCCGACTCGCACTTGGCCACTTTTTTTTTACTTTTTTTTCAAAGGATCTGAATTTTATCTCGATGTGGGTGGGTGGAGAACTCCTGTTTCGTTCCCACGGGCTTCGCAAAATGAGTGGTCTGCCGACTCAGAAATCGAATGTGATGCAGAAATTGCGTAGGTACCAAAATTTTGCGATTCAAAACTCAAAAAAATGAGCTCGTCCGACTTCAAGACTGACTATCGACTTACGCCAGCTTTTCAAAAGGATTGGCTGTGACAACTTTTTAAACTTGATTGATTTTAGCTAATCACTGGAATTCTGCGATTTTTGCTCATGTAATCGCGCCTTAAAATAGTCTCAGAGGAATTCTACGATGCGGATACCTTTGAAACAATCTGTGTAATGCGAGAAGCGGGTTCTTACTCAGGATTGTCGAACCCTAAATTTTTACTACCATTTTTTGAATGCATCCTTTTTTCTACCCCTTTTAGTTTTACTGAATTCAGAAGAAAATCTGTCCATTCGAAAAATAATGTTGTAATAAAGTTTTAAAGGGGGCGATTAGGGACAACATTCTGAATAACGGTCTACTATTTAAAGGGTGTAACAGAAAGTGGTGTACAAGCCGAAAGAGGGTTGTTAGGGACATCATTCTGAACAACTTTCACTATGGGACCGACTTGATCAGAGCAACTTTACAGCAAGTTTACAGTACAGTAACATACTGTTATGTATTATGCACCTAGAAGTTCGAAATAAAGAAATTGAATTGAATTGAATTGAAAAACCGAAAGAGAAAATCGACAAAAATGTGTCGTGTAAGTAATGAAAGCGCTAAGGATATTATTGAGATCTAGCACAGGCTTTGCCTAGTTGAGATCTCGATAAATCAACCATTAGATAACAAAATACAAATTGGTAAATATCAAATGTAAAACCTATGTAACAAATCAGTTTTTGTGTCAAATAAATATACCTATTATTATTATTATTTAACTGAGGTAACGGTTCACGGGACAGTGATGTCCCGGTCCTTTTTGTAGGCTTGCGTCAACGAAGAGATAATAGTACTACGTACAGAACGGCCACTCCCTTCCCCGCGCGGATTCAGATACCGCACCTCACCCCGGAGTCGGGGAGCCTCTTCGGGAGACACTTTGTTTAGGCGCTGAACGCACACATTCACAAACGAACGAGTTTACGCACACATTTGCACGTGTACAAATGTCATTAGGCTATGTAGTAGTAATAGGTGATTATTTTACGAGCGTTCTATGGAGTGTCCGAGGTGTGCTTGCGTGGGGACATGGGTCTAACACGTAGAGGCCCTTTCAGACAATTTATTAAAAAAAAAATAGCTGGGCCTCTGCCACCCCGTTAAGGAAAACGGGAGACGCTTACGTCCGATTTCAATACCCTACCCAACCATGGTTTACACTTTACACAATACTAGAGTTAAAGTTGACACTGTTGAGATGATCAGTTACTATCTATCTGCAGAAGGGGGAATGATTGTTATTTGTATTATTACTAAATGATATAATTGGTCCAGGCAGTGGCCGGTCGTCAGTCATCATCGGTCACACGAAGGCATCCGCACCATCGGCATCGTACAAGTGCCTGACAGTTATTAAACGACAATATTTTCAATCTTCATCTCGTGTCGTTTGCTATTCAAAATAGTCAGGCGCGATTGTATTGAAATTGATTTTATTAATACTTAATGCTAAACACCCTATTTTTTGTGTGGTTCAGTATTTGTTGGTGTAGCGGCAACAGATATACAGATTCTGTGAAAAAACTTTCTAGCTTTTTTTTTCTTTCTTTCGGTTCGTACGATAGAGCCCGCTGACGCATAGACAGACAGACGGACGGACAGCGGAGGCATTGTAATAGGGTTGCGTTTGGCACCCTTCGGGTACAGAACCCTAAGATTGGACCTAAGTTGTTGTTGAATCAGCTGTTTTGCTGGTCACGATATATTCAAGACTCTGACACTATTTTTAGGAGCAGCTAGATAAATACAATACGTCACACTTAAACACGCACGCACACACGCACAGAGACAAACATAATGTAGTCCAACAGACGCGGTCGCAGCTCAAGATTTTGTGAAGGGTCATATTATAAAAAATAATAATGAAAAAAATAATAAAGCCTAAATTAGGCTTAAAATAATCATTAAATGATGTGAGCACTATTAATTACCACTGATTAATAAAGATTAGAATGGCGACGAATTGTAAGGCGGGTCACGCGACCGAAATGACGACCACGACCACTCTGCTAAGAGTGATACGACTGAGAAGAAGAATAAATATTACCAAGCGGAGTAGTGTGGGTTCACTCCCACTCCCGATACGGTTTTGTATTGAGTTGTATTGTATTGAGTAAAGATTTTACTAAATAACTTATTTAGAGAAACATGCTTCCAAAAAGAACTCAGCCGCCCGAGAAATTTCACACGGCTAGTAAGCCGAGTAACGAGATCTTCAGCGGAACGCATGGGTGGCGTAAGCCGCCCCGGAAATTTCACATGGCTAGCATAGCAAGCCTAGTAACAACTTTATGGGAAGGCACGGAAATTACGAATGGCTAGTTAGTTAAAAAACCAGCCAAGTGCGAGTCGGACTCACGCACGAAGGGTTCTGTATCTATAAAAAAAAAAAACACGTTTGTTGTATACCCTTAAATATTTATTTTATTTTAATTTAATTATTTATTTTTAAAGTGAATAATATTTCTCAATATTTTGTAAATATTACAAACGTCTACCTGTTACCATTATCAATATCTAGCTAAAACGAGCAAAAGAACACGATTGTTGTATGGGAGCCCCCATTTTATTCTGTTTTTTAGTATTTATTGTTATAGAGGCAATAGAAATACATCATGTTTGAAAATTTTAACTGTCTAGCTATCATGGTTCATGAGATACAGCCTGGTGATAGACGGACAGACAGACAAACAGACAGACAGACGGACAGCGGAGGCTCATTAATAGGGTCCCTTTTTGCACCCTTCGGGTACGAAACTCTTAAAAACGAGTTCTTCAGATAAAGTCATGGGCAGCGCTGGCCGCCCCGGAAATTACGCATGGCTAGTAAGTTTAATAACAAGTTCTCAGAGAAATTCATGTCAAATTCAAATCTGACATGGCTATATGGCAAAAAAGTCGAGCAACGGGCAAAGAAAAGAAAATGTCGAGTAATAATTTTATTGATTTTTTGTAAACGGTCGAATTTTCAAGTTGACGCAAATTATTTTGGGGGGTCATGACCCCCATGACCCCCTCCTCGGTCCGCCACTGTATACATGTATGTTTATATGGACAACAGATAGCGCCCGCTTATCTTTTTGGGTTGTGAGATGCGGATAAGATAACATCTTTATTTTTTGTGTGAATGCTGCTGATAGTAAGTATTAAGGTTTATTAGAAGATGAAAAAGTAACCCACATTGTTAACATAGTGCTAAAGTGGTGAGTACAGATTTTATTGTGATATAAATTGTGAGTAATATGTTGTATTGTTGTGTAAAGTGGTGAATGGATTAAACAGTTCATAAATAATTGTTAAAATGTTAAAAACTCATGAATAAATGAGTTTTGAACATAAACATTGAAGTAGATACCAGTAGGTACAACTTTTGAGTTAGGGTCTGTGTCGCGAGACGTGTACATATAGCGCTTCGCCTAGTGTGGGGCCAGAATAAAATGTAAGTATGTGCCTATTTTAGTGGGTACGTATAAATTAATATTCTCGGAGTAAATTCTCGTTCTCGGAATAGCACATCACTGTTCCACCGGAACGCGACAGCTAGATCGATTGCCAAAGCTATTAGACTGTTCGTTTTCAGTAGTCGGTGTATTGTGAAAACAAGTTTTTATTTATAAGATTGGTGATTCTACAGTACATTTGCTAATATTTTTAACCGACTTCCCAAAGGAGGAGGTTTACAATTCGTCCGGATGTTTTTTTTTATGTATGTGCCCCGACAGCGCCTAGACGGATGGACCAATTTGGAGAATTATTTTTTTGTTTGAAAGGGTTTACCTTCCCATTTGTCCCACTGACCCATCTGATGATGGGATCCTGGAGAAATCGAGGGAACTCTTCAAATATTATAGGCTAAATACTAAAGTGATTTTTGTGTTTTTAGTAATAACTCGTGCATTTACTCACGGTAAGCATAATATTGTGATGCGGAACTGCTGATGAAGACCACATATGGCCACCAGAACTGCTCAATACTAGGTACAAATACTATGCGTGGCTGACGGGCAGGCAACGCATAGCCTAAACCGGTGGACCTAGAGTCATGAAACTTTGTACAGAGGTTCCTTAGTAGCGTGGGGTAGCACTGAGATGGGATTTGGCAAAATTTATTCCCCAAGGGGAGGGGAGGGATAAGGGGTTAAAGTTTGTATTAAACTCAATCTAATCAAATAGGGTTTGTGGAAGTCGGTTTTTTCTAAAGTTTACTTTTTTAACCGACTTCCCAAAGGAGGAGGTTTACAATTCGTCCGGATATTTGTTTTTTTTTTTTTTTTTTATTTTTTTTTTTTTTTATGTATGTGCCTCGATAGCGCCTAGACGGATGGACCGATTTGGAAAATTATTTTTTTGTTTGAAAGGGTTTACCTTCCCATTGGTCCCATTGACACCAGGTCAGGATCTGATGATGGGATCCTGGAGAAATCGAGGGAACTCTTCAAATATTATAGGCAGACATATAGTGATTTTTGTGTTTTTCATAATAACTCGTGCAAATGCACATGGTAAGCATAATATTGTGATGCGGAACTGCTGATGAAGACCACATATGGCCACCAGATCTGCTCAATACCAGGTACAAATACAATGCGTGGCTGACGGGCAGGCAACGCATAGCCTAAACCGGTGGACCTAGAGCCATGAAACTTTGTACAGGGGTTCCTTAGTAGCGTGGTGTAGCACTGATATGAGATTGGACAAAATTAATTCCCCAAGGGGGGGGGGGATAAGGGGTTACAGTTTGTACTAAACTCAATCTAATCAAATAGGGTTTGTGGAAGTCGGTTTTTTCTAAAGTTTACTTTTTGTTTCAATTATGTTTCAATTATTTTATTCCGATTCCAGGTCCGAACTAACAATAACAACCGTACAACTAAAACACTGATTTTGAAATTAAAAATCATAGCTTACATAAAAATAAAAAAGTTAACTTCAAATGAACTCAAATCAAAAGTAAAATTTTAACCACAATCACCAATTGAAATGTAGGTACAAAACTAATTTGGAGTCGATTTTTTTTGAGGTAGGTTGCCATGCCTTGAGATTCAGAAACTGTAGGTATTTTTAGTAGGCACCTACCTAAAAAAACGACACCAAATTATTTTAGAAAAAAAAATTGATGCTCGACTTGAATACGCATTCGACTTTGCTATAGAGATGGGAATCGGTCTATCAAATACTGTAGCGGTCTGTCAACTGTCGATAATTTTCTTAACCCAAAATGCCATTAAATAATTAGAGTTCAGATAAGACGGGCTCTCGCAGTCCCTGAGTGCAGACTCGAGAGCTGTCTTCACTCCACTCCGCTGTACTCTGCAAATCCCCGATTGTTGTGTTAGTAGTTTACTTAGTACTGGGAAAATGGGCCAACCCCTCCGGACAGGGGTGCCCGAGCGTTTGGATCTTTTGAATCGAAATCGAGTGTAAGCCCTTGAAATCGATCTCGATCGAGACGAGACAAGTCGCTAACAGCCAGTTTCTCGTAAGATTTTAATTTGACGTATCAGTCAGCAGTTTGTCACTATTAACAATCTGTTGACAAACTTTGAGTTTCTCTCGAGTTTCTAGAATGCAAATGATTGGAAAAATAGGTTGACGGCCAATTTTATATTGTATGTGGTAACGAGGTGGTAACCCAGCCCATTCGCTCATTTTCATTCAGTCACTGTTTCCCTCTAGCACATAGCTTTGTCTCTATCCTTAGGCCAAACGTCAAATACACGTTGGTCTGTTGAGTTGTTGACATTGACAGTTTGTTGAAAACTTGGAGGAAGGAGGAACAAAGAGTTTCATTGATCTGAGGTTTGAATTGGAGATCTTGAAAAACTACTGACAGTCTGTCAGTTGAATCTTTGAACGCTTTGAACAACCCAAACTACATTGAAACGGAGTTTGACAATCTGTCGCGCAATTTTGAGGAAAAATGGTCTACGAGAAACCGGGCCTAAGACAAACAAGTACACGTGCTGGCATTCCAACGACCTACCTCTACCACGTACCGACCCAGAAGAAAAAGCGATTGTAATATTACCCGAAAAACAATTTACATTTACATAAACATTTACATTTACATACAGGCACATACATTGCTTCTGGCCCCACACTAGGATACCCTGTGTCGTCGTGGGAACCAGAAACAGCGACATCAAAAACATGTAAACATCCAAGACCTGGGGTTTTTTTTGTCCCCAGCCGGGATTCGAAGCCGGGATCTCTCGCATGGTAGGCAGATGCGCAACCGCTGAGCCACTGAGGTCGTCAATTAGCGACCTTTTCGACTAAAAATAACAAGTGACTATATGCTATTACATTTACTTAGGTGACCATCTTTCAATTTCATTCTACAGAGTGCCATCTTAAAACATTAGGTATCTACAACCAATATAAATTCAGAACAATATAAGTTACACACCTGTTTGCTACAATAAAACTGTAAATGTTGGAACACTAAACAACCTCAATAAAACTGCTAAAGAACAATGTTTGAGCCTGACACAAAATACTCCCAACCTGGCCCCCAATTCTCGCGCTATCGAGATTATCTCCCTAGTCGAGATATCGGTTTTGAGATACCGAAATCTCCATGAAAAACAAGAAAAAACTATTCTCACGACCAACCATACGACCAACCAAGATATCTCAACACGTTTTCGATCGAAATAAATATGAATCGAGATCGTTTTTGACGGATTTCAGAGCTCTATCAAAACCGATATCTCGACTAGGGAGATGATCTCGATAGTGCAAAAATCAGGGGCCAGAGTTCTACTATCTCTTCTAACCGCCGTTTGCAATAACCTATCTATCCTCAATTTGCAGATAGATGGGGTCAAATTTGACATATAAGTTCCATAGCGCAACTGTCAAATCTAACTCTAGTAATGTGAAAACCATTGTTAATTATGATATTGCAAATGGACGTTAGACAACACAAACAGTGCACACTCAGAATCATGTGATATCCTAGATCTTCATCAATTTATACCTTCAAATGATAATAGTCATACAATTATATCACAAAATATAAGGAGTATTTCTGCCAACTTTGATAACCATTATCGCAATTAAAGTTTGAAGCTGATTATATTAATTTTAACAGAATGTTAGCGCAATCATAATAAACCCGTTCCATTATTAGGTTCTTACTCTTCCTATAGCCTCAGATCCGAAGAGAGCTCGACCTTCACCCATCAGTTACTGCAATGAAACTTGGTTTTTATCAAATGTTGTATACTAGAAACTACATTGGGAGTGAGTTGCCTAGCAAAATCCTGGCAAGGCTATGATTAATTTAACATATAAAAATAAAAGATCTTTTGTCGATACAAAGGCATAAATAATTATTGTAAATATATAAATAAATCGAGAACGCGTGGACATATCAAGCTGAAAATACCAATTAGTCAGGTCTATGTTCCCTTAAATCTGTGAAAAAATTAACCTTCTAGGTCAACGCAATCGAACGCTACGACCGCTTATGCCGTAATTTTGTTTACATGGATGACATCATACATGTATTTTTATGTAGTTACTTAATTGCACTAGTTACGAGAGGTAGCAATCTACAAGTGTGATCGGAACCCAAAGGGCGCGAGTCTTACTCGTACTTGACCGTTAATTAATGAATCATGCCTTGCCAGGATTTTGCTAGGCCACCCACTCGCAATTTATTTTCTAGCATACAAAATTTGATAAAAAACAAGTTTCATCGCAGTAACAGATGGGTGAAGGTCGAGCACTCTTCGGATCTTAGACCACTACTTATACTACTTAATTTGCAACCTCTTGAATAAAAGTGATGGCGTAGTTGTTTACGTCAAAACCTACCTTAATGCTAATGAAATAAAACCTGTTTGTTTACAAATTAATATCGACGATGTTTATATCCTTGGAATAATCCCATCATTGATCCATTTATCACCTCTTTTAATAACCACCTAGAGACCTTACACTCTAAAAATTTTTTTATCGTGTGAAATGAAAAAAAAAGTTTATTTATTTACCAAAGCTTAGTACAAAAAAGTGTTATCTGTGAACACCACACTAGGTCCAACCTGTATCGTGGTGTCCAAATTATTTACTGTTTGACAATTTTATTTATTGCAATGGTTCAAAAAAGTACAAAATATTTATATAAGTAACTAATACTGAAAAAGTTAAAAAGGAGAATGCGCAAAAAAGCCCCAGCTCCGGCGGAAAAGTTACCTATCTCAGATTATTGTACATTTTATGTGTATCAAGTATCAATATGTGTGATGTCTGCAGTGGCAGTCAAACATAGGGAAAAAATGCTTTGAATATCCTTCCAGGCGCTTATTTTTCATTCGACCATTTTAACAAATATCGAGTAAAATATGTAATAGTGGCTATTGATTCTAAACTAATTTTTAGTAGATAACTTAATATAATGAAACTTCAACATAATTATATATCGACCGTTACATTAATTACATTATCTCAAAATACTCCTCAAACTCCTCATAATAAGATATGGCGGCGCTCGGGCCCTCGCAACACCACAGGCGATATATCTACAAATAATTCTACAAGTGATTCGCAAATAAAAACTTTGCGATCATTTCATCTGATCCTAAAGGCGTTTGAATCGATCTGAGGTAAGACAGGTTTGCTTGAATCGATTCAAAAATACCGAATAATTATTCAGATCGGTCAACCCTAGGTTGGGTTTCAGGATTAACTTGTCTGTGTCAAGTAATGCGGTGTGGTTTAGCCGCAGCGGAAGGGGAAACAAGACATTTACTTTGTCTCAACTTGTTTGCTTTAATTCTCTATGCTGTGGGCGGATCTCTTTAGAGACAAGCTCGCCTTTGTACACTAATTTGATGTACTTTTTGTTTTCTCAATTATTTGAGCGCAATTAAGAAATTATAATTACGATGATTATGATACTCGTACGATGTCGTAGCCATATCGTCGAATTTGCCATTGTATCACGAAATGGCCAAACGTGAAACATCAAAACGATGAAATATTTTAGGGCAAACACTGCGTTAGCTTAGGGGGTGAGCGCAGCGCAGGCCCTGAATAGTCTTCGTATTAGTTTGACATGTACGACACAAAAATACATGTTTTCAAAAAAAAACGGCCATGATTGACCAGAAATAGCTACGCGACATATACATGCACCACTAAGGCTAGATTTTACCAACAAAAAGTTATACGAGAATAACTATGACTGACTGAGGTGATCAGATCTGGTGTCTATGAAAAATAAGATACTCTCGAGTAAAAGTTACTCTTTCGTTGGTGAAATTCGCTATAAATAGAACATGACATGCTGTCCGTTTCCAAAAACAACCTTTCCCAAAACCAAACGTGTTGTCTGGGGAAATGGTAGTGACGGGTCCGGTCGTTTCAGGATTTGGTCTTTTTGGGAAACGAATATTAAACCAAACGTAAATTTTGGAAAAAACACATTCTGGGAAACATTATCGAAACGGATTTTTAGGAAACGGTAGTGACGGGAACGGATGTTTTGGGAACGGGGGTTTTGGGAAACGGATAGGGGTTGGCTTTCCACTGTGGCCTCTCGATTCTGAAGTCAAGGGGTTCTTGGGGTTTAGCTTGAACCATTTATTTGGTTTTTAAGACTAGGAAACACGTATTTAATTAATTATGGATTAAAAAATTTACGATTTCTTTTAGGAACGGAACGTTTTTTTTGGGAATTAATGTCAACTAGACTTGACAAATGCATTTAGAATGCGTGGAATGGAATGTAAAGTTGCTGTGTTGCCATTTTTTTACGATTTGTGCTTCTAACGGAACGTTTTTTGTAAAATTTCTAAGGGATGAATGTCAAGACTTAACATAGGTATGCATTTAGAATACGTGGAAAACGCAACGTCGTTGCAATGTCTCGATGCCTCATTTACTGTCTACGCTCGCGCTCTTTTCCCCTTTTCCCTTGTTTTCTAATATTTCGATTCGACGACTTTTATTGACTATTATAGTGTCGGTACCAAAACCGACATCTGGGCATTCCTTCCTGGGCAGTCTTGTGGCTACTCCCTAGAGTGTTTTTATGAGCCGGAGGCGCTGCGGAGCGACTCCGATGGCGAGCAGAAAGCCGAAGCGAAGTGGCGACGGCGAGAGAGGGAGCCTGCGACGAGCTGCGCGGGGACAGTCGCCGGGCTACATTGCGCTGGAGCAGAAGTACCTATAAGCAAATATGGATTTTAGTAGAAAACATGTTGTTAGGTAGTTTCAGTTACATTTGTAGGGTAGGTAAGGTTGAATATCCCAAGAAACATACATTTCCTAGACTAAATATTTTACTGGGGCGCTACCTCCCCCCCCTCAACCCCTCCCTCCTCGCTTACCCTCCCAAGCCCCTACGAAAGAGTCCATAGTGGAAATAATACCTACGGAGATAGAATGGTCCGATAGGCTAGTCAAGTTAGGAAAGGACCTGACTTATGCCACACTTTTGACTTTGTTTTTGTGCCTGTCTGCACGTCGCTTGGACTTTCACTCGGTCTATGTGTTAGTATAGATCCAGTTAAGCACAATATAATGTCTTTTGCCCAAAAGAATTTTAAAAAAAATGTTTTAGTTATCAGAAAGTCCCCTGCAAGTTACTCTGATAATCTGCCTAACGTGATAAAAACCTGTCTTTGATCGTCTCATACGGGAATGTTTCATAAAAGAGGGGTAAGTGGGAGCAACGAATGAATAGGGAAGGTTCTTACTAAGATTTTACATTTACATTTACATACAGGCACATACATTGCTTCTGACCCCACACTACGATACCCTGTGACGTGGGAACCAGAAACAGCGACATCACAAACATGTAAACATCCAAGAACTGGGGTTTTTTTTTGTCCCCAGCCGGTATTCGAACCCGTGACGATGAGGTCGTAAGCTAATCCCTTTTCACCCAGGAATTTCTACTCACCCCATTTCGCAGTACCAAGCCAAGCTCAACTCTCATTCGATTGAGCGCCGCCTCTTTTCGCCGGAAGTTGGATCGATCTATACTTTCATTATCCGGTCACGTGACGCTACATTGCTTCATTCGACGGAAATGAACGCTGGAGGCTACCGGAACCAGATGTAAAGGGAGGTTCACACTAGATATCGAGCAAATGTAAAATGTATTGTTTTTGTGTGGGGTTCACTTCAAAATCGGAACTCAGAATTTCATCTTCAGTTTACTTTTAGAGGAAATAAAGCTTTTTAGGGTTCCGTACCCGAAGGGTGCCAAACGGGACCCTATTACTGAGACTTCTCTGTCCGTCCGGCCGTCCGTCCGTCCGTCCGTCCGTCCGTCCGTCCGTCCGTCCGTCTGTCACCGGGTCCGCCTGCACGAACCGTAATAGCTAGAAAGCTGAAATTTTCACAGAATGTGTATATCTGTTGCCGCACCAACCACAAATACTGAAATACGAGAGATATTACAAATTGAAAGTGGTCTCGGTACAAGATACGTCTTCACAACACGCTTGAAAAGTTTATACCAAGGCCATTTTGTTTTGGTAGGTAAGCCTTCTTTTAATGAAACTAAATTTAAATGATATGGCAATGTCGTCCCCGGACTTCTACAAAGACTTTAAATATTAATTGATGAATTACGACGTCTCTATTTATTATGTAGAACTTTTAGAAAATAATTATAAAATAAAACCGGCCAAGTGCGAGTCAGACTCGCACTTGGCCGGTTTTTTTTTAAGACCAACGCCAAGCTAAGCAAGCCTAGCCTAACTGAGGAACATGCTGTGTTTTTATAACGAAAATGAATCTAGCACACAAATTCAGATACAGTGCGAAATTGAAAAAAATAAAATGAAAGATTTCGTGGAAACCCGTCCGGAATTGAATTAGAAATTATATAGAAATTTCAACTTAATTTACTATGTAGTTTATATAAGACCTAGCAATGTGTGTGCCTGTACCTAAAGGTTATGATTTTAATAGCTTCCTTAAAATATATGACATTGAATTGGGTCAGACACCTGTAATGATATCACGAATTGTTATTGTAATAAATAAATGAAATGAAATGAAAATGAAATCTGACTATATTGTTATTATAGGGACTTTATATTTTATAAGTCTTAAGTTCAGTTCAGTTCAGTTCAAAATTTTTATTGACCATAAAATCATACATATTACTTAGTCAACGTCAATATAATATTAATATTTTTGTATACTACCGCCCGTTCGGAAGTTGTGGGCTTAGGGATGGAGCAAAGAAGGGCAAGAAACTCCCCCGTACCTCTTTTAAAATATCAGAGCCTTAAAAATACAATGTTATGTAAGGAAATACACCGAGGAGAGACGTACTGACTCAGTCCATCGCCCCTCTTTGGATTTCTGTGCGCTGAGATGGTAAAGACCATGCAGTTTTGTCATCTAAATATTCTTTTACACTGTAATACACCAAGTGAAAGCGCCTGTCTATAGGTATTTGGCATCTTAGGTGAACGAATTTCATTATTTTCAAGGGTAGGTAGGGTATTTTTTCAAGGGGTGGCAGAGGATCCCATGCATACTCCAATTTTGTGCGACAAGGGGGCCATAGAGCCAGATTTGAATGGAACAATAAAATGAAATCCGAGAAAATAATTAGTGGCCAATTAACAGTAATTAGTGGCCAATTAGCAGGGCTGCTGTAGTATTACTAATTTGTTGTTGTATAGTCTAAAGTTTAAAATTCAAAATCCTGACTGTCTGACTGACTCAAAAAAGTTCTTGATAGAGGTAAGCTAGCCTCTGTCATGTATTTTCCACTTTCCATTGTAAAATGTATTCTTTTGTCCATAATAAAGTTTAATGATATCGATATTGACTCACTGAATGACTGCACAGGTGCACAGCCTTTAAGCGCTAGTCCTAGAGACATGCAACTTCGTATTTCAATTTTTTGTATTGTAACAATAACAATGGAATTCTCGAAACTCATTTGAGGGGGAAAAATGGGGTGTTGAAGATAAGGTTTGAAAACGGTATGAAAAATAAACCAAATTTTTATACGACTTTGTGCGAGCGAAGCCACAAGCAATTACTAGTATTTTATATTTCACAACGGTAACGGTATAGCGTTACTGATGACGACGCTTGTTTTATCGAAATATCCGTTAAATTAATATTTTGCGTAATTGGCTATTTACTATAAACATACCGATGCACAATCGACATCCCAAATTCGAGGGATTCTCAGAGTCATGCCAATCACTGGTTCTCACCCAAAAAATCGGAGGCATTTTATTGAGCAGCAGTTGGTTTATTTTATTTATATATTTATTTACACAAGAACTTAAACAGGTGTTAAGTGTTATGGGAATACCACTCAAAACAAGTCGGGTCTGTGTGTGGTGTGATCTACTCATTAATTATTATCGTATCTGAGCAAGCAATAACATAATTTAAAATATTCAATAACATCATTAATGATATTCATAATTTTTAAAATTTAATGGTATTACAATGGTACATTTCTCAAGAACTATTCGGTCTTTATAATTTTTCTATAAAGTATGATTTGAGTTTAGCTTTGATATTAATTTAGAATAGAATATAATAACAGAATATGCGTTTATTCACGATAGCACAACATAGAACATATACAAAAATAGAAAAACAACATTTGACTGATCGAGTCCCTAATGTCGGTAGGTAAGGTGTTTATTAGTCGCGTCATCATGTAGGATCTCGTTCGCTGGCCATAGCGCCCATAGCTAAATTGTCTGCGCGCTCGGTAATAAATAACTTCGCCTGGTCAATATAGGTTGACTGATTTTCTGAGTGTCTTTGTAGTCAAAGAACTGCTCTTTGACGAGGCATTAACTTTGTCAGTGACTGGGATTACTTCACAGTGCTTAAAAGTCGGAGATCATCATGATCGTGGTTATTTTTGATGTGAGCGCCGAGCGGGGACAATTATTTTAAGTCGTCTAGTCTGTAGTTTTAGGATCAAGCTTAGGTAGGTATGTGCCATAAGTACGTCCATAGCTGGAGAGGCCATACGTTATTACTGAATCTCCTAGTGCATTGTAGAGCATTAGGCGAATTTTATGTGGTATACGATTTCTTATGATCCAAAAAACTGCCAGAAGCGATCTCAGTTTACCACAAACGCGGTCTACGTGTGTCCTACCCAGTTGAACTTGCTGTCCATCACCAGGCCCAAGTATACAATATGTGTCGACGTTTTCCACTGGATTGCACTCGCGGCTTCCAGCGTCGCCTCGATACTTCGCTTCGCACAGTATCAGCGTACACCCAGACTTAAATCCTTCGCCTAATCTGACTCACCACTTTGTCCATGTAGGTTCTTGAAATTAGAAAGACAGAATCTCAAGACGTCCGTGGGCAGACAGACCTCGAGCCAGGTGGACGATATCATCGCCCTAGCTAGCAGTGTATGCAGTGGTGATTCTCGCGCCTTCGATGTACGGATATCGGGAACTATATTGACAGATTCCCCTACAAAATCACTCGATATAGGTGTAGATATAGAATAGAATAGAATAGAATAGATATATCGAATGCGCGAGAATCATACCACAGGAGGCTCAGGGAACTAATATAAGGGTATAAGGATATCGAGACCTATATTGACAGATTCCCCTACAAAATCACTCGATATACTTAGGTGTAGATATCGTATATCGAATGCGCGAGAACCATGCCACAGGGGTATGATTCTCGCGCATTCGATACGGATATCGATACCTATATTAAATGAATCCCATACAAAACACTCGATATTTAGCTTGTGTGCGTAGGACTAGCAGTACATTTTATGTTTGTAGAGGTGTGGAGTGGAGTTTGCGGTCAACGTGTGGATCCAGTGCAAAACGCTCGTAACGCATTATCCTCGAAAACTCGACCCTTAAGGCCATAATACTTTCCACTGTTTATCATTCTACTAAGATAAGAATATCACATTAAATTCATTTGCATTACGAGGTCGCGCCATTAAAAAAAGAAAACATAAAAATGTTGAAAACATTATTCTGGCTATGAATGCCAAAAAAAACCGTTCCACTTTTAATGTTGTATTCTGTGGAGATAAGACACCAAGGGTTTGTACGATCTTTCCAGGGGTACATTTTATTTCGTCGGAAACTTGGAAACCTTTTGATCTGTGAGGTGATTTTCGGTTGTTTATTTTTAATTGTTATTTTCTTCTAAACAGGGGACGGCTACACCCATCGTTTATCTAGTAATAAGTAGTAGGTTCCTAGAGTTATGTAACACACACACACGTAACTCGAACAGAAGACAAATTGACTAAGCTCGAATTATTGATCTCATAACAAAAAGGTAAACAGTTCCTGTATAAAACCATTGACTTTGACATTCATATTCGTTCAAAACTAACCATTCAACCCCAGGGAGCACTTATCCAGTGGAGAGCGCATAGATACATTTTCCTTTGAAACACAACTCACCAATTTACGGGCGGCGAGGGACGAGGTGAGAGAGCTGTGATTGGTCACCCGCTGTGAAACTGTCTGGCGGCCCGTCATCGTACATAGGTTGCGTATGCGAATGTTTGTTGAACACAACAAACGTCTGGCGAGCCGCATTCCCCCGCAGGCGCAGTCAATTGGATATATAGTCTCTGTTCAACCCTGAGATTCAACCCATACAGACAAAGATATAAACAAACGTACCTCCGAAGTAATACAATGCTCCATTGGGCTAGCCCGTCACCGCTCGAGATATGAAGGTATTCTCATCCTCATTACCATCACCAGTTTTGTAAACCCAGTTTGTATATTTTATACCGCGCGCGACAAAAGTTGACACTTGATTTAATGAAACAGCCTCGGGCGCGGTTTTGCTCCGAACTGAGGATTTATTTTAATGGGGCTTTTTGTAGGGTTCCGTGATGTATGACCCAGTTTTGAAATTAAACCCTTGTGAGATTTTCTTCGTGTCGGACATACTGTGTTAAGCGAAAACATGACATTTTATGCCAATAAAATATACTGAATACTAAAACTAACATAAATAACGTTCCAGGTTTATGAACAATAGGCTTGTGGCCAATGTAATCCAATAAATCTAAGAACAAGTCTTAAGTTTATATTACGAAACGCAATGTATTATATCTGTTGTGTTTTGCAATAAATAAAATAAAATAAAATTATGTACAAAATGGCTTGATATTCTCAGAATTGTATATTTCCAGCAGATATATTTTATAAAGTCAATTTTGTGCAAAAAACACAGCATTTGATGGCACTTTTCCATGACGTCATTCTGTTGTTATTTCATAGAACTCAGGAACAAAAGTTCCGTTTTGACAGTTCATAAAAAGTATCTATTTTGACTTGACAGGCCACAAGCCTAATAAACAGATGAAATATAAATTATTATCTGTGAAATGACAGAAGTCAAAACTACGACTGCCGCCATTGAATTGCCATACTATGCTCGGTACAATTCCCCAAATATGGCGAAGTACAAATAAAGTTGGTTATCAATTCAATCCTTACGTATTGATTTACAATGTTTAATTGATGAATCTGTATTTGAATAGTCTATGTGGGCATATAAACAGATGTGCCTTTGAGCAGCGTGCTCGCGCGTTAAGTTAGTCTGCATTTAGGTTATGGCATGCCAGTCATTTTCTTGGTATAATTTTATGTATTTATGTATTTTAGCCAATGATTGAATTATATTCCACAAATTAATTGCTTTTTCTGAATATTTGTTTTTGCTTTCTTGACAACATTGTCAACTACTACTACTACTTGGCTCAAAATTCCAATGATCTTTATTTTCGCCGCATAAAATGGCATATCATAGATTCATAGCTAAAGGGGCCGCTTCTTCTTTGATCCCCTGATAGCCTCCTTTGGTCGAAATTCCCAAAAGGGGCAACACAGGACGTACAACGTGTCACCTGTCATTTCACAGATAAGTTGGTAGATCCTGAGGGTAGATCTGTACGTTCTAATTTTGTGGTATCAATATTTAATCTTATTTTATTTTATCTTTACTAAAAGCTGTAAGGTTTACCTGAATAAATAAAACAAATAATTATTTTATTATAGACACATACTTTATCCTTCCGTTCTGTGCCTTCTGTCTCTCTGTCCAGTGGGATATGTGCCTTAGACCCTTCTGTCTCTCTGTCCAGTGGGATATGTGCCTTAGACCCTTCTGTCTCTCTGTCCAGTGGGATATGTGCCTTAGGCACTTCATCAGTCAAAGAGACTTTACAGATCCACCATCTCTTCTGTAGAACGGCCAAAGCGGAAAATAATGACTCCACTTTGAAATCGTCACGTCGTCGTCGCTGCCATTTTTAGTGCATGCTGTTCAGTGGTGGCGCCATCCATCGCTCATTCTACAAATAAAGATGGTGGCATATTCATATGCCTGCAATAAATGATTAATAATAATAATATTCATTTATTTGCTTTATTTGCTCTCATCGGAACTTGGTTCACTGGAAGAGATCTCTTTTTGTAGATAGCTCGCCTTTATACACTGTTTTTATTTACTTTTTATCCTTGCAATTAATTTCAATTGGTGCAACAAAGAAATTATTAATTATTACGTGGGTTCTTAAATATTTAATAGTCTCACACATTTAGCCGTCGCTGGGCATGAATATTACCGCACTGTATTGTTGACATTTAAGTGGTATACCTAGTTAGTTCTTGCAAATCACGATGTGGCTTTACTTGTGTGGGCAATGTGTGAGTAAGATGGAACGATCAGTCGCGAGTCTGCTAGAGCAAGAGCGCGAATAAAAGGCGAAGAAATACTGCATGCTTTGTTTGATGACGTTTGGTCACTGCACAGATGAATAAAGGTCTTAGATTGTTCTGAGTAAATAAAGGTCACTGTCCTACTGACTGTCGATAGGATTTCTGGCCATTATGTAAAAGGTTAGGTAGGTACCTATACTACCTATATTAAATGTTATTCACAAATCTAGAATAATAATAGTAAGTGGTTCGTAGTTAGTAGTTATGTAAATATCCAGTTTTATTTGTCACAAGAGACAACCCTTAGTTTCACGGGCCGCTTCAGACGAGGATAGAGTTACGCGACAGAAAGAGAGGCAACTTTTAGGCAAGTAATCGAAGTGCGGGCGCCGCGCTACACAGCATGAATTGTACATTGTAATCTGTTCCTAACTCTTTATTAATCTGTGCCACAAGTAAAGCCCAGTTGACTTCGTAAATTGCAACTATAGTAAACTAATCTTTCATCAAGTTACGAAAGATCCCATATTTCAACGAAGATTGTCTTGAAGTTTGTAGGGACAGGCACTATCCATCAAAACAGTTTACCACTTCGCAAGTCCAATTAAACCCTGGTCATAACCAAGGTATAACTGCCTAATATTTAGGCGAGTGGGTTTTTACTCGGGATTATTCCCAGTTAGGCATATATCCCAGCTAACAGGATTATATGACAGCGTGCATGGCATGGCGTACGTGGCATGACACGTAATGCAACATATTATGTCAACATCAGCGAGCAAGTGACAGATTCCTGTATGTCACTGAATGTTGCTGTATTTTTTGTGGGGCTTTCTGGCTTATACTGGTATGGTAACTATGTATATTAGAGTGAGTACAAGACAAGAGCCAGTAATTTAGCTTTGTCCATATTTACTCTATCTCCCCAGCATCAAATAAAAACACTGAGCATTCACCGCCAACCACAACAACAAATATTTAGCTTTAATCGCAATAACTTCATTACCCTGAAACTTCCGCCATATTGGATATTTTTTGAATATTTACGGCCGTTAGAAACTTTAAGACCTAACATTCTCCGAATGTGTATCGTGTCGTGATGAAAACATAATTATCGTTTTTTTGGAACACTTTCGGGAATTTTGGGAATATTCCCACAGTCACCTTTATTCCTGGAAACAGCACATTATTCAGTATTACTGCCGAGTTTTCGAATCACCGTAATCTGATACCTTCGAGTCACAGTCGTAGACGAAACACGAACTGAAAACTATAGACAAGCGTTTTTAGGGGCGGGCCCTAGGCAATCAGAACTTGAATTTCATCCTTTACTAATTTTTAGAGGAAATTAAATAAAAAATAAAAAAGGTTAAAGCCAAGCTAATCAAGTCTAACTGAGGAACATACTGTGCCATTTTTATAATGACATAAATAACAAGAACACAAATTCAGATGTGGTGCGAAATTATAAAACATGGTGACGACAGATTTTCTGGCAACTTCAGGAGACTTTTCTATCGAGCAAAATTAATATAATTGAAACAAAAAGTAAACTTTAGAAAAAACCGACTTCCACAAACCCTATTTGATTAGATTGAGTTTAATACTAACTGTAACCCCTTATCCCCCCCCCCCCTTGGGGAATTAATTTTGTCAAATCCTATATCAGTGCTACCCCACGCGACTAAGGAACCCCTGTACAAAGTTTCATGGCTCTAGGTCCACCGGTTTAGGCTATGCGTTGCCTGCCCGTCAGCCACGCATTGTATTTGTACCTTGTATTGAGCAGATCTGGTGGCCATATGTGGTCTTCATCAGCAGTTCCGCATCACAATATTATGCTATGTGCATTTGCACGAGTTATTATGAAAAACACAAAAATCACTATAGGTCTGCCTATAATATTTGAAGAGTTCTCTCGATTTCTCCAGGATCCCATCATCAGATCCTGACCTGGTGTCAATGGGACCACCCTTGAGGTATTACCTATACGCCGAAAAAAGTTTTTTTCAAATCGGTTCATAATTGGCGGAGTTATCGCGTAACAAACATAGAAAAAAAAAACATACGGGTCGAATTGAGAACCTCCTCCTTTTTTTGAAGTCGGTTGAAAATAACGTTTATGGGAAAGCGAAGTCACGCTGACACTCGTGATAAACAAGCTAGTGAAAAAATGTACAGCAATAATACTCGTCATTCCGAGCGATTTGTGTTTTGCTTAAGGCTGTTTTTACCTAGGGCGCCGTTTGCTATTGTTAGTTCACGGTGCGCCGGCCAGGTTTTCGAGAGATATACACACATACAATATGCTCACGATGCCTTTTTCCCGGAAGTAGGGCAGTCAGAGACTAAAGACCTCCACTAATAGAGAATATCGCTCGCTTCGTTCTTCAAAATATTCTTACGAAAATTGTCCTTCAAGGAATTTATTCATTACTGAAAATTAAATATAGCAAAGGTTTTTTGTGATCCTTGCTATGTGGCAGATTTTTGATTACCTTCTCGACCTCCTACCAGCCAGAGACACCTTTTCTGGTTAAATAATTTATTGGGTACATTGCAAATTTCGCAATACTTCGCTGCACCCATGGCATGCCGAGTCCGGGGGGAATTCTGTCGCTAGCGAGATCATGTCCATGGTCGAACTATCGATTTTGAGATACCGAAATCACTATCAAAAACAAGAAAAAGCTATTCTTACGACGAGCCTTTCGACCAACCGAGATATCTCGACCCGTTTTCAATCGAAATAAACATAAATCGAGATCGTGAACCTCATTTGGGGCAAGCATGCTACGGCTGCAGGTGTCATTCAGCTAATTGGGAAAAATGTACTTTGTAAAAGACAGTAGGTAGTAGGTTCCTATATACCACTACACATTAGATTAAGCTACAGTTTAACCCTGTTTATTAACCCCTTCTCAGTGGAAATGGATGAAACGGCCAATAACGATTGAAAAATAATGGTTTTAAGTTATCCTATCCACAGATGAGCGGTTTATATTAAAACGCTGCGTTCTAACCGCCCGCTTGCACCCCACCGTCCCTTAAGGGCGCTATCTCAGACGATTTGCATCCAAATAGCTACTAATTAATACAGCGGGCCCCGGAATTAATAACAGTCGCCCACGAAATTGCATTTGAAACGTCTCGAGTCGTAAGCCAATGATTAACTGAGGGGTGAACACGAACATTTGACGTGAATTAAAGTTGGATAAAAGTTTAAAAAACAACTTAACATATCATAGCGTCACGCCCTTTCCACTGGTGTAGCAGAAGCCTACGTTTATCCAGTTATTTATTTATTTATTTATTTATTTATTTATTTATTTATTTAAACCTCCTTTCAAAACTATACCCGAATATTAAATAAAATGTAGGCTACCCGGATCATTATAGAATCGGTTGAATACATGTCAGTAGTTGTGGCTATATAAGTTACTCTATGGATGTGGCTATGGTGGGACACTCACACTATGGTGGGACACTCACACAAAACTATCATACAATGTATGTTATTATATTCTGGCCGTTGAGAGAATGCGATCCTGACGCATGTATATGTCCCTGTCGCGTAAAAGATTTAAAAGATTAAAAGATAAAAAAAAGAATACCAAAGCAGGTCACACTTACAGCAATAAAAACCAAAACGTGTGGGAGCCAGCCAACACAAGATACAGAAACAGTACACAAAATATAGCACTTTGACAAGTACAAAAACAAACAACAAGCAAACAATAGGATAATATTACACCCGGTTGTTTAGGAAAGTATTCATAACTCTAAAAAAATCCACAACGGCAATATAAAAATACGTCTATCACCCCTAAGTGCTGAGCAATACACGTCTATCACCCCTAAGTGCTGAGCAATACACGTCTATCACCCCTAAGTGCTGAGCAATACACGTCTATCACCCCTAAGTGCTGAGCAATACACGTCTATCACCCCTAAGTGCTGAGCAATACACGTCTATCACCCCTAAGTTCTGAGCAATACACGCTTTGAGTAAAGTCAGCGCCTGGAAGGTAGGCGCATGACGAGCGTGCTCTGTACGGGCAACACCCGTCGCGAATAGAGGACGCGTGCGCAACATTGCGTACCGATCAGGTACATTCAGTACAATGCTTCGCAGTGCAGTAGGGTTATCTATCTTGTTGTGGAGAAGCAGAAAGAAGTGCACTAAAAGCGCTAACTTTCGCCTTAACTCTAGGGTGTCTATCCAAACAAAGTACACCAAAGTACTTCCCCCTGAAAACTAGCGCAGGACAGACAGGGACATATATCATGTGTCAGGATCGCATTCTCTCAGCGGCCAGAGTATAAGGGCCAGTTTTTCAAGAGAAGGATAAACAGTCAGATAAACGCTATCTGAGCAATGAGAAAACGGGTCTAAATGATAAAATACTTGACTATGCTTTGTCTTAGTAGAACTCTCGACTCTTTGTCCTGTACATAAAGGACACGGACAACTTGATACTTACGCGATGTGTGCTTACCCCACAGAACGTATAAAACGATGCTTTGTTAAGTTAATTAGGACATTAATTTTACTAAGCTCGAACTTTGTAGCTGTAACATGGTGAAATAAACAGTAGAACTGATGTTTTTTGTACACGTGTTACAGCCTTTTGTATTTCACAATGCAAAATATAGGATCATCAGAACAGTTTCTTTAAATCAACCACCACCGATATCCGTGTGGCGAATGCGTGAGAATCATACTCCTGAGTGATATCCGTGTAGCGAATGCGCGAGAATCATACTCCTGAGTGATATCCGTGTGGCGAATGCGCGAGAATCATACTCCTGAGTGATATCCGTGTAGCGAATGCGCGAGAGTCATACTCCTGAGTGATATCCGTGTAGCGAATGCGCGAGAATCATACTCCTGAGTGATATCCGTGTAGCGAATGCGCGAGAATCATACTCCTGAGTGATATCCGTGTAGCGAATGCGCGAGAATCATACTCCTGAGTGATATCCGTGTAGCGAATGCGCGAGAATCATACTCCTGAGTGATATCCGTGTGGCGAATGCGCGAGAATCATACTCCTGAGTGATATCCGTGTAGCGAATGCGCGAGAATCATACTCCTGAGTGATATCCGTGTAGCGAATGCGCGAGAATCATACTCCTGAGTGATATCCGTGTAGCGAATGCGCGAGAATCATACTCCTGAGTGATATCCGTGTAGCGAATGCGCGAGAATCATACTCCTGAGTGATATCCGTGTAGCGAATGCGCGAGAATCATACTCCTGAGTGATATCCGTGTAGCGAATGCGCGAGAATCATACTCCTGAGTGATATCCGTGTAGCGAATGCGCGAGAATCATACTCCTGAGTGATATCCGTGTAGCGAATGCGCGAGAATCATACTCCTGAGTGATATCCGTGTGGCGAATGCGCGAGAATCATACTCCTGAGTGATATCCGTGTAGCGAATGCGCGAGAATCATACTCCTGAGTGATATCCGTGTAGCGAATGTGCGAGAATCATACTCCTGAGTGATAGATAACCCCAATTTGATTTATTATTGCTCAAAAGTAGGTCTCCCAAAATTATCACAAAATTTTATTGTCACAATAGTTTTTTTTTTCCATTTCACATCGTATTTAAGTGTACATACTGATATTTATTTAATCGTTCTAATAAATATTAGATGATGTCGCTCTGTTAGTCTTCTATGCATCGGCTAAAAGACTTTAATCACATTTTATTTCACATTCCTCTAAAGGTTAACTCAAGGTAGAAAATCTAGTTTTAAAACCAACCTTTAGTTTGGAACTATAGTGTTTCAGAAGAAACAGTTTTGCTATCTCGCTTTCTTGAATAAGGTATAGCTGTGCAGTGTATTTCTGAAGGCAAGTATAGTTAGGTCTATACTGAAGGTCTGGCTTTATCTACAAATCGTCTAAACTTAAACTGGAGCAGTCTCTGCCTCTGAGTTATGTCTATTTTTGATACATTGAAGCATTCTGTTGAATTTGTCTAGTGTATATTTGTATAGGTCAATAATATACATAAAGGTCATGTATATTATTGACCTATAGGCCCGATATTTAGGCTCGATTTACCAATTCTCTTATACTCTTAATTTAAGGGTTTTTACTATGAAACCAATCTAAAATTGAAGTATAGTTTTTTCAACAAAAATACATTTGCATTGATACAAAAATACATTTGCATACATACATTGCTTTGAACAACTTTATTTTGAATTCTCCATAATTAATATGGAAAAGTGGAAATTAAAGTTGCTCTGATCAAATCGATTTATTGGTGAAAGTTGTTCAGAATAAGTCCCTTACCACCCCTGAACATATAACCTTTTTTGTATTATAAAAATATGTTGTATAGTCAAAACGCGAAAAAAAAATAAAAAATATGCTTCGCAATCTCGAGGAAAACGAACCGGAAATATTATAGCAAAAAGTAAGTCGTCGTGTCAAGTTGAAACTCATTTTAATGAGCGTAGGGTTGTCAAACGGACTTAATAAAAAGTAATGCGAATAATTTTGCGAGCAAACGAGAACTTCAACAACATTGCCGCGGCTGCGGAATATACAAATTACATGTAAGTTGGTAGCTTGTAGTGCCCAAGGTAACGTAATGTCAATTACAGTTGGTTTTCTACAAGCGCCTATTAGAGTACGCGCAAAACAAGTGGGCGCGGTAGCAAACAGTGTTGTTATTGTTTACCACACCGTATCATTATCTGTATTAGCTGTGGTTTTTTTTTAAGATCTATAAATAAAATAAAATAATAAAATATGAAATACGGCAATTTAGGCTTATGTAATAATTTACAGATAGTTTACAGATTTTCGCTATCGCAACAACATTAGTTGCTTATCAAAGGCGTGTTTACGTACTATAACTTAATATTTGAACGTGATTGATATTATATTGATAGAATAATGAAATTTGGGACAAAGCAAGGTGGTAAAGCAAGTAAGTAAAGAAAAATATGAAAACTGTACATTTCTGTCAATCCGCAAAAATACTTAGGTATGTTATTTGTTTTACTTACATGGATGACATCATACTTTTATTTTTTATGTAGAAACCTAACTATACCAGTTAAAAGGTAACAATCTACGAGTACAAGCATGTTTGGAACCTTAGGTGCGCGAGTCCTAATCGCACTTGACCGTTTGTTTTAATAATACGGCAATTTTGAGTTTTTTTCCCCATAAATACGTCAATTTGAAACTCTAGATATGGCAACACAAAATTTTGCAGTAACAACACTGTTAGCAAATCAAATCCTCCTCAATCCCTTCTCAGTCATCACATCAATGTAAGCGTAATATGTTTCCATCACTGTCATCAAAACCTGCGGAGGCAGTTTCTCAGGTGTGAAGGAAATACTTGAAAGAAAGAAAGAAAGAAAGAAAGAAAGAAAGAAAGAAAGAAAGAAAGAAAGAAAGAAAGAAAGAAAGAAAGAAAGAAAGAAAGAAAGAAAGAAAGAAAGAAAGAAAGAAAGAAGAAAGAAGAAGTGTTTATTTGCCACATTAAATTAACATACCTAGCATGTAATCTACTTATTTTATTTGTGGCAAAAAGGACTGGACTCAGCTGATGCTTGGTACCTACCTACCTACTACAGCCTACCTTTGACCTACCTACAGCCCTTCACTTCCTTCCCTAGTGCTGACGAGAAACAGTAACATTTTCAGGTTCTCGCAAGGGAACCTGTCCAAATATGTACAGTTTAATCTACAAAACACGTGACATTGGCGAAATAAGCAGAGGTTCCTTTGACTCCAAACATACAGAATTTCATTCCACAATTATCTGAGACAGAAATAGAGTCCTTATAATATAAACAGCAGGCAGTCGCACATACTCGTAGCTAAGCGTAGCATCCTCTATTAGGTCGTAGCAAGCTATGTAGCGCGTAGCATGTTATACTTGCGTAGTCTAGGCAATAATGAAAATGTAGGCCCGTAGCCTTTTTTTATGAAAAATATAATATTTGATTTGTTCATACTTTGTTCTTCCTTTCAGACAAGTTTCAATATTTTTCATACATAACCAGATGTCAGAAATGTATGAGTTTTGAGCTGTAAAAAGTTAATGCCAGGGATCTGTCACTTGCTCGCTGCGCTGTCACTTCTGTAGACATAAACCGTCTTTCTCTACTTTGTTGTTGATACTTCCTTACTCTGAAACTAGTTACTCTCAGGTTGAATTCAGAGTAAGATACTTTTAAATCGAGAGTAGAGTCAGATAAGAACTACTCATTAATTAATTAATTATTAATATCAAAATCCGTTAACACTGGCTTAATGCTTGGAGTAAAGTTACTATTGTTTTAATCTGTGCTTATAAATAAGACGGAACGCAACTTAGGTTATTTGTTATTTTCTTTGTTATATGTATGTGCATAAGCTCCCTATGTGCACATGTGACAAAGAGAATTATCGTTGTGATAATTTATTGTTTTTTTTTAACCGACTTCCCAAAGGAGGAGGTTTATAATTCGTCCGTTTTTTTTGTTTTTTTTTTATGTATGTGCCCCGATAGCGCCTAGACGGATGGCCCGATTTGGAAATTATTTTTTTGTTTGAAAGGGTTTACCTTCCCATTGGTCCCATTAAGTTTAAGTTTAGTTTAATTTTAAACTGTTTTATAATTATAAAATAATTATCTACCTATGGATGTATATGTGTCAAAATGTATGCTATCTGAAATAAATATTTTGAATTGAATTGAATTAACACCAGGTCAGGATCTGATGATGGGATCCTGGAGAAATCGAGGGAACTCTTCAAATACTATAGGCAGACCTATAGTGATTTTTGTGTTTTTAGTAATAACTCATGCATTTACTTTTTTTTTTGCTGTAGTGGCAAAAACATACTTCTGATTTTTTTTCTACTGTTATGGTTCATGAGACCAAAAACGATAATCCTTATTCACGAATAGGATGTATGTTTCATTAAATATCTCTGAGTACACCCGCCGAGTCTTATCCAAAATTGACGAGAAAGTACAAATTAAACTCAGATTCGCACTACTTGTAAATCCGCGAGCGATGCTATGCACACATTCTCCATGCATTACTCGTACAAGGTCACCGTTTTTGACTCGCACACATCTCGCTCGCATGTCTGCAAAGGTGGTTTGACAAGGTACAACAAAATGAGGTGTTTCGTAATGATGCGCAATGTGTGTTGCGGTGCGCGTTTATTGATATCGCAGCCGGTTTATTAAATTAGTCACTTAGTCAAAATCCTGGTTCGCTATACCGAATTTCACTCAAATGCCTTTACCTACATTATAATTGAAACAAAAAGTAAACTTAAAAAAAAACAGCTTCCACAAACCCTATTTGATTAGAAATCAATGTCAAGTGCTTTTTGAGTTTAATACAAACTGTAACCCCCTAATCCCCCCCCCCCTCCCCCCATGGGGAATTAATTTCTTCAAATCCCATCTTAGAGCTACCCTACGCTACATAAGGAACCCCTGTACAAAGTTTCATGGCTCAAGGTCCAGCGTAACAAACTGTCAAATCACATAAACCGTGCGAACTATAAAAGCGTTTTGCATCTTGTCTAGGGGGGCTGATATATCACGGCGCGGCGGCGGATTTTCAGATGTTTTTTTGACCGTACCAGCTTTTCTCGTACCCTGATTTTAGCATAATAAGTACAAATATATTCTTGTGCCGTACCCAGCACGGTTCTAAACGGACGTGACACTCATACGTGGATGTAAAGTGTTCTCAACTTGAGATTTAACTTGAAACTTTCAAAAAGTGTCGTGAAGTTTTATACTTTAAAAAAAAATACAAAAAGGGTCTCTGATAAATACTTTCTTTATTGTTCTTTTCATAATTTCTTTATTACACACAATTAATTGCAAGGACAAAAAGTAAATAAAAACAGCGTACAAAGCCGAGCTTATCTCTAAAAAGAGATCACTTCAAGCAAACCAAGTTCCGATGAGAGAGTCTGATATATCAGCAAGCTGTACTAGCTGTACCTATTCGTACAGCTTTCCAAAGATCTTTTGGATTGTGGTGACAGATGGAATTAACGCTTTTGACACCGTTGCACGGTCCGTTGCACTAAGTTGCGTAAAACTAGCGCCTCCTGTAAACGTCACTCAAGTGCCAAAAGATCGTTGTAAGACTGTACTCAGAAACTAATTAGCCTCGGCCCCCCGCACCTGAACCATCTCTCTTCTTTGTGTCTTCTACCGAGACAATGCATCTCGAGTTTTCATTGTTCCCGTTCCAAAGGTGAATTAATCGATAGACTGTGAGAGCCACTTATATCCTACCTCCTGATTTCCTGCCATAGATATTAGAATTTAGCCATGAGCATGGTATATGTTCGCTAGGGAGCACTTATCCAGTGGAGAGCGCATAGATACATTTTCCTTTGAAACACAACTCACCAATTTACAGGCGGCGGGGGACGAGGTAAGAGAGCTGTGATTGGTCAGCCGCTGCGAAACTGTCTGGCGGCCAGTCATCGTACATAGGTTGCGTATGCGAACGTTTGTTGAATACAACAAACGTTTGGCGAGCCGCATCCCCCCCAGGCGCAGTCAATTGGATATTAGTCTCTGGGTTTATGCCATACATCTACTTCATCTTACATCGAAGATGCTAGCCAGGGGCAAAATAAACAAAAGGTCGTTCTATTACATGCTTTATTTACTTCGGACGTGGGACGGAAGCCTCCTATCACTTTCAGTGCCACTAGCTAAAACGTGATTTAACGCTAAGGGCGTGGACAGACGATGGCGCGCCCGCTCCGTCGCCGCTCCGCGCCCGCTAAGCCTCGCTCTCACCGCATTGCACCGATTTGTGTCTTAATGCTCGTTAAAAAGTCTCCAATTTATTTATTTATTTATTTTTATTTGGGACATCAACAGCACATTACAGTATAAATATAACATACGAAACAGTACAGTGAAGCAGGCCAATAACAGATGTCCACCGACATACAAATATAAGTTTAGGTACTAAGACGTTAAAGGTTAAAAATTTAAAAAAGAACTATAAGTAATGAAAAAAAAAGCACAAACAAATACAATGTGATAATTTAGTTTTTGAGGTTTCAACCTCGAAAGAAATAAGTAAAAGAAATTTATTTAAGATTTGGTGTTGTACATCGGATGGAGCGGGCCCGGCGCGGGTGCGATGAAAACCATCCGATGTAATAAGAGACTTATTAATGAGCAATAAGACACAAATCGGTGCAAGGCGGTGAGAGCGCGGCTTAGCGGGCGCGGGGCGGGCGCGGAGCCTTCGTCTGTCCACGCCGTAACTTAACTCAAGTAAACTTGACAACTCCATATACCTGTAGAATGAGCGATGGCGCCACCATCTACTCCAAGTTTTTAACTGTTACATGCATGTCACTGTAATATTGTAAAAACCGCGAGATTACAATTAAAGGTTATAATCTGTAGATTTATTGTGAACTGTCCCTAGCTACATACATTATATAGAGCGTTAGATTAGATAAACTGAAATGACGAATCACTGGGCAAAGTGGTGAGTCAGGGTAGGCGAAGGAAGAAGGGGGTGAGCGAAGTGAATCCCTGTTTATCCTTCGTGTTAGGTTGACATGTAAGTACCAAAAAAGCATTAACTAAAACCTTCTCGATCTTGTTCACAATAAATCGACAGATTACAATCTAACAGTTTTTTTTTGTTAGTTCCGATCCCTAAAGGAACCAGAAACAGCGACGTCAAAAACAAACCCCTAAAAAAACACGAAAAATAAACTCCAACTAACTCCAACGCCACCAAGCGGGATCAAAGGCAGACATCTGTAATTTCATGACTGGACACCACACACAGTTCGTAAATTTTAAAGCAAAGAGTTTCTTTCATCTGACTAAGGGAATAGGGAATATTTTTACAGGGTGTAACAGAAAGGTGTAGTAATATTTTAGGGGGTTGTTAGGGAGACTATTCTGAACAACTATCATTGTATTGGGTATGCCTATTTTTTAAATAGTATATACAGGATGTAACAGAAAGAGGTGTACAAGCCGAAAGAGGGTTGTTAGGCACATCATTCTGAACAACTTTCACATGGGACCGACTTGATCAGAGCAACTTTATTTTTATTAACTTAGTACATTTCGGGCCTAACGCTCAGCTTCATCTGTATGGTGGAGTGAAAAATAATATAAACAGTTACTTAAGTACATACTTGGAAAAAACTTACCTAAACATGTACCATAGGAATGTCAAGTTTTAAATAGCAGATCATAATTTTATATTTTTCAGGACGGTGCCAAACGAGACCCTATTTCGAAGCCTCGCTGTCCGTCCGTTTGTCCGTTCGTCCGTCCGTCTGTCCGTCCGTCCGTCTGTCCATCCGTCCGTGAACTTTTTGCATTAATTAGGTAAGAGTCCAGTCATGAAACTATCTTACCTCCATGGTTCATCCGTCCATCACAGACACCATAGGGTCTCAAACGGCACAAATACGCCGCACACTAGGAACTAGGCGACGACCATAGATTATTATTTATTTATTTATTTATTACACAATACATGCTTGCGTCTTAACACACCCCTTCGCTAGAGGACAGAAGAGTCCTTGACTTTGACAGTGGGTACCAAGACGTCAATTAAATCGACACAAACCGTACACAAACGGACGATAAATTAAAGGACAAAGAAACAGGTTATAAAAAATACAAACTTTACTTATTTATAACATAAAAAAACAGTGGCGACCTTTGCGAATCCCGTCAAAGAACTCCGGAACAAGTCCACCTCAGTCCTCTCTGAAATATAATTGAAGAGAGCGAGCGCCCGCATCACCGGCGCCTCCCGCAGCGAGTATTATTTCCACTATGGCCTCTCTCGTAGGGGGTTGGGGGGGATGGGGGAGGTTGAGGGGGGGAGGTAACCCCCCTGTAAAATATCTAGTCTAGGAAATGTATGGTTCTTGAGATATTCAACCTAACCTAACCTAACCTAAAAATGTATGAAACTACCTAACCTAAAACATCTACTAAAATCCATATTTGCTTATGCTTCTGCTCCGGCGCAACGTAGCGCGGCGACTGTCCCCGTGCAGCTCGTCGCAGGCTCCCTCACTCGCCGTCGCGTCGCCGCTTCGGCTTCCTGGTCGCCTTCGGCGCCCAGCCTCATCCGCTCCGGCTTCGTTCGTCTGGCCTGCTCCTCCCCGGCACGCGGCCGCCGCGCTCCGCAGCGCCTCCGGCTCATAAAAAACACTCTAGGGAGTAGCCACAAGACTGCCCAGGAAGGACTGCCCAGATGTCGGTTTTGGTACCAACACTAACCTAATAGGTAGTCTATAGATGTCTATAGTATTATTAATTGAAATAAATAACCAATAGTATTATTATTTAAATTTATTCTATATATGTCGCAGTTAGTTGGTTAAATCAGACACTTAACTAACACCCTAGATCGACATTTAACGAAGTCGCTAAAGATCCGTCAGACAAGTGAGTGAACGAAACGTTTAACGAGTTGTCTAAACCTTTCTTGGCAACTAGACGCATTTCAACTTTGGTAGGGTAATAAGCAAACAAATTCGGTTTTGTGAAACTACATAGGGTCGCCTCGCTCCACTCCGCTTCACTCGGCTCCGGGTGGTTCATAAAGTTGTGACCTAACACAACCTATCTTTATTATTGGCACAGAAAGTGACCTAAAGCAACCAGTTCGGTTTTTTGTGAAACTACTATTCGTGAAATAATAATATGTTTACAATTGCACCAAAGACCAAATTTGAAACAAAAAACCACTGAACACAACAAACCAACGTTGCACAACGTTTGCCATAAAGATAGACTCTGTAAGTAATCAGCTGTTGTCGTGACGCCATCTTGTTTTAACCAACACACTGGCTTTCAGTAAGACAGATCGTTAAACGTTTTCGACGATGCTTTATTTAATTCAAAA
This sequence comes from Argyresthia albistria, assembly GCA_963457715.1. Taxonomy (NCBI): domain Eukaryota; kingdom Metazoa; phylum Arthropoda; class Insecta; order Lepidoptera; family Argyresthiidae; genus Argyresthia; species Argyresthia albistria. The sequence goes on from OY735273.1 coordinate 8,014,604, forward strand.
TGCTAGTGACTTAGTTAAATGTCGTTCTTTAATTAACAGTCTAGCATGTTAGTTAAGCGTCTGATTTAACCAACCAACTGCGACATATACAAACACAGCAACTTTATGTTCCATTCCACGCATTCTAAATGCATTTGTCAAATCTAGTCGACATTTATTTTCAAAGAAAAACGTTCCGTTCCTATAAGAAATCGTAAGGTTAATTAATCCATAATTAATTAAATAAGTGTTTCCTAGTCTTAAAAACCAAATAAATGGTTCAAGCTAAACCCCAAGAACCCCCCAGTAACCAATTTGACTTCAAAATCGAGAGCCACATTGGAAAGCCAACCCCCCGCAGCATCTCCGTCCTCGCCAGAGGGATGTGGAACAGCTTGTGCGTCCTCGCCTGGAGGTAGTTGTTCGGCACATACAGTCCCAGCCGCTCCTATACTAGAGGGTTTTCGAGCATGCCACGGAAAACCCTAAACACATACGTAGCAAGTGCGAGGCCCTCACTTCCAGCTCATTGTAACCAACCATGCCCAAAACGAACAGGGTTGGATACATAAGCGGAAAGAAAGGATAGACCCCATACCGCTTTAGATATAAGTACCTAACAAATCGGTTTTGCGCTTTCTCCACCATGTCGCTATATTTCGCTTCATGTGGGTGCCAGATAATAGAATGTATAAGTTCGGCTTCGAGACCCTCAAGCCGTAGAGCCCTGATTCCCGACGAGCCTTCAAAGACATTTTTAAAAACTTAAAAAAATGTTAAAATGTAATAGTAGCATAATAAGAGCCCCTAATTGGCCTAGGTATAAGTTACTTATTGTGCTGTACATTTTTTATATTGTGCTGTGGGCTCAGTTCCTAATTAAACAAATTTCCAAACGGCTCGTCGAAGCATCAGGGGACCGCATGACGATATAAACGGTGCCAGCATTCTGGGCACCTGGAAGCGATCTGGGCAAAAATTATAGTATAGTTTTTAACTTCGTTAAATATTTGTATCTATAAAATGCTGTTTACGACTTACGGTACCTATACCTACACTTATTTTTTATCTAGTTTATCCTCTTTCCCACAGTTGTGAAGCCACAGTCGACATTTCAACTCGCGCTATGCATGAATCACAAAAGTTTCATAGTAAATGAATACTATTGTGCCACTGACTCTCTATACTACAAGAAGAACAAATTGTTGTTATGGACATTACAACCAAAATTACTGATTGGAGCCTCAAAAAAGGACAATGTAAGTAAACACAGGTTTTTTAACATCTTGTGTCATAATTGTGTGTTCTTGGGGGGGGTGGTTGACGCCCGCAGTAAATACTAATATCCTTAGACCAACGTCCCACCACCAAGTACAATCGTCTTGTGTCGTGCTAATACCAACTACAAATACAAAAAATCAGTTTCTCGAATGTGAACCTGTCTAAATACAAGGAAAGATAACAAAATACGTGGCCTAAACTAACCTAACCTATTAGACCTTTAATTAAGAAATTAGATGTGATTTTGTAATCTCATTTATCTTTTAATGACTCTGCATCCAAAATTCTTTCAGTTCATTTTCCAGTTACATATAGCGTTTAAATCAGTTGACAACTTAGCCCAGCATGTGACTAATATCCTTATCCTTTTAAACATGGGAAAACACGTGATTACATTGGTCCCTTTAATGCTTCACCGTTTCGTAAAACCCTGTTTATTACCTTGAGCCAGCGGGCTGGAACATGGCTTAACTACACATACCATATTTCGAAAGTTACATAAGTACCCCTCGGTAATTACTTTCACTAATTCATAATTCATAATTTATTCAGATAAAAAGTTAGGCACATAGTTGTGTGGATCCCAGTCTCCTAAACTAGGTTTATCACCTGTATTTCAGGAGGCAGGGCTCTTCCATTATTTGGTCATTGAATTTTGTAACAAATTTAATAAAACACCATCTAAAAAGTAGTTTATGAAATTGGTAATGAGATATGTGTAGTATAAGTGTGGGTGTGTGAGGAAGAGGATTAGGAAGGAATGAGGGAAGTGGGTTATGTAAGAATGTATGAACTTTTCATTGAGTTTAGTTACCAGGGGAATGAGACTATATGAATTTTCAGTAAGGTACACAAAATGAATATAAAATGAATAGTATGTAGGGATTGGCGGACAAAAATTTGGGAAGTTTTATGAAACTATATGTAGAAGGGCTTCAGTACCCTCATAGGATATATTATTTTTTTTAGCCACGTGAAGATTGCTATATGCGGCAATGGGCTAGCTCCCTGTAACGCAAAATGTACTATTGAATGACTGGCTAAAAGTGGGCACAGTTTGGGAAAAGGCACGCTATGCTATATGGTTATTATTTTCACTTTTCAGATGACGAAATCGACAGCTTACCCCTCATGGCGGCACCAGGGCCAGTTCTCGTGATACTGACGATATACTTATTAGTGGTACTCAAGATAGGACCAGCGTTCATGAGGAAAAGAGAGGCTTTCAATCTGAAAACCCTGCTAATCCTATATAATGGCCTCCAAGTGGCCTTATCGGTGTACTTGGCAGTAATGGTGAGCTTTGTCTGTTTTTGATGAAAGGCCGGACCTTTATTTAGGTTTGGGATTTGTATTGAGTCGAGTCATAGTAAAAGTATTATCAATTCTCACTGAGGCGCGTAGGCCATTAGTAGGTAGAGGTCTGATAATACATATAATCTGATAGGAAGTCTATTATTATAGTTAGAAATAACACTTTTGCTTTATTTTCCTATACAGGTGACATTTACTTAGCTGACCTTATTTTGGGGAATGATAGTACCCATCATTATGAAGAACTTTCCCCAAGGAACACAGGGTCGCAAGCGAAAAAATTTTTTGGGTCTCCCATAGTAACATGAAATCAGCTGATCGGGGCAATGTACTGGGGGACGAATTTTTTTTTTTTCGTTTGCGACTATGTTTCATGGGGAAAGTTGTTCATAATGATGGGTACTATCATTCCCCAAAATATGGTCAGCTAATTAAATGTCAGCCTGTATTTTATCCGTGCAATGATACTTGGTGTTTGACTTGGCGGGAGAGAGAGAGACAGAGAGAGCAACACGAGACCCGACGTGCCAAAACAATGGCCCGTACTGTACGTTTTGCTCAAACTAAGAACAATCTCTGTCCATTGAGTCCATATTAACTTCGTATACAATATTACAAACTTTGAAGGTCTCTCTGGAGTCAGATTTCAGGAAATACCGTTACTTAATAAGTCGATAAATCATAAAAAGAAGCTTATTCATGTTTATCTATAACACGGACGTTCTAACGATGTTTGGAGGAATGAATATGTCGCAGTTGGTTGGTTAAATCAGACTTACTATAACCCTAGACCGTTAATTAAAGACCGACATTTAACCATTTTGATTTAAATAAAGCATCGTCGAAAACGTTTAACAATCCGTCTTACCGAAAGTCAGCTTGTTGGTTAAAACAAGATGGCGTCACGAGAACAGCTGATTACTTTCAGAGCTGATTACATCTTTTTGGCAAAGTGCAACGTTGGTTTGTTATTATGAACCACCCGGAGCCGAGCGACGCGGAGCGGAGCGAGGCGACCCCATGTAGTTTCATAAAACCGAATTGGTTGTTTAATGACCGGCTACCAAAGTTGAAATGCGTCTTGTTGCCCAGGAACGTTACGGAACTTTAGCGACTTGGTTGAATGTCGATCTTTAATTAACGGTCTAGTGTGTTAGTTAACTGTCTGATTTAACCAACTAACTGCGACAAATACAAAATGGAGTATTGAATAACACGCCGCACGTGGGCGTCTTAATACCTCCCCCCCCTCCCCCTCCCCGTACCGGAAAATGCGTGACGCTGTTGTTTATTGCTAATGTGTTTCATGTTTGAGTAAATACTTTGAAATTACGAATAATTTCAGTTCGGCAGTCGTCTCTACAGATATGGCATCGTCCACAGTCAATGCTTAATGGATCGAAGTGATTTGCGAAGTGAAGTAAGTTCATTATGATTTCCGTCGAATGTTCTTATACAGGGTGAATCAGAAAGGTGTTGTAATATTTTAACCTACTCCTACTCCTAATATACCTACATATAAATGGCATTTAGTAAATTGTTACTAAAGTTTATTGCTTAGTAAAGGACTAATAATATAGGAATAATATAATAAATGTAACAAACGAATTTCCCCACCGAGGGGCACGAGCCTTTACCCAGATACTAGTGAGATTACGTTGGATCAGTTGCACGTTGCACGTTTCAGTTTAATGGAGGAATTTCAATAATTTTCTTAATTAACATTAACATAAGTTCATTTCGACAATCACGTGTCACGTATTTTGTAGTTTTTAGGGTACCGTACCCAAAGGGTCCCAAACGGGACCCTATTACTAAGGCTCCGCTGTCCGTCTGTCCGTCCGTCCGTCCATCCGTCCGTCCGTCAGCTTTTTACTGTATTTGGGCAGGTTTTCTTTTGAAAACCTAGAAATGTTAGTGTTTGTATGTTGCTCGTCAGCATCACAGAACACAATTACTAAGCACTACCCGGGGAGATCGTGAAGGGCTGCAGGTTTCAAGTATTTCCTTCGTACTTGAGCAACTGCCTCTCCTGAAGGAGTTTTACGGATTCCCAAATCCTACTGGACATGAGCTCACCTTTGTTTATTTACCCCAATTCCAGGTAATCATCGGCATCTGGCTCTACTTCGTAGCCAAAGTCACCGAACTCCTAGACACAATATTCTTCGTTCTCCGAAAGAAGAACAGCCAAGTGACATTTCTCCACCTGTACCACCACTCGGCGATGGTGATTTGTACTTGGGCATACCTCAAGTACGCGCCATCAGACAACGTTCAGTTCATCGGGTTTCTGAATTCGGTGGTGCATGTGTTTATGTACACTTACTACGGACTGGCGGCGATGGGCCCGCACATGGCTAAGTACTTGGTCTGGAAGAAATATATGACTTCGTTTCAGTTGGTAAGTTTTTTTTACAGCCGTTAAGGACACTGCTGGCCAAGGGCCTCCCCATGTTGCAGTCAAAGTCTTTTTTTAAAGCGTCTCTACGGCATCTACGGTCCGGTTTCACATCACATGTTTGTTACGCGGAGGATGCGGGGACGAATCAGGAATATCACGATGGTGAAATGAGATGAGATGTTATTTATACGGACAGGAGCATGATACTCGAGCATTCGATATACTTACGAAATCTACACCTATATCGAGTGATTTCGTATGGGAATCTGTCAATATTGGTCTCGATATCCGTATATCGAAGGCGCGAGAATCGACCCGCAGGCAGGTTCTAACAGGTCGTTCTGACGGTGATGGACGACATCGTGACGAAACATTCATTAGTCCATAGCTACATCGATGCGCAGCCTCCTTCGCGCAATTGAGAATACGAACTGTGACTTTTAGCAAGTATAAATAATGAAATGGTTTATAAACAAACTTCTATTATTCTTCTCTTTCAGATCCAATTCGTCTCAATCTTCGTGCAATATCTGGCTACCCTCAAATACTCCAGCTGTCCCCCATCGAAAGTTGTAGCTGTGTTGTTTACTACCAACATACTTTTCTTTCTAGTTTTGTTTACAAACTTTTATTTACAAAGCTATAAGCAACGGCGAAAACCTTCGAAGACGAATGAAAGTGCTGCAAATGGCTTTGCTCTCAATAGTCAGTAGAAATATAATCGGATAGATAACTGATGCTCACGTTAAGTACTTACAACTTAAATTTAGTAAACCGAGGAGCGATGTATTGCGCCGTTTCCAGTTGATCCGTTAGGTTGGTCATAGCGGAATAAGTGGACTTTTGAGTGTCAATCACGTAATTGAAACTTTACTATTTTTCAAATACATGACTATTGAGTAGGTATAAAGTTATTATAAGTGTTCAGATTTTAGTATGTTTATATGACATGTTACCAAAACATAAATATCTAATGCATTTCGTTATTTATCTTACTTTGTCTAAAGAATATTAATCTAATATTTTAATGAATGGAAAAAAAAAACTATTTATAAATATCGCTATGATATGTTAAGCAACTTGATTCCAATAAAGTGTTTTATTTAGTTTACTATTTATTTCGATTCCATTATTATCATATCTATTAATGTCTTAAAGTACACTATAGTTATCAAATAGACTCTAAAGACATCGGTGAGGATATTCCTAGTACCCAGGAAAACGAGTAAAGGCCTGTGCCCCTTGGTAGGGACAATTAAAATTCTCACACCATGCGATTTTATTTGATATGTCACACGGCATACTTTTATTTATTTTTTATTTTATTTGTATCATTTGGCCCCCCAAAAGTGGCCCTTACATTCCATATTTGCACCTCTATTTTTGGGTCACAGATATTTATATGTGTACCAATTTTCAACTTCATCGGTCCAATATGTTCTGAGTAAATTGCCTGTGACGGACGGACGGACGGACAGACGCACGAGTGATCCTATAAGGGTTTCTCCTTCTGAGATACGAAACCCTAAAAACAGTGACATCACAAACATGTAGGTAAACGTAAAAGAAAAGTAAATGTAGCTAAACATGTAGGTAAACGTCCAATACCTGGAGATTTATTTTTCTTCTTCCCCAGCCGGGATCGAACCCGGGACCTCTCGTTTGGAAAACAGACCCTTGACCGCAACACCAGAGAGGTCGTCGAACTGCCGCATGGTTGAATAATTAATTTGAGTGTGTGTGTGTGAGATCACTCTTTTCTATCCAGCAAACCAACTCTTGACATAACTCTTCTCAACCATGGTGAAGCTCTGAAAACCGCGTAACAAAACAGAAACAAAGCGAAGTAGAACAATGAACAGCTTTATTTCAAGTTAACAATTTTTCAACCGATTGCCTGGCCGTGTGAACAATGGGACTCGGCTAAGCTAGCTTCTTTTTGCTGCACTCGTAATACAATAGGATAAAGGTTTTGGAAAAACTGTAGTGCTGGCAAACTTGTTTTGAAGTTTTAATGGGCCTATTAGACTACGCTGTCGGCAGGGCCCTGTCTGACTCACTGTCTCTTTCTAGTCGTTCCATCAGAGTGAGACGTCTTACAAATCGTGCCCTGCCGACAGCGTAATGTAATGAGCGCTTCATGGATGGTTTTCCGTAAGTTATCAATCACGTTTCTGTGGTATCGTGCCCGCTGTGCGCGACTTACTGCACACACGCCGACCTTATGCAGGCTATCGCGGTGGGTGGCTAGGGGCCTTGCTATGCCCGCGTTCAGACTCACTAAGGTTGCTCACTCTTTTATGGGAGTATGTGTTAGTTTTTATAATAAAATACCTAATGAAGCAACGGACCTACCAGAAAGGAGGTTCAAAAACTATGTCAAAAACGGCATATTGAAGACGTCTTATTACAGTGTAAAAGAATATTTAGATGACAAAACTGCATGGTCTTTACCATCTCAGCGCACAGAAATCCAAAGAGGAGCGATGGACTGAGTCAGTACGTCTCTTCTCGGTGTATTTCCTTAGACTTAGGTAGAAATACATATCATTGTATTTTTAAGGCTCTGATATTTTAAAAGAGGTACGGGGGAGTTTCTTGCCCTTCTTTGCTCCATCCCTAAGCCCACAACTTCCGAATGGGCGGTAGTATATAAAAATATTAACCCTCTCGCTCCGATGTGTTCTCCATTGTAAGCTCGCTTTAATAGCTCTCCCAAATTAATACTACCTATACTTTTCATATTCTTTCATATTCATATTATTTATTGCACAGAAACATCAAATAAATACATTTGATTATTATACGCAAAGGCGAGCTTATCTCTAAAGAGATATTTCTACCAGCAAACCTAGGCAGGACAGGAATGTGGATGCATGAGGACAGTTCTAGTGCGCAATAAAACTACAAAAAACACGGAAATTACAACATAAATATAAAATACAGTTCTTACTGATATACGTATAAACTATATAAAATATCAATATACAACATGGACAAATAAATATGAACTATATTAAATATGCATAGACCTAAGTACATAAATATAAATATCCATCTAAACATCCATCAATAGTCGGCGGTAAACAAAACACAACAGGCTTACAAGATAAGCGGCTACTATAATAGGTACCGACCGAGAAAAAAAACACCAATAGCAGAACCCCATGTAACTTATCAACCTCATAAAACCTAACGAGGGTCCCCAACCCCACTGCTTCATATCTAACAACTATGGTTAAACGAAAATGACCATGTAAGTTTATTGATCTTGTAGATATGGCCCGTAATATGGTAGCACTCATTAGGGCGCTGCGGCGGAGTGTGGCGTGGCTATTGATGCTAATTTTGTAACACGCTTGCCATAGAGCTAGATAAATGAATATCTCTTCGACACCAACACTGTATATAGCCTACACCACTGACTACCTCAATCACACCTGTTTTTATTGACTGATTGATTACATAACTGCATGTTAAATAGGTAACATATAGTATTACTCAATAAATAATAATATTTGTATGCCATTGCGCGAAACAAAGAGATACCTACGATTTAAACGTATTCCTAAGACCTTTGTTATATACGGTACACCTATGTTTTACAAATAAAGATCTATTCTATTCTAAAAAAAAATATTAGATAAATGAATCAGACTACTTTCGCTTCTATTCTTAGGGATTCATACCAGAAAGGTGCCAATCGGGGGAGCCTATTCCCACCTATTACTAAGCCTCCGCTGTCCATCCGCTGTCCGTCTGTCCGCCAGCGGCAGGGAGCACTTATCCAGTGGAGAGCGTATAGATACATTTTCCTTTGAAACACAACTCTCCAATTTACGGCGGGGGACGAGGTAACTTTAAGAGCTGTGATTGGTCAGCTGATGCGGAGGCAGCTGAAAACTGTCACTAGAGCAATGGCGGCCCGTCATCGTGCAAGGTTGCATGAGGGTTGCATGTTGCATCTGGTCAGCGGGCTCTATCTATCTTACGAACGAACATTTAGACCTCGTATTTCTGTTTCTGCTAGCCAGAGCAACAAATCGTGGGCTTCACGAAATATTAAAAAATAATGTTCCTTTTATACATGTGTTTTTTTGTACTTTTTCTCGTACGATGGTGCGGACGGAACCCGCAAGAAGGGTTCCGCACCATCGCACACAAATAACAGAAAAAACAAGAAGTAGTACGTAGTAATAATAGTATACAAAAGCGAGCTTATCTATAGAAATAAATCTTTCAGTTCAGCAAACTAAGTAGTGCTTAGCCGCCGCATCGCCTGCGTCTCATCTCAACATACGCCTGTAATCACTTCAGTACAGTGACTGTCTAACCTAAAAGCCGTCAAATCCTTGTCTCACGAGTACTCTACATGCTGCAAACTTTATAATAATGGAGCAAAATATTAACAATACAGAAAGGCGATACACGAGGCTGTGGGGAAGCAGAATTTAACTCGATAAAGTCGCTTGTTTTGATGGAACATGCGCGGTATAGAGTTATTATAAATAAAAGTAGGTATACATTTATGTTCGTGTATCGGTAAAATTAGCAACTCGAGCCATCCTCGTTGTGGGTGCAACTTTGGATACTTACAACATTAAATTAAAGTTAAAAAAATATTATAAAAACCTTAGATCGCAACATGCCTGGCTACGTCAGTCATTGTCGCAAAACAGTGCGAAAATAGTGCATTTAAAGATATTTAGAATATTTTTTTACAGAAGAACCTTTTAGGATTCCATTTAGATCCCTTGAACTGACACGGTTTAGTCATAGATCATTGAACTGTGGCAATATTAAGGTTTCCTCACGATGTTTTCATTGACATAGTCAGCATCTGGATTCGATACCGCATCTCCTGCGTGCGTGACAGTTGAGTGGTTAACCACTAGACCACAGACGGACGATAAATTGGGTTCACAGTTAATTAAGTAGTAGCCCCGATGTCACTCAATTATAGACCTCGTGTGTATGTTACTTGAAAAAGTACAGTCGGTGTCTGTAATAATTTTAAAACCAGCCAAATCACCCCCCTTTCATTGGTTTTGGACTTTATTACCAAGGCGTAAGGTTGAAAATAAGAGGGCGTACATGGCTGGTTTTGAAATCTTCTATAGTTTTATGTTATGATTATGATGTTATATTAAGATAAATGGCCTGTGTTGAAATATTTTTGTCACTTGCGCTGTGTAGACGTTTCTGGATTAACCCCCAAACTCTAGCCATTTTTTTAATTTTTTTTATAAAAAAAAATACATTAAAATTAGTTTGACAGTGGGTACCAACGTCAAAAATTAGACATTCATTGACGTCTTGGTACCCGCTGTCAAAATAATTTTAATGTCATTTTTTTTTATAATTTTAATATCAATATTGTTCCAAGGACTCTTTTGTCCTTACGCTACCGTGGGTGTTAAGGATGTGTAGAATATATTTGAGAAACTTTTGAGCTGGCTTGTTATATCTGATTCTGACTGTACTGGTATTGAATAGACATCGACATGCCTTGCCAATCATGGTTAGTGGTCGTAGGTCAAACACTATCACTTAGGTATGTAGTAGGTAGTAGGTAGGCTATTTACTTAGGTCAAAGCGTATTGGATGATGTTTAGTTACATACTACTATGATAACTGGATTGTATCATTTGCATGCAATAGTGCCAGAAACGCATTATGCCAGAAACGCAAGATGCCAGAAACGCAAGATGCCAGAAACGCAAGATGCCAGAAACGCATCCTACGGTAGGATGCGTTTCTGGCATCTTGCGTTTCTGGCATCTTGCGTTTCTGGCATCTTGCGTTTCTGGCATAATGCGTTTCTGGATTCCTACCAGAATATACAGGGTGACATTTAATTAGTTGACCGTATTTTGGGGAATGAAAGTACCCATCATTATGAACAACTTTCCCCAAGAAACATAGTCGCAAATAAAAAAAAATCGTCCCTTAGTACATTGCCCCGATCAGCTGATTTCAAGTTACTACATTGGGAGACTCAAAAATTTTTTCGGTTGCGACCATATGTATCATGATGAGGAAAGTTCTTCATAATGATAAATAAAATAAAATAAAAATCATTTATTGAACAAAAAAAAAGAAAGTGTAAACAGTAGTTTGACCCTGGTCCCCACACTAGGATACCCTGTGTTGTGGGAATCAGTTTCTTCCGTTTAGGGCAAAAGTTATTAATAGTACACGCTATCAACTATTAACAAAAAAAGAAGAGAAAAAGTACTATGTGTAGTTATAAAATATCTTTCATCGATCTCATATTGACATAGTAGTATCATTCCCCAAAATATGGTCAGCTAATTAAATGTCACCCTGTATACAGCTCTGCATTCAACTCGCGCACGGACCGATAGGTATAAAACTACAACCATAGAAAGTTGGGCCTTCTAACATATTCGTAGCTCTACAAAACCAATTTTCCACCTCATTGGGCGTAACTTTCGTAAAAAAATATCCATCGTATCGTATGAGCCCGACATTACACGAATCTGCGTACGCACGCATTTGTATGGAAAGGTAACATTGTTAGTTCATTCAGAAAGTTGATATTACGATATTTACGCAGTTGCATTAAGGTAAATTGTGATTAGAATTTGTTCATTGATATTTACTTTGTATGCCTCCCGGTGGGGACATAGTTATTAATTAATATTATGATGTTCTTTGTAAAGGACAGATAAATGATAGATAACTTACTGCACGTTCATTATGAATCCATTTAAAATAATAATAATAAGTAGGACTCACGCACCGAGGGTTCCGATCACACTTGGAGAGCGTAACACGTGTAATTAGGTTTCCACATAAAAAACTAAAGTATGATGTCATCCATGTAAACCAAGTTGAATATTTTGTAGAAAGACAGTCCAATTTTCAGAACTTTCCCTTTATTTGTGATATAAGACTTTGATTTGTGCCTTTCATGATTGTAGGCCTATGGGAAGTACCCTATAGGTTTCAAGGCTTTATCTGGAATCTCCTTTTTTAATAAACTTAATCAATATCTTTTAGAAATGTGTCCATATGACTTATGCGAATATTATAATTATAATCTAAATCCTGCCCATTGTATATTATGAAGTTATCAAACTCCACTATTATGAAATTATTCAGGATATTATAATTCAAATGATCGTGTATAGTATTATTTTTTTATTACTTTTTGACTGTGTTTTAAACTGTATTATGATTTTTACCTTGTTAGATCTATATTAGATCTATATATATAAAAATGAATTGCTGTTCGTTAGTCTCACTAAAACTCGAGAACGGCTGAACGGATTTATCTTATCTTAGTCTTGAAATGTTCGTGGAGGTCTAGGGAAGGTTTAAAAGGCGAGAAAAAAACGAATAACTTTCGGGAAAACCCTAAAAACAGCCCTTTTCTATTTCCCATACAAACGTTTTCTAGAGTCAATCGTTTTCTAGAGTCAATTTGAACTTTATTGCTATTCAATAAAGTTCATATTAAATTGAGGCAGTACGAAGTCTGCCGGGTCAGCTAGTATTTAAATATATTTAAGTATAGATAGATGTTAAAATTAATTATCTGCTACACCCATATGGGTAAATTTACACTGATACACTAGCTACTGTGTGTACTTATCAGAAGATCTTTATAAACGTGTAATTTATGGCAATAAACGACTGAACTGAACTGAACTGGTTTTGGGTCCATTGCGATTACTATGAAAATCCAACAATTTTACAGCTTGTAGCGTTCGATTTCGTTGACCTAGAACGTTGATTTTTAGGGTTCCGTACCCGAAGGGTGCCAAACGGGACCCTATTACTGAGACTTCGCTGTCCGTCTGTCCATCCGTCCGTCCTGTCTGTCACCAGGCTGTAACTCATGAACCGTGGTAGCTAGAGAGGTGAAATTTTCACAGATGATGTATTTCTGTTGCCGCTATAACAACAAATACTAAAAATCAAAAGAAATTTAATATTAAGGGGGGCTCCCATACAACAAACGTGATTTTTTTTGCTCATTTTTGCTCGATATTGATAATGGTAGCAGGTAGACGCTTAAAATGTTCACAATATATTGAGTATATTATTTACTTAAAAAATAAATAATTAAATTAAAATTAAATTAATATTTAGGGGGGGCTCCCATACTTTTTTTTTGCGGTTTTTTTATAGATAATGGTACGGAACCCTTCGTGCGCGAGTCCGACTCGCACTTGGCCGGTTTTTTCACTGTTATATGCTACCACAGACCTTTACAATTGATATAAATATAAAAGGTCTTGACACACGGACGGACGGGCAGACGGACAGACCGACGACGGATGAACGGACAGCAAAGTGATCCTTTAATGGGTTCCTTTTTTTCCTTTTAAGGATCGGCACCCTAAAAACATTATTTTGGTAACAAGCATCCAATTAACTGACTTTAATTAGAATGTCAAAGGTTAATGATCAAAAGTTTCCGCAACAACTCTTCTGAAGCAGGAAGTGCGGACTACATATTATAGCTAGATAAAAGACATAAAACAGACCTTTAAATAAGAAATGTAACGTCGCACGAAGGGTTCCGTACGATTATCTATAAAAAACCGCAAAAAAATAAATGTATGGGAGCCCCCTCTAAATATTAATTTAATTTTAATTTAATTGTTTATTATTTAAGTAAATAATATACTCAATATATTGTGAACATTTTAAGCGTCTACCTGCTACCATTATCAATATCGAGCAAAAATGAGCAAAAAAAATCACGTTTGTTGTATGGGTGCCCCCCTTAATATTAAATTTCTTTTGATTTTTAGTATGTTTTTGTTATAGCGGCAACAGAAATACATCATCTGTGAAAGTTTCAACTGTCTAGATACCACGGTTCATGAGATACAGCCTGGTGACAGACAGACGGACGGACGGACAGACGGACGGAGGACGGACAGACAGCGAAGTCTCAGTAATAGGGTCCCGTTTGTTACCCTTCGGGTACGGAACCCTAAAAAGTAAATGTAGCCCATTAATGTCCCCACCGAGGGGCACAGGCCTTTACCCGAATCCGAGTAAGATTGAGCCATACTCCACCACGCTGGCTCAGTGCGGGTTGGTGGAGGGGTTTTACGACTACTACATACTACGAAGTAGTGATAGTGGCCGGGACCTACAGCTTAACGTGCCATCCGAAACACGGAGTGTCCGACACGGAATGTACTTAAGACAAATTAATCATCTCATTGGTACATGGTCAGCACCGGGATTCGACCTGCGTGAGAAGCAAGGTGAAACCACTAGTCCACGATTAATTAATAAATTATTTATCTTCTGCGACTTTTTTACGGCTGCTACGACAGTCGTCCAACGATTAAAATAATCGTGTCGTCATAGTGGGTACGCCCCGTTAGTAGTACGCAGAGACTAATACAATTGACTGCGCCTGCGGGGGAATGCGGCTCGCCAAACGTTTGTTGTATTCAAAGTTTCGCGGCGGCTGACCAATCACAGCTCTCTTACCTCGTCCCCCGTCGCCCGTAAATTGTTGAGTTGTGTTTCAAAGGAAAATGTATCTATGCGCTCTCCACTGGATACGTGCTCCTTGGTAGTACGCAATAACGAACTGTCCAAAGTTAAACAAAGCTATGAATAGAGTAACTTTTGGCCGATGAGTCAGCTTGACGCAACTGAAACGAACCTGTCATCAACCCAGACCTTTCACTCCTCATTGGTCATCAAGCGTTCGTTCCATTTGTCACCGTGCGCCAAGAGAATTAAGAAAAAATAAGCTTCTAAAGGTCGAACTGACCGTATTTTTATTTTTTCATATATATGTCAGGTACATACATACGCTTTGCACTGCACACATACCTACACTTCATTACATATGCACAATTGCACACACATACATACATGCATAAACATACAGTTATTTGTTATTTTCTTCGTTATATGTGCATAAGCTTCCTATGTTGTGCACATGTGACAAAGAGAATTATCATTTTGTGATACCTAATTTATTGTTTTTTTTTCTTCTCATTTTAGTTTAGTTTATTTAAGTTTAAGTAAAAAGGTCTGGCCTGAAAAACAGCGCTGTGATGATGTCACATCACTCAGCATCAGCTGAGTCCAGTCCTTTTTGCCACAAATAAAATAAGTAGATTACATGCTATGTTAATTTTATGTGACAAATAAACACTTCTTTCTTTCTTTCTTTCTTTCTTTCTTTCTTTCTTTCTTTCTTTCTTTCTTTCTTTCTTTCTTTCTTTCTTTCTTTCTTTCTTTCTTTCTTTCTTTCTCTCTCTCTCTCTCTCTCTCTCTCTCTCTCTCTCTCTCTCTCTCTCTCTCTCTCTCTCTCTCTCTCTCTCTCACTTTCTTTCTTTCTTTCTTTCTTTCTTTCTTTCTTTCTTTCTTTCTTTCAAGAGTTCGTTGGAAAGCTGTATAGTCCAGAGAGTCCAGACTAACGAAGGCCCCAGAGAGGCTCAAGCTAATCTGCAGAAGTTCTTTCTTTCATTCCTCTTCCGTGGCCCGGTGGACCCGTCTCCCCGATCCTGCTTTTAAAAAGGCCGGTCAATGATACATAAATAATTCGTAGCGGATCAAGAGATGGCTTCGGCTTAGCAATACCTATAATAATAATAATAAATCGTTTATTATCAGGCTACAAGGCCCATACATTACACATTATAATATTTATTAAATTACACAATAAATTACATTACAGTCAAAACAAGCTCGTTGTAAGAGTTATACACATAAATACTCGTATAACTTGAAAAACATTTCATGGCGCCAATTTTAAATAAAAGTATTTTTCTCGCCAGACTGTATGTTTGTTCACAATATTACCAACCAACCAACTTTTCATGACTAAATAGCAGACCGCCATTGTAAACATGAACATAATCATAATCATAAACTCTTATAAACAGGCACACTGGCACACACATTGCTTCCGCCCTAGGATACCCTGTGTCGTGAGAAGCAGTGAACACGCATACACCTCATTGACAGGTCATTGTCATTTTGTCAATAGAATCCCGAGCCAGTTATGCCGCTCTCAGCAACTTCTAATTGGTAACTTGATTTCTTTTGAGATCTCTTTTGAGACTGCGCCGCCGGCGCGGCGAGGTGTTTGTAGAGAGACGCCTTTGACTTGCTTTGTACAAATTGCAGGTTGATTGCATTGGACGCTGTGTTTATGTTGGCGGAAATAATTAATAATTAATAACAACAACAACGTAGCGTCACGCCTTTTCCCATACGGAATGGCAGAAGCACAATCGTGGCCACTTTTTTAACCGACTTCAAAAAAGGAGGGGGTTATCAATTCGGTTGTAAGTTTTTATCATTATATTTTTTAATATTTTTAATTATTTGATAACATCGAAACTGGTACTATTTATGAACCGATTTCATAAATTATTTCTTTGTTCGAAAGGGAAGGTCCAATAGTTTGGTCCCATTTCCTTAAAATCAGGAATCGGTCCAGTCCGTTTTCTACATGAGAAATCTTTTTTTCCTGGATGACATTATACAATTATACATCCAGCCTTTTTGGTGTTTATAGTCATTGTCGCGAGATACATTCTGCCTGTTAGGATCGTTTATTAGGGTTCCGTGCCCGAAGGGTGCCAAACGGGACCCTATTACTGAGACTTCGCTGTCCGTCTGTCCGTCCGTCCGTCCGTCACCAGGCTGTATCTCATGAACCGTGGTAGCTAGACAGTTGAAATTTTCACAGATGATGTATTTCTGTTGCCGCTATAACAACAAATACTAAAAATCAAAAGAAATTTAATATTAAGGGGGGCTCCCATACAACAAACGTGATTTTTTTGGTCATTTTTGCTCGATATTGATAATGATAGCAGGTAGACGCTTAAAATGTTCACAATATATTGAGTATATTATTTACTTAAAAAATAAATAAATAATTAAAATTAAATTAATATTTAGGGGGGGCTCCCATACATTTTTTTTTGCGGTTTTTTATAGATAATGGCACGGAACCCTTCGTGCGCGAGTCCGACTCGCACTTGGCCGGTTATTCGTTTATATTATGTAATACGCATGGACTTCACTGTCAGGAGACAGATTTCGTAGGCTCGTTTTCTGGTCTATAGACGACATTTGTGTACCGAGCGGGGAGGACTAAGTGATAGAGTCGGTTTTTTTAAGTTTTTAACTTGGTGAATTATTTATTACCTACTCTAATATTTTATCTTCTTACCTAAATTAGCTGTGGCGATGGGTTATACATGAAGATGGGTTATTTGTGGCGATGGGTTATACATGAAGATGGGTTATTTGTGGCGATGGGTTAGCCCCATGTGATGTAAAATGTTGAGAATGTAGCTAAAAGTGGCTCCGGGGCACAGAATGGGACAAGTGTTATGTTTACAAAGCCTAGAAATTAACTGGTACCTATCTAGAATTTCAATATATATACCTAGGTATCCTAGAACTTAACTTGAACTACTTATTTCAACTTATGTAACCCACACAAATACCTACTGCCAGGCGAGAACTAAAACAAACTTATATTTTCTACGAATGTCCAGGACACCTATGTTATCTAAGCTATAGTCTATTCGTGATAAGAATGCAGTGAAGTCATCACTGTCCGGCGCGGCGGCCTAGCCACGCCCCGTAACCAATCAAATCGTTTCCAATTATCAAGCCAAGTTCACAGTGACAAGTTGAAGGCAAACTTTCGAACGCGAAGGTTGTGTCCTGTCCTGTAAGTGTGTGTTAGTTAACAGATTTAAATTTAAATTTCACTGCATTCTTATCACGAATAGACTGTGGATACAGTGCGGTTACTATAAACTATCCTGCTGGTAACGGCTCTAAAATTAATATAGTGATTCGGCTACAGGGTAGCCGCCAGAATGTCTATGACGCAATGTGACAACAAACAGACGAAAGAAGAATTTGCCAAATCTCAACAGACTTGAGTCAAACAGAGGAGAAATTCTTACAAACAACATTGTCGCTTTTGGGGCGCCGATTCTACTAATCTAATTCTGATCGATTAGGCAAAGACTCAAGGATGTCTCAAACTATCTACAGTGCATTTCTTTTTACTTAAGTTTGCCTAAGGTAAATATATTTATTGCGTGAAGTTTATGCAGAGAAGGACATTATTAATTCAGTATATTTCAGACATCAACATAATTGAAACAAAAAGTATATAACTTTAAAAAAAAACGTCTTCCACAAACTCTATTTCATTAGAAACCAAACGTCAAGTGCGATTTGAGTTCTAGGTCCACCGGTTTAGGCTTGCGTTGCCTGTCAGCCACGCATAGTAGATTGTATTTTTACCTAGTATTGATCAGTAGCTCATTCATATGAAATAAGCCTTATGTCATTGTACATAAGGGTCACTGACAGTTTAATTCGCATACTTTTTCGACGCGTAAGTATTCCTGCTTCCTACACAGTTCTGGTGGTCTGGTCTTCATCATCAGTTCCGCATCACAATATTATGCTTACCATAAGTAAATGCACGAGTTCCTTATTAAAAACACAAAATTCACTATAGGTTTGCCTAAATTATTTGAAGAGTTCCCTTGATTTCTCCAGGATCCCATCATCAGATCCTGACCTGGTGTCAATGGGACCAATTGGTACCTTTGAAACAAAAAAATAAATCCAAATCGGTTCATCCGTCTAAAAAAACGAATATCCCGACGAATTGTAAACCTCCACCTTTTGTGAAGTCGGTTAAAAAAGATGCTCTATGACCGACCCTATTTTAGAAGAAAATTTCGTATTTTCGTTTTTCATGCGATGGTCCTCAGATAGGGACGAAATCAAATAGAAATGTAAATTAATAGAATCACCCTCTTGATTATAAGACGCAGGTGATTTTGTTCTGTGCTTATCCGGTATATGTATAAATAAAATATATCAGGGGCCTGATGCTGCTCTGAGAAACGCACTTATATTGGATCGCTATCGCATCGTAAACACCCAAAATGGCGTCATTTGGTATGCTCCTAAAGAATCGCAAATAGATCGTAAATAGATTGCAAGCAAAGGGTATACGCAAATAGATCGTAAATAGATTGCAAGCAAAGCGTATACGATTTGCTTGCAATCTATTTACGATCTATTTGCGATTCTTTAGGAGCATACCAAATGACGCCATTTTGGGTGTTTACGATGCGATAGCGATCCAATATAAGTGCGTTTCTCAGAGCAGCATCGGGCCCCAGTTGTGTAGACTGGAGACCCTTTAATATAATTGCATTTACTTGTACCTAGTTAGGTATTGTGTGTTGTGTACATAGCGCCATCAAATTCTGTGAAATGTCAGTTCAAGGTTTCGTTTGCATTTTCAGAAACGGAACCCTAAAAATTACCGAAACAATAGAGAGTAGACAATTTCTTGGGGCAAACGGGAACATGGCACGTGGAATCCCCGTTTACCTGAATCCTATTTCCTATCGAGCAAAGATCACTCGTCCGTAGTAATTCAAACCAGGATGCCCAACTGACCGCAACCTACTTACTCGTATGTCCTTGTATGTAGGTAGTGTGGGTACCCCGGAATAATTTTACTGGAAGGGGCTTCCAAATAAAATGTTCCAAGACTTTTGACTGCCGATGTCTGGATTGAGGTAGTCAGGTACCACCATACCTAAGAAATGACATAGCATTACATAGCGTCACGCGTTTTCCCATACGGGGTTGCAGAAATACTTCAAGTTTGAAACTAATTGTCCTTGCCACCAACGCAGATAATAAAGACTTTTTTTTTTAAAATCGGCTTTCTTTATCGTGTCAACGCAGGGAGCACGTATCCAGTGGAGAGCGCATAGATTACATTTTCCTTTGAAACACAACTCACCAATTTACGGGCGGCGGGGGACGGAGGTAAGAGAGCTGTGATTGGTCAGCCGCTGCGAAACTGTCTGGCGGCCCGTCATCGTACATAGGTTGCGTATGCGAACGTTTGTTGAATACAACAAACGTTGGGCGAGCCGCATTCCCCCGCAGGCGCAGTCAATTGGATATATAGTCTCTGTGTCTCTCTCGAAAATGTTAATATAAATTGCCAGGTTTTGCTGAAAGAACAATAGACAGAGAATAGCGTAACGCCATTTGTATTTTGTATTTTTGTATTATTTATTATTCTTAGTTTTACTTTACCCTACTATACCTTAGAGGTTAACAACAATTTCTGTACCTTAGAGTCTACCTCTAGTGGACTTCTATTGTCTTCCTCTAAAAGTGGACTTACTAGTCTACCTCTAAGGTACAGTATTGATCGCCCTATTTCGTTTTTGGCATTTTATGTATCTAATATTTGATTGTAGTATTTATTTTCATATGCTGTGAAATAGCAAATAAACGAATGTAATGAAATACTTAAATGAAATTTTCCATACGGTGCCAGAGGCAATAGTTATGTGTGCCCATGTTTATGTCATTTATAGCTAACAAAGGCAATTTTGCGAGCAAAATTTGCCTGGCAATTAAAATTTTATCTATCTTCTAATTGATCAGTGCTAATTGCTATATTTTGCCATTGCCTTATATTGCTTGATGTAGCCATAAGTGACGTGACGTCATCATATAGTTGCTCGGGATTGCGCTATTTAATTTCACGTGTGAGCAATAACTTAAACGCTTATGTATCTTATCTTAATTTTACATACACAGCAGAGCAAAAAAAACATATTGTTATCTTTACATTATGCAGACATTGCATGGATAAGTGTCGTCTCCATTCCATGACATCCTTGGTAGGTACTCACGTTACGGTAAAAGTGGATAAATCAACCTTTTTCGCGAACGTCCGCCCGCGGGGCAAACGGGAATGGAGACAAATGACACGCGATATCTTACCACTACAACTAACTATTCGTTGTGGTATTGAGATGTATTGTGTTCGTATTTTTTATTGCTTTGCCGCTTTTGTTATCTCCAGAGGTAACGCTTACACTTATTATTATTGGCCCCGCGAAAACCTGCGAATATTTAAGGAAAACGGCTTATTTGGCATTTAGGCTACCTAGTCTTTTATTCGTGGTCTAGTTACACCAAAATGCATTGGCGTAGTAATAGTAGAAGTACTCATTCAGAATAACGTCGGTGTAGCAAAACCTGAGCAAAACCTATTCTATGATTAATTTATAAATAAACGACACTTGAGCATAGAGTCTGGCTAGTGAAAGAAGTCCAAAGAAAACCGCGGCAAATTTAAAAAATCTTAATGTGGCCACATTTACTGTACACCGAATTAAAGGAGTTGATACTTTGATGTTTATTTTAATTTTATTTTTCGATACCTTTTTACTCTCATGACTTGGTTGATAGAATATTATATTAGTAAAAACGCGCGTTCGTAAATTCATAGAGCATGGGATGAGTTAGGTAAGTAGGTACCTACTGAATATATTTTTTACCATGCTATACAGTTTCCCACTGCTGGGCAAAAGCCTTCATTTCGAGTCTATAGTAAACATACCTAATTAATAAACTTTATTATTCTGTTTCATAGTCACAATCAGACTCAAATAATTCAAAACCCGTATTTAAGCCACCTGGAAACAATTATGAGTAATTGCAATCAACCACATTTAAATAGAACAGAATAGTAACTGAAATTAAAGAAAAATAATAAATAGTCAAATGAAGTATCAAAATGTTGTAAGCCGAGTATAAACAAAGTAACAATACGTTTGACAAGAAAATAAAGTTGCCATCATCAAAGTTTGAAAACTACCAAAGGACAGGATTCGCTGGCCAGACTCTATATGCAAAGCCTAGAGGTTACGACCTTTACGAACAAATGGCGGTTTTAAAACTCTCACTGTAGCCACGCGACATTAGTGGTCCATTTCTTAAACCATTTTTTACAAGTATATTTTTTCAACCTTCATCCATTTGCGGCGATGGGCTAGCCCTCTTTCACTCAAAATGGAGTATTGAATACTGGCTATATTCTGGCCGCTGAGAGAATGCGATCCTGACACATGTATATTTTATGTCCCTGTCTGTCCCGCGCTAGTTTTCACTTTTTTGTCAGAATTATAAAAGTGGGCTCAGTTGTGCGTCTGCCACCCCGCATGGGAAGAGGCGTGACGCTATGTCGTTCTACAAGTCTACTCTCACGGAACACAAATAACAGGCCAAGTGCGAGTCGGACTCGCGCACGAAGGGTTCCGTACCATTATCTATAAAAAACCGCAAAAAAAAAAACATTTTGCATGGGAGCCCCCCCTAAATATTAATTTAATTAATTAAAAAATAATATACTCAATATATTGTGAACATTTTAAGCGTCTACCTGCTACCATTATTTATCAATACCGAGCAAAAATGAGCAAAAAAAATCACGTTAGTTGTATGGGAGCCCCCCTTAATATTAAATTTCTTTTGTTTTTTAGTATTTGTTGTTATAGCGGCAACAGAAATACATCATCTGTGAAAATTTCAACTGTCTATCTACCACGGTTCATGAGATACAACCTGGTGACAGACAGACGGACAGACAGCGAAGTCTCAGTAATGGACCCTATTACGTTTGGCGCCCTTCGGGTACGGAACCCTAAAAACACGTTCTTTATGTTCCGTGAGTTGTGTTCCATGTCTACACTAGTAGCATTGGCAAACTCCTCCCGTACCAAAATGCAGGTTTTTCTTGCAATATTTTCTCATTTGTTGCTTCATGAAACGGACCATTATGTCGTTTCAGCACCGGATATTGAGGGGAGCATCCAACTTCCGTCGACGCGACGACGACACGTGTCGTTTGAATTTAGAACAAAGCGGAAGTGGGGACACCTGGCGGGAGTTTTCTGAACTTTGTGTAGAGGAATAATCTCAGGGAATATTATACATCATAGAGTAACATACATGTTGACATGAACTCCGTTGAATGGTTTTTGTAACGTTTTTGTAATGGAAGACGGCGTTCTAAACGAAACAAATAAAATACAGTTCTACATGGATGTTTTGGCACTTAGATGACACTGACAGGGGGCGCCACTGCAACGTTAATCGATTGATTGATTGGATTGATTGCGTTAGTTCCGACCCTTGTGTTTCAAAGGAAAATGTATCTATGCGCTCTCCACTGATAAGTGCTCCCTGGTGAGTAGAGACAGCGATAGTGTGCAAGTGCGATAGCATGATGATCGACACTATCTAATTATTATTGTTTGTTCAATGAATCTCATTATTAACATTGACATCTAGCTATAAAGTACGTACCACAAATGATCTGAATTCTGTTTACTGAATGATTACAATATAAGTGGATAGCTACCTACATAATTAAGTAATACTCCCATCCTCCCCGGTATGTCTGACGTAGTTCCCCCGGGGGACGATGGCACAGTTTTTGGGTTCCGTACCCGAATGGTGCCAAACGGACCCTATTATAAGCCTCCGTATCCGTCTGCCTGTCTCTGTTTGTCTGTCTGTCCATCACTGGGCTCTGCGAACCGTAATAGCTATAGATTTGAAATTATTACAGAATATGTATATCTGTTGCCGCTACAGTCACAAAGACTGAAAACTACGCGAAGTAATTAAATTAAAAGTAAAAAAACATTTTAAACAAAGCTTTTATTTAATGCCCTAAAAAGAAGAAAATAAAATTTCGATTCAATCAAATGCGTTATTTTATTAAATTACACAATTAATACTATAACAAAGCTTGTTGCGAGATTTACTTGTGTAGACTTAATCAGGTGGTAGGGACTATTTGCACAGACTTGGAGATAAATCCCGCAACAAGCTTTTATATCGTATTAATTGTGTAATTTAATAAAATAACGCATTTGATTGAATCGAAATTTTATTTTCTTCTTTTTAGGGCATTAAAATGTTTTTTTACTTTTAATTTATTTTTAACTTTTTAGTCTTTATCATTACAGCGAGACAATTCTGGCGCTAGCGAGATCATGTCCATGGTCGAAATATCGATTTTGAGATACCGAAATCTCTATCAAAAACAAGAAAAAGCTATTCTTACGACTAGCCTTTCGACCAACCGAGATATCTCGACCCGTTTTCGATCATAATAAATATAAATCGAGATAATTTTCGACGGATTTAGGCGGTATCAAAACAGATATCTTGACTGGGGAGATGATCTCGATAGCGCGAGAATCGGGGGCCTGGACAAAAAATCTAATCTAGAATCAGAGTGCTTGTGAAGACGAATCAAATGAGACCAAACACGATAGGATTGCGTCGTTTGGTAACAGAGTTCCCATGGCCACCTTCCGGCTCCAGCATCAGATCAGCTCCATGTCATAAAAAATATTCTAGGATCAAAGTACTTGTCAATATAAATCAAATGAGCCCAAACACAATAGGATTGTGTCGTGTGGTAACAGGGTTCCCATGGCCAGCTTCAGGCTGCAGCATCAGATCAGCTCCATGTCATAAAAAATATTCTAGGATCAAAGTACTTGTCAATATAAATCAAATGAGCCCAAACACAATAGGATTGCGTCGTTTGGTAACAGGGTTCCCATGGCCAGCTTCAGGCTCCAGCATCAGATCAGCTCCATGTCATAAAAAAT
Organism: Argyresthia albistria; assembly: GCA_963457715.1. Taxonomy (NCBI): domain Eukaryota; kingdom Metazoa; phylum Arthropoda; class Insecta; order Lepidoptera; family Argyresthiidae; genus Argyresthia; species Argyresthia albistria. Next base: position 8,039,102 of record OY735273.1, read on the forward strand.
ATTCTAGGATCAAAGTACTTGTCAATATAAATCAAATGAGCCCAAACACAATAGGATTGCGTCGTTTGGTAACAGGGTTCCCATGGCCACCTTCCGGTTCCAGCATCAGATCAGCTCCATGTCATAAAAAAAATATTCTAGAATCAAAGTACTTGTCAATATAAATCAAATCAGCCTAAACACAATAGGATTGCGTCGTTTGGTAACAGGGTTCCCATGGCCACCTTCCGGCTCCAGCATCAGATCAGCTCCATGTCATAAAAAATATTCTAGAATCAAAGTACTTGTCAATATAAATCAAATCAGCCTAAACACAATAGGATTGCGTCGTTTGGTAACAGGGTTCCCATGGCCACCTTCCGGCTCCAGCATCAGATCAGCTCCATGTCATAAAAAATATTCTAGGATCAAAGTACTTGTCAATATAAATCAAATGAGCCCAAACACAATAGGATTGCGTCGTTTGGTAACAGGGTTCCCATGGCCACCTTCCGGCTCCAGCATCAGATCAGCTCCAAGTCAAAAAAATATTGCATTGTCATCCAACTTACATACGTATGCAAAATTTCAGCTCAATCGGATAACGGGAAGTGGGTCAATTTCAAGCCGACATTTTTGACGCGAACCGTGATACCCACAAACAAACAAACAAACATACAGTGCAAGTTAAATAAAAGCTTTTAAAATAAAAGTGTCCCCCCATACAAGAAAAGTCTTTGTACTTTTTTGGTACCACAAAGGTGCGGAACCCTCCGTGTGTAAGCCCGACTCGCACTTGGCCGATTAATTAGTTTTCAACTATTCTTTCCACCGGGGACAGTGGAACTCAAATACCTACTTTTATTCCACCTATTCGTATTCCGAAGACAAACCCAATTTCACAAGCACACCGCCGGGGCAAATCCTATAAAATGAAACTGATAGAATAAAAATCGGAGTAAGGATATAGTCTCTACGCTACCGGATTTTATTAAGTTTTGTATCCCCGATATCTTCGGAAAGGTAGAACGTGGGTAAACGCTTACTCGAATAAAGACACTCTGTATGGGCCACCCCGCAGTGTGTGTCTTGAGATGGTTCCCCGTAGTACTTAGTAGTAGTAGTTGACGAGAGATGTAGTAAAAGATGAGAAGTCCAATCAGAAGTATATTGCAAAGTACATGAGAGATTATGGCGACTAATTTCCCGTAAGTTGTGGTTACTTTGAGCGTTGATTGTATTAAATCGATAACCTAAACTCGGTAAGTAAATAGAATCGCTGACGTCCGACCAATAAAGCAGAACGCGCGTGAGACCGCGGTTAGTACGGTCATGTACGGTTATTTGTGAACCGTACACACTCCATATAAACTTGCATGGAGTTGTCTACGAGTTTAGTGTTTAGTTTAGTGCCACTAGCTGGACCAGAATACTCACGCTAAAATCGAGTACTTTGTTTGTACACAGATTAATAAAGAGGTTTGTATACCCTGCTCAATTCGCGGATGGTAGGGTCTAAAAAACTATATTTTGACTGAACCTGAACTCGAGTGTACCTGTTCACTCATTCCTAATAATTTTAAGTTATTCATTGTACGCGCCAGTAAAATGGATTTGTTGAAACTGCAGAATTATCTATCTCCCTTCGAATCATTGGTTTATAAACGAAATCCCTATTACAAATACCTATACGTCTCGTCTCAAAGCTTTTATTTCTCTACTCCTGCTTTTGAGGCAGACAGAACCTATAATGCCACAGAGATCATACTTCACTAAAGGTACTCAACACGATGGCATTAAAAAAAACAATGGGTATTTTTGTATGGGCCTCGTACCCACCGTTAAACTTATATGGACATTTCATTCGATCATATATTTTTTTTCCCGCATGTTAGGAAGTTACCTTCATACAATAAAACTACGTTAATAAAGTCACCTTGATGTCGAGTACTGTCGAGTAGAAATATTTGTAGAAACAAACATTATTTCCACAGTTTGATCTCCGAGTTTTAACGAAGTACCTAACTCGTTAAGTTAATTTCGTCCAATGAATACTTGAGTGAGGTAAAAAGTTTCTTAATGAGTTTGGAATAAGGTGTCTCTTAAAGCAACACTTAAAAGTTACTTTACACTTAAGTTCTCTCTCTCTCTAATTGAGAGTTCATTTGCCTTTTCTGTAAATAATTTTAATTCAGACGACACATTTTTCTGATAAACAGATTTTAGTTGTTTTTAGGGTTTGCGATTTTATTGATGCTCTGATCAAATCGGTTTCTTAGTGAAAGTTGTTCAGGCCCTTGAGTCGCGTACTAATCGCATGGTAGCTATGCAGGTGACATTTAATTAGCTGATCATATTTTGGGGAATGATAGTACCCATCATTATGAACAACTTTCCCCAAGAAACATATAGCCGCAAATGAAAAAAAAAAATTCGTCCCCAGTACATTGCCCCGATCAGCTAATTTCAAGTTAATATGAGAGACCCAAATATTTTTTTCGTTGCGACCATATGTTCCTTTGGGAAAGTTCTTCATAATGATGGGTACTATCATTCCCCATAATATGGCCAGCTAATTAAATGTCAACCTGTAGAGAAGTCGCAAAAACATTGTGTTTAAATTGAATGAACTCTGCTATACAGGGTGTAACAGAAAAGGGTGTAAACCGGAAGAGGCTTGTTAGGGACATCATTCTGAACAACTTTCACTATGGGACCGACTTGATCAGAGCAACTTTATTTTTATTAACTCAGTACATTTCGGGCCTAGCGCTCAGCTGATCTGTATGGTGGAGTGAAAAATAAAAATGCTCTGATCAAGTCGGTCCCATATGAAAGTTGTTCAGAATGATGTTCCTAACAACCCTCTTTCGGCTTGTACACCCCTTTCTGTTACACCCTGTATGTACCTCTAGCGAAAATGTTCTTTCGTCCTGGGAGGACGGTGAAATTCCTCAAAATGAAACTTTATGTGAACCAACGACCATAAACGGCTGCTGTATTGTAAAACATGTAAACAAATAATCAACGTCCACAGTTTCGCGCGGGTGTACCGACACAGCCTAGGCGAAGGCACTTTTACCGTGTTAGTATTTTAACAAATGAATGGTGGTGAAAGCCCGAAATAAACGACGATAACAAAACTTTTCGGGCTTTTACCACAGCTAGTTGGTAAATCTTAGGGTTTACCGGTAAATTCATTTCCCATACGGGGCGGAAAAGAAACAGTATGATGCCACCACAGTTACCACAATTATTGTAGTTTTAATTAACTCCGTCCGTCAGAGCTACAATTCATATAATGAGAATTGCTTTTTCAAAATGTCTCCTTTACCGCTCCGGTGCACATGTTCGCCAAAATATAATTTTCTGCATAATCCAGAATCATAATTTCTGAATTCAAAATCCCGTGTCATTACAAGATTTTGCGTACCGTGACGTGATCACGTGACACTCTCAAGGATATGGCTCCCCACCGCGACAGATTTGGTCGGCTGCAGGGTTGAGGTCGGGTGTCGGGGTGACATGATAAATTAATTAATCACTTGCGGCTTTTCTATCGTCCTTAGAGATCATATAGTAGGATGTATCAGTGGATTGTGCAAATCAAGTGGACTAGTCTAGAAAGATAGATAGATAGATCTAGATAGGACGCGTCTTCCCCGTCAATCTGGCAAGCACTTTTTCAAGGAGAGCTTTTCAATGGGTTTTTTTAAACAACTTCTGTAGTTCCAAATTCGTCAACACTTTCCGTGCCAGCCATAAATTGAACCCGCGAGGAGGCGTATTTATACATAACATAGGATGATCTCTAACAGCTTGCACAGATTAATAAAGAGTTAGCATCTTGTCACTGTGACTTTACTAGGCATGGGGATAATTTCGATACAAATTATCGATATTCTAACTAAAGTTTCTGAATGTATCTAGCAAATGAAACAAAAGTATGTTGTAACATGTTTTTATTCTTGCTAGATCGATTCACAGCCCAAATCACCATCATCAAAGTCTGATTCGGACTCACTGGAGCAGTGTTGTAGATTTATAATCGGTTCCTGGGTAGATTGGTCGACTCGTTCGTACGTCACGCTCCCAATCTTCATCCATAATTTTTCTTGTTCTGTCGATGTCTTTCAATATTCTATTATATGTTTCGAGTAGATCGTAAATAGATTGCAAGCAAATTGTATATCTACGCTTTGCTTGCAATCTATTTACGATCTATTTGCGATTCTTTAGGAGCATACCAAATGACGCCATTTTGGGTGTTTTAGATGCGATAGCGATCCAATATAAGTGCATTTCTCAGAGCATCATCGGGCCTCAGGTCTGATAAAGTTCTATGAACTTGAATGTCTCTTCATTTGACCATCCACTACTGTGTATATTTAAGTGCGACGAGTGCAACGCTTCACTGTCCGACAGCAAATGAATGATCGGCGATCGTGTGGGCACCTTAACCATAGTATAAATAAGAAATAGTAAGTTCACTAGGCCCCTGTTCGCATGATAACTACCTACTCTTGCTCAAACGGCTAGGGTTGTCGCTTAGCGTCGCGGGTTGGACCGCGCCGGACGAATGACCAATGACGTTGACTCGTCGCATGCATTACTTGCATACCCTGTCTCGTAGCACGCGAAGGACGCGAGATTCGGCAATGTGTGCGTGTGGCGGCGTGTGCTTATACGGAATGCAATGTAGCTGTATGTGTGCGGCTGTTCTCGCTGATTTGTCCCGGCGATTCCCTTTGATGCGTGCCCGAAAAACCGACAATTCACATGGCCATTCGTGGCGATCATAGGGCGATCATAGACGATGATCGGCGAGTAGAGCCGAGTATGCCCTCTACATGATCGTGATCGCGCGTAGGTAATCGTATGTAATCGCCGATCGTGTAGAGGAGCCAAGGTATCTGCTCCTCTACACGATCGGCGATTACAGACGATTACGCGCGATCACGATCATGTAGAGGGCATACTCGGCTCTACTCGCCGATCATCGTCCATGATCGCCCTATGATCGCCACGATCCGTGAATTGTCGGTTTTTCAGGCACGCATCAAAGGGAATCGCCGAGTGGTTGCGTTGAGGTGTACACACGATCGCCGATCATTCATTCGCCGTCGGACAGTGAAGCTTGGCACACGTGCGTGTATTCTACTTAAATATACTCAGTACGTACTTAAAATGGGTCGTGGATGGTCAAATGAAGAGACATTCAAGTTCATAGAACTTTATCAGACCTTTCCAGATTTTTTCAGAACTTTTCGTTGAACCACATTGACATAGTGGTTGTATACAGCTATTAAATAAATTGTTGCAGCAGCAACACACTCCACGTCCATCTTGATCTCTTGCCGTTGACAAACTGCTAGGGACGATTGTGTGGACGCTTGCACGATTGGCCCCTCTTCATAATCGCCGATTACACGATCACACGTTCAACGATCACCGCCGATCGTGTAGAGCCGGCAAGGTGCAAACAGCTACGGACGATTGTGTGTATGCTTGCACGATTGGCCCCCCTCTTCATAATCGCCGATTACACGATCACACGATCAACGATCACCGCCGATCGTGTAGAGCGGCCATTTGCACTCTAGCTCGCCTATTCACATGTTGGAGTATAAAATACACCATTTTCCAGCAGACAAAATGCTTTTCAAGACTGATAGACACGTGTTAGAGCACAAAGAGAGCTTCCTAGCTTATTCAAATACCTTATAAGTACAGTGTTTTGGCAACAATAACCCACTTTTGTTTGGCCAAAGGAGTTGGCTAAGTGACTGCCCTAGCAATGTACAAAGACTTCTCACAAGCCAATAGCATTTAAATATTAATTTATTAATTACTGCGGCTTTCATGAAATTCGTGTGGTCCTAGAGTTGCCGTCTTGATTTCGATACCTACTTACCTATCATTATTAGAAAATTATTTTACCGAAAACTAAATCGCGGTTGTGGTATTATGCGTCTAAAGGAATATTCCTTGTGTTATACACACACCCAATAATGTTTCAAGTTTTCTGATACACATATCCATCTTACAAAATCATTCCGATTTCTGTCTGTCAAGTTGAATTTAATTCTAAAACGAGGATTTTTTGGATATCTTCCGTGTCTAATATCACAACGCCTATACATCAACGTAATGCAAATTCGGCTTTTCATCCGAATCCGAACGTCTCCGGTTACGTAGAATCAGGCGTTGTCAGCTTGTCAGCTTACAGCATTGAATAGAATCAGGGAGCACTTATCCAGTGGAGAGCGCATAGATACCTTTGAAACACAACTCACCAATTTACGGGCGGCGGGGGACGAGGCAAGAGAGCTGTGATTGGTCAGCCGCTGCGAAACTGTCTGGCGACCCGTCATCGTACATAGGTTGCGTATGCGAACGTTTGATGAATACAACAAACGTTTGGCGAGCCGAATTCCCCCGCAGGCGCAGTCAATTGGATATATGGTCTCTGAATAGAATCGACTTATCTGCCTTGCCCCCCTAGACAAGATGCAAAACGCTATATCGTTCGCACGAAACACTAATGTACACATTATGCGATTTGACAATTAGTCACGCTACGCTAGCGTCACCAAATGTAAAATCACATACATTGTGAGTTTTAGATTCTATTCATTATTTTTTTTGCGTTATTTAGGGCTAGACAAAGTTAATAACGCTACGAAAACGAAACGAAACGTAATTTGGTGACGGTAGCGTAGCGTAGCGTGACTAATTGTCAAATCACATACATATTTTAGCGTTTCGTGCGAACGATAATAACGTTTTGCATCTTGTCTAGGGAGGCCGGTGAAGGGGGCGCGGCGCTAGCGTCAATGGCATTCGAATGACATTTCACACTGGCGACCTTAGTTCTAGTTTTGGTCACCGGGTCAGTTTTTGTGGGACTATAATGCCGTGGATTTGGATGTCATTCAAGCTGAGCTGGGAGTTGGTAGGTATCTGGTAATTCTAGAGATGTACATAGAGCTAGGCTTATCACGTTAACAGAAGCATTAGTTCCTCGATCAAAATACAAAGTCTTCTAAACCTGAAGCGTTTTCCTGAAGACGTACCTAGGTAGTAACATGTTTTGCTGCCGTCCGCCGTCCGCCTGTCCTCTTCCCACCATTCTCATTCTGGGGCGCGGGGAAAAAGTGACGTTGCACTGTCGCACCCTTCTTGTAAAGTGACACACATAAACGGTGTGAGTTTGTCGCTGACGATGCCGCATGCATGCCAGTTATTTCAGCCAAACTCCCACGTACATCTCTTTTTATGCGAAGCGTGCGCAGAATGGTGGATTTCCGTCGGAAGTTCGCCTTTGACGAGACAAGATCCCCGTAGTAGACTGTCCTTCATCCGCACGAGTGATTCCATCTAACATTCCCTTCCGTTCGTCGTCATATAGTGAACATTTCCAGAGAGCATGATGCATATTACTGCATATCTTCGTCTCGTCTCCTATGCTACACTCGCATACTCTCATCGGACATAACTTCATATCTTGCAATGTTTTCCTGAAACACCCGTTCCCTGACAATATCTGTGAGGTCCGGAAACAAACGATATAGACTTGCCTCTGAGATCGTTTTATTAATTTCTTATGAACCTTAGCAGCTGATTACGATGAACATTTTATCTTCACCTTCCTTTAACACCCTGTAGGTATCCCAGCAGACAGTCTTGGAGAATCAAAGAAACTCAAATAGAAGAATTAATTTTACCACAACTTTCGTATTTTCCTGTGTTGATCTTCGCTACGCTGATTTCAATTTATTCCGCCTGTAACGAGTGGGAATATTTTATTGCTTCGTAATTAAGTTTTATGTAGGATAGCAGCTTGCCTAGATAGACTGATTTGCATTTAGTCCACTTTACTTGGGACGCTCTTCGTATAATATTTGTTCCAATTCTATGTTGGTCAACTTCCTATTGGATTACCCTCTCGTACGCACGTCTAATTGTCATTTCGTCGCTATTTGTTATGGGCCTATTAGACTACGCTGTCTACCGTGCCCTGTCTCCCAGGCAGGATGCCGAGTTATTACACCTACGCGAGAAATCGTTCCCTGTCTGACTCACTGTCTATAGAGTATGCAAATGTAAAGGAACGGACATGGAACGAGACATCGTCGGTCCGGACATAGTTCCGTTAATATAGACATACTCCGGCAGTCGGGGATTTCAATGAACTTGTCTAGTTCCTTGGAGTATACTTGTCATTCGGACTCGGAGTAAGTATAGTATTTTATTTTAAATGGCTGTTTAGTTTAGATTGCCTTATGTTCCTGCAGTGAATGAGATCGTAACGGAGCAATTATTGCACTTTCCTTTTTTACCTGTTTCTTCTATAAAATGGTTCCACAGTGTGCTAGTTTTTCTCCGTGATGACAATTTAAAAGTACTATTCCATCTCCAAATTATTCACTTTACAGTTTACAGCTATATTTGTTCATGTATTCAAATAAAACTACACTACTACTACTACACCTATTACTACACCTATATACTACACACAAATCATAACAACTGGTTCTTTTGCATTGCGGAACGAATATAAAGCTAATTTTTGTATGCGCTGCTATCTATCTTTACCCTATTCGGTAATTAATCAAAGTGATTTGGCAGGTCAAAATGTCACTGAGCGAAGTAATGTTGCTCACTTCTGAATCATAGTGACGTGTGTTTTTGAATTGATTAAACGAATGAAGTAAAACAGATGAATGAATAGTCGTCATGTTGACCGTCAGGAGTATGGAACGATAAAGGACCGCGGAACTGGTGGAGTATGGACCGATGAAAGACCGCGTAGCGAGCCGAGTTTAGCTGAGTGCCTTTCGGAACGCATGGTTCGATGCATAGCCTAGTTAAGCAACGAAAGTGACACTCAAAGTCACGTGGTCACTGTCTCTCGCTCACAGACTATATAGGGTACTCTCGCTTGAGAAATAAGTGCGTGCGCTAGTTCTGTTAGTTTTAGTGTAAAAATCCGTCCCGGTCTGAAAATCAGCGCTGGGAAAAAAGGAAAGTGCAATTATTGCTCCGCTACGATCTCATACTCTGCAGGGACAAAAGGCAATCTAAACGGACATTTAAAAAGAAAACACTATACTCCGAGTATGAACGACTAGGTATACTCCGAGGAACTAGACAGGTTCATTGAAATCCCCGACTCCCGGTAGTATACTCAGCGGAACGGAAACAGTCGGAGTATAGTTATACTCCATGGACTATACACACACACATACATACATACATACATACATAGCGTCACACCTTTTCCCATACGGGGTGGCAGAGGCACCAATGTTCCCACTTCAGCCATTGATTCAATACTCCATTTTGCGTGACAGGGGGCTAGCCCATCGCCGCGGACATATAAAGGAACTATCTCCGGACCGAAAATGTCTCGTTCCATGTCCGTTCCTTTACAGGACAGGCTTTCCACACTACTAGCCGGAGCGACTGAGCTCCCTGCCTCCGTTTCTTATTACACTACACAATCGGCAGGGCGGCAGGGAGACAGGAGATCGGGTACACACGATCGCCCTGTTTAGGGATCCTGCCTCCCTGTTTCTTATTACACCTACCCTGTCCTGCCAATCGGGCTTGAAAAACAGCGTAGTGTAATAGGCCTATTAGCTAGTCCCGCGTCTGTCTTTGCGTGAGCGAACTGATGTAAGACAGTAATTTATTGAATACTAATGCCCGATCCACACGTTTGCCATGGCTTGCCGAACCTCTACGTGTGGATAGAGATTGGCTTGGTAGGCGTAAGACCAGTAGTAAATTTATTTAATGTAAGTATACGTGTGTTTCTGAGTTTATGTGGGGTTTGGAAGCGTGAGGATGAGGGGCATAAGATAAGAGACAGCCGTACATTTCCTAGGCTGATTGTACCCAATAAGAACTGAAGAATAAACTGAAACTGATCTTCCGGTTAAGTAAAACAAATAAAATATTATATTAAGATTTTAATAAAAAACTATTTTCAAAATATTATACCAATAAACTTATACCAAGGTCATTAGCCTACCATAAATAATAAACAATAATCAAGACTTGTTAAGTACAGAAAAAAGATCTTACCGTAATGGCACTCCTAACTAAAGTAAATATTAAGCTTACTTATAGTCTATTCGTGATAAGAATGCAGTAAAGTCATCATTGTCCGGCGGCCTAGCCACACCCCGTAACCAATCAAATCGTTTCCAATTATCAAGCCAAGTTCACAGTGACCAGTTGAAGACAAACTTTCGAACGCAAAGCTTGTGTCCTGTCCTGTGAGTGTGAGTTAACAGATTTAAATTTCACTGCATTTGTATCACGAATAGACTGTAGTTCACACCACGGCTGACTATGTCATAGCTTGAGTCGCCCGAACGAACAAAGCGTCAAAAAACGACAGCGAAACAGTTTGCACGGACTATCAGCCGAAGTTGAGAACAAAGCCTAGTGGTGCTCCTAAACGGGCCAGGTTTAGCTGCAATATGTAGCCGGCAACTATTGGTGTCCCTCTCTTCAAAGAGAAATGCACCAAAACAAGACAACTTTAAGGCGGAGCCACAGAAGAGATAATAGTACTCCGTACAGAACGGCCACTCCCTTCCCCGCGCTGATTCAGATACCGCACCCCACCCCTGGCGTCAAAATATTTAGTCGAACGCCTGACGAGTGACGACGCGTATACTTAATATCGCTGCATTTGCCGCGCCACCAGCCCTAGCAAAGTTTACGCACACATTTGCACGTATACAAACATCATTTGGTTATGTAGTAGTAATAGGTGATTATTTTACGAGCGTTCTATGGAGTGTCCGAGGTGTGGCGGAGCGGAGAAGGCAGGCTGGTGACCGTGAGGTCGATTCGATTGCTTTAATTAACCAAATTATATTTCAGTCTGATCGAGGATCATGCCGATGGGCTGGCCCACCGTCACGCAATATGGAGTATTGAAAAACTGGGCTAAAATTGGACACAATCATTGTGTCTCTGCCACCCCGTATGGGAAAAGGCGTGACGCCATGTTATGTCAAATTGCCCGCAAACGCTGCACTGTTCTGGCGCCCTAAAGCACCGTGCCCACGAAGTGACATGCGTGTATCTGATGTGCCAGGAGGCCTCGTGTGGCATGTTCTACTCTACCCGATCGGAATAATTTGTTTGTTTGTTTGTTTGCTTATTGTGTACGATCCAAAAGGGCAAACATGGTCTTTACTCAGATACTAGTCACGCACGTGCACGCATGCCACGTGGAAGGTCACAATGCTAACAAAAATTCAGAAGCAAGAATAACTTAAAAATAACTCAGTAAATGTGTCTATCATATTTATCAGTCGATTTTATCATTTTGGACATAAATTGTATTTTAATCCTACGATTTATGAGATTCTCAAATTAAGATATTGGACGGATATTAGAGAATTTAATTAAAGGTTTAATTAATTGACAAATAGCTATGTGCGATTTATTACATGTTCTAAATAGCACTACAATTCCTTATCCAAGTAGAATTTATAAGTACAACAATATATTATTATTATATGTTATAAACAAATGCTCTTTTCTACTATTTTGGCTTAGATATCTAGTTAATATTTGAGGTATTAATATATCTAAAAAATATCTTTTAAATTAGGTTATACTGATAGCATATGCACAGACGATTACTCAAAGTTTAACAAACACTCAAAGTCACCATCAATGTCAGTATGAACACTTCATTTGAGCAGCATTCCTTATGATAAAATAGGTCTAATATCTTATTGAAGTATAAAGGACAACTGATAGATTAACAACTTTGTAAATAGAAAATCAGACATACATTTCTTGTAGGCATTAATTTATAAATACAATCGAGAATAAGGAAAATATTGACTTAATTTGAAAACATACAGACACGCTAACCTAACAGTCCATATTTTCTTCATTCTCGTGTGTGTGCGTCTTGCTTGATGTCCCCACCGAGGGGCACGGGCCTTTATCCGGATACGAGTATGATTGAGCCGTTATAAACGACACGCTGGCTCAGTGCGGATTGACGGAGACCTGTCAGAAGTCACAAAATTGCCCTATTAAGGCCTTTGACACAACTTTACGACTACTACCACCGAGTAGCGATAGTAGCCGGGACCTACAGCTTAATAGCCTACGCACACTGGGACGGCATGGCAAGGGATTTTAAGTGTTTACCAATGGACATTCAAACGTATCGATATAGAAATAAGACATAAATATGCTTTGTCAGCATTATTTTAAACCATAACAATTAGTATTATTACCCACCAATTGTGTACCTATCCTAATTTCATACTGTAGATCATTATTATTATTTTATCTGTAGATTTATCTCTTTTAATTACCTACATAAAGCATAAAATTGTTAAGTACCTAGTATTGTACAAAATAAAATATGTACCCACTGGGAAGTAACTGTCTCCCATGATACAGGTTTTTCCTACTTTGGGAGGCAGGGACCTTAATTATGTAAACCCTGTTATTTTGAACAATAAATTATTCTTATTCTTATATCTTATTTCTGTATCGATACGTTTGAACGTCCATTTGTAAAAACTTGCCATGCCGTCCCGGTCTGCGTAGGCCTTAACGCGTCATCCGAAAACACAGAACCGCTAACAAAACAAAGGTCACTTCACTTCTCGATCGCCGATGATAATCGTTCGCACTCACACCGACATCTCTTTAAAAACTCGCACTCGTTACTTTGATTTGGGGTTGCTTTTTCAACGCCATACAAAACAGATTTTGCGTCAACTACTGAACTCGTTTTGCTGAGCAGACTTGTCTCCCGACAGATCGACCGACAAATCCCGAGGTCAATACAGCATGATGGCTCCATTGACCTTCTCTTCCAGCGCTGGTGCGATGGACTCGAACTCTCGACCGTCCGCCATTGCGATGCATATACACACGTTGTTTGTGAACGCGGCGATCGCTGAGGCTACTACCAACCTGCAAGTAGAAAGACGGTTTAGTATTTTTAACCGACTTCCCAAAGGAGGAGGTTTACAATTCGTCCGGATGTTTGTTTTTTTATTTTATTTTTATGTATGTGCCTCGATAGCGCCTAAACGGATGGACCGATTTGGAAAATTATTTTTTTGTTTGAAAGAGTTTACCTTCCCATTGGTCCCATTGACACCAGGTCAGGATCTGATGATGGGATCCTGGAGAAATCGAGGGAACTCTTCAAATATTATAGGCAGACCTATAGTGATTTTTGTGTTTTTCATAATAACTCGTGCAAATGCACATGGTAAGCATAATATTGTGATGCGGAACTGCTGATGAAGACCACATATGGCCACCAGAACTGCTCAATACTAGGTACAAATACAATGCGTGGCTGACGGGCAGGCAACGCATAGCCTAAACCGGTGGACCTAGAGCCATGAAACTTTGTACAGGGGTTCCTTAGTAGCGTGGGGTAGCACTGATATGGGATTTGACAAAAATAATTCCCCAAGGGGGGGGGGGGATAAGGGGTTACAGTTTACAATGTGCATGTTGTGTTTACCTATAAGTAGATGAACATCTAACACTAATGTAATAATTAATATAAATGAATGTCAACTGTATCATCTGTTGGTGAACCATAAATAAATAAATCTTACCAAAACGACAGTCCCAATTCTGCCATCCCCTCGGAAGACCAGGAGTTGGCCAGGTCCTCTTCCGACATGACATTGTATTGCAGACGAAGGAAGTATTCCGTCAGCCATACCCCTATAGCGCCGAGCGTGCAGGCCACTGGAAGTCGGGATAAGGAAATGTGTAAATGCAAGTGTATGAATAGTAGATTGTTTACCAAGGGAGTAAAGAACTATTTTTAGGGCGAGAGTGTTTTTTGACTCCTGAGCGACCGAGGGATTCTAGAGTTGAGTCCCGAGTGTAACGAGGGACTCAAAAGTAGAATCCTGAGGGAGCGAGGGATTCAAAGTACATCACTCGAGCCAAAAATAGTTTTTACTCCTGAGGTGGACACTCTACTTTTCATCACCCTCTATGAGAAAAGTAGTAAGTAATCAATAAAATAACACACATGTACCTATACAGGGTGTAACAGAAAGGGTTGTACAAGCGGAAAGAGGGACATCATTCTGAACAACTTTCACTATGGGATCGACTTGATCAGAGCAACTTTATTTTTAACTCAGTACATTTCGGGCCTAGCGCTCAGCTGATCTGTATGGTGGAGTGAAAAATAAAGTTGCTCTGATCAAGTCGGTCCAATTGTGAAAGTTGTTCAAAATGATGTCCCTAACAACCTTCTTTCGGCTTGTACACCCCTTTCTGTTAGACCCTATATTTATTTACACAATTGTCGTGATATGTTGTGTGTAAAGGTTTGTTGGAAGAAATCTCTTGTTATTTATTATAAGTTTTCTGTATGTCATTCTTGTGTTAGGACAATAAAGAAATTACGAATTACGAATATGTCCTCTACATAGTTAAAGATTGTTTAGTTTTGGCTAAATCTTTAAAATTGGTTCAAAAAGCATTTTCAGATAAACACTAGTTTTTACATACCTATATTCCTCGTGATTTTATTGGTAACAGATCTTGTATTTGTCATTCGCGTTTGTTGTTATCATCTGGAGTTAGACACTCACTTTCACTCATATTCTTTACTCATATCCGCAAACGAAATTGAAATAATTACAGCATTCAGATTTGGCGCGCTTTGTTTACAAATTTTCCACAACTTTTTAAATTATTTGGTCCGTGTTTCGATATCAATTCTGTAAGGTTGTTTCTTTGTTGTCACCAATTCGGTCGATCGGATTATCTAATCTGTGTCGAGTACGCAATTTAGTACAATTTTTTTTTTTATTGGCGGCGTTTAGAATCGATCTCTCTTTTAATTGGGTCTGTCAGCCTGAGTGGTAGTGAAACTGATTAGTGACAACATTTTTTTTCCTTTGTACTGGCAACAAAATTAAAAAGTTACTTTTAGTCCCTAGGGACTAAATGACCTACTTTAGTCCCTGTTTGCCGGGACTAAAGTAGATCTTTTTGAATAGATGTGATGAAAAGGAATTAATGTCCCTACAGCTCCCGTAGACAAGATGCAGAACGCTATTATCGTTCGCACGAAACGCTAAGAATATGTACGCTATTTGACGTTTGGTCACGCTACGCTCTAGCGTCATCAAATGTCAAATCGCATACATTTTGAGTTATCGTTTCGTTTCGTTTTCGTAGCGTTTTAGTAACATTGTCTACGGGCTCTGGACTTTACCAGGATTCGAATAAGATCGAGGCAGAGACTATATATCCAATTGACTGCGCCTGCGGGGGAATGCGTCTTGCCAAACGTTTGTTGTATTCAACAAGCGTTCGCATACGCAACCTATGTACGATGACGGGCCGCCACAGTTTCGCAGCGGCTGACCAATCACAGCTCTCTTACCTCGTCCCCCGCCGCCGCCGCCGTCCGTAAATTGGTGAGTTGTGTTTCAAAGGAAAATGTATCTGATAGACCACCAAGAACAAAATATGACACCACCGGCGTAAACAAGGTAACGTCATGTAGTAGGTACTTGTTCTAACGGGTTAAAAAACAAATGGCCGAGACAGGTGCTGGATGGGTGTCCCGTTTCATCGTGCAATTTGCTTCGGGCACATCCGTGTTGCTGTAGGACTGTAGGTCCCAGCTACTATCGCTACACTGTGGTAGG